>CALNVZ010002974.1:38052288-38068361 GCA_940671915.1 Paracentrotus lividus
TTTTTAACTTCAGGCCACCGTTAGCCAACCTGTACAATATATCCTTCCTGTACTACACACCTATCGGGTCTCTGGTATGTGTGATCACTGGCATGATTGTGAGTGCAATAACAGGTAATGTCAAGCATAACTTATACAGTTCTTATTTTTTTCGTTATAATGATTACCCATTAGTGGAAAAGAAAAATAAGCCGTAACACTGCTGCCTAAAAATAAGCCGTACACAACACTCGATTTCATTTATTTATTTATATTCAGTCATTTATTTACCATGCAGTAATCCGGGAAAGCTGTGGTTTTTAAAAACCATTTTTATTGCATATTATTTTGCCAATACAAATTGGTCATGAATTTGCTATTTTCAAGAAGGACTGAGAAATATGTTGTAATGTGGTTGTGAACAAGGCGCGGGTCTAGAACGTCTTACATGTCTTAGGGAACCTTTCGCTCACTTTTAGGACACTCCCCTCCCGGATCCGGTTTTGAACGCACACTATATTCAACCAATGTGTGTTTTCATTCACATTCATGAATGGAGAAAAATTTTAAATTGAATTTGATTACATATTTCCTTGACAGGATTCAATGATCCTGATTCGGTTGATAGTCGACTGAAGTATAACATCACGGACGCCATCTTTTGTTGCTTACCTGAGTCTATCAGAAATGGATGCGCTGTGGCGTGGATAAAGGTGAATTACCAAGAGGTAAGAAAATTTGACCCTATTCTGAATAAAAGAAAGACAATACCATACAATTTGACAGGTAATGTGTCTTGCTAATTGATCAAAATACAATAAATTAAACAAATAGAACATGAAATATGTTAAGGTGTGGTCAATAGAATAAAACTATAGATAACCTTTTAAAATTCATATTTTCATAATTTCTTCATCCATTTTATCTCTCTCTCTTAAAATTTATGCCATTTTCTCCCACTCAGGTTACTGATGATGGGAATGAATTCACCGTTGTAAGCAGTCGCCGGAAGACTGATATAAGAGAACTCCAAAAAACTCCAAAGATTATTTATAATAGCCACTCGCATTGCAGGACAACTGACAGTCATAAAAGGATAGTACACCTTCTAATGAAATGCTTGTTTAAAGTACATGACCTAGGAGAAGAAGTCCCAAATACGCAATCCTGATGGTTGAAAATTAAGTTGCGTTTGACCTTTTTTTTAGTGGCGTAGAGTCCAAACTTTCTATGCAAGAGGCCCTGGACGGCCGATAAACTTTTTTTTTTTGAAAAATAAAAAGATGCAGAAGGAATAATCAATAACAATGTTTTAAAGGAGAATTTTCTGTGCAGATTAATTCTTAAGATTGAACGATTAGAAAGACAGACGCATTGCTATATACATTATAACTGCTTCCTTGAAAGTGTTGTAGTCTTGTGGTCATATCAATTGACTAGGGATGCAAAGGGTTCGATCTTTGGCATCGTTACTCAATTCAGATGTTAATGAAATAAGTACCCGGCGCGTTGATTTCATAATTATGATGAACGCCTGTGAAATAACTCTGTGCGTGGAGTTATTTTAATGACCGGGTCGGAAATTATAAACCAATAATTTTATATCTCACTATGTAAAGGCAATTGTTACTATAATTTTCATTATAATTTTTTTGGTCTAAACATGGTCACTTCCTTTTTGTTAGTTACCCAATGGTTACCCGTTATATCACTAGATTATCAATGATTTGAAATAAATCCATGTATTGTTGTTCCTTCTGAGGCAATGATATGTATCTTTCTTGTGTATACCAAGTCAGTTATGTCATGTATGTATTTCCTGGATATTTTTTTTACATCAATTAACTTATTAGTTTAAATCTCACTTAACAATTTAAATTCATGTATTTATTTTGTTAGTTTAAGAACATTGTCACTTGACATTTCATACTTCTGAATTGGAGTTTAACAATAAATTATTACGCAATAACAGACTTTACATTCACACAATTTAAATAAAGCAATATACTTATACTTACTTGTTTGTCCGTGAATTGTGTTTTGTGTCCAACAATAATGCTTCAGAACTATGAGCATTTGATATGTTACAGAATAAACAAATTGAGACAAATATAATGGAGTTGCCTACTCAAAAGTATATCTATTTATTAAAATAACAGAAACAATAAGGCATATATCGACAAATTTCCATTCATACATATATGTACATTTTGGAATTCCAAACTCTATCGAAACAAACAAAAAGTATCAAAAAACAATAGGATATTAAACTATATCAATTTCTATAGTAACCTTTATTCCTGGAAAACCTCGGCCATTTAACTTAATAATAATAATACTAATAATAATGTATTTGTATAGCGCCATCTGTCTAGTTAAACTACTCCGAGGCGCATTGTAAAACAAGATGAAAGTGTTGACTATAAACATACATCATGTCCATGTAGTTACAACACATTCTCTTAATAAAAACAGAAAAGAGGGACAGCCTGTGAGGCGCACACTCCGAAATCTGCCATGCAAAAGTCAAAGAGGAAAGGAATTGTCAATGCCAAACACACAGACAGTAAAAACAATACATATTTTGATAATTAATATAAGAACTACAACAATCTATTTACAATATAATACAACATTAATATTCAAGTTAGTATGCCTCACAAAAAAGAAATATTTTGAGATTAGATTTGAACATAACTTAAACACATTTCCTTAAGGAACCATACCAAGAAAATACTACTTTTATAGGGAAAAACATAATGAGAGGAGCAATTTAAAAAAAAGTTTCAGCAAAATCGGTTATAAAATAATAAAAGAGTTATGGAAGTATGAAAAGTCTTGTTGTACATTCTATGGAGATCCTCAAATTGGCAACATCGGCTTCAAATGGCCTATTTCATAGACAACTCTCCATTCGTTTTGGGGGCACACAAGTAAATAGACGCCCATAGGCTCACGTGTTAAATTAACGCTCTTCAAAAACAGACATTCCAAAAAACAGCAGAGTTAAAATTTAAAGGACTCATAGTTAAGGGACTTATTGAAAATTTTGTCAGCTCAAACAAAAATCATGAATCCTTGAGCGAGACTATGACAGAAAAGACAACTTTTGTAGGCGTGATTTAGTTGATGTACAAAATTACGAAAAAGATTCCTAAAAATACGCAAAGTGTCTTAATCTTCAACTAAATGGTGATTTAGGAAAGAGTAGGACTTATAGAACATATTTATTCATTGAACAGCAACATGAGACCATTAATGATTTTATATGGCCATTTTCTATCAATAAAAATTACCTCATCTTTAGTATGCCCTTCCCAAAAACCTTGCGTGCATATCATTTACTCGTGTGTACCCTTTTAGACACAATTTTTCAGATTTTCCCCTTTTATATCAATGTGTTTTACCTTCTGAGCTCAACATATGTTATGTGAATATAATTTTCCAGGATATATTTTGAGCTCAGAAGTAAATAAGACCTATTTGAAAGAAATTTATGTACAAAAAAATGGAGAGTTGTCCATAAAATAGGCCATTTGAAGCCAATTTTGCAATTTGTGGATCCCATAGAGGGTACAACGAGACTTTTCAAACTTCAATTCTCTTATTTTTAACCGATTTTGATGAAATTTTCTTTTCAATTGCTCCTCCCATTATGCTCTTTCATAAAAGTGATTATTTCTTTGGGAATTGGTCCCCTTTGAATATGTAACATTAACTTTATTTTCATAAAATGTCTACTTTCTTTGTTTTCGTTGGCTCGAACCCCCCCTCTCTTCTCCTCTCTCTCTCTTCTCTCTCTCTCTTTGCATGTTTTGTTTTATTTGTTTGTTTTTCCGATTTGTTTTTCTTTTTTTTTTGGTTTGGTTTTTGGGGTGTTTTTTTTTAGGGGGGGGGTTAAACGAAGTCAGTGTTTGCCTGTTACCGAAAGTATGCCGCCTGTAACATAATCAGATAAGCGACGATATTTTAAGTTTGGAAGGCACTTCTCCAGAAATTTTCCAGTCCATGTCCCTACTTTAAACCAAAACTCCTATGGCATGATAGTTGCAATTCATTGGTTTTTCTAGATGGATCAGAAGCTTTGGCATTTCAGATCTGCATTTGGAGTCGCTAAATACTTCCCTCCATCTCTTCCGGCGACTGCTTTACAATGGTGAATCCATTCCGTCATCATCCTAAGTGGAGGATGAATATAAAGGGGTTGAGGGAGAGTGGAGAATTATGAAAACAATTAAATTCATGTTCATAGTTGTCTAGTACCGTCTACTCTTAACATGCACGGGCCATTTCTAAATTCTCAAGTCTTTTTGAATATTCCTCCAAATACTCACAACCGCAAAAAAAAGGGAAGATGAATAAAAAAAACGGAATTATAAACATTGATTTTGTTATTTAATTTTTGGTGGATTGTAGCCCAGGGCCCGTATTCCATAAACGACTTAAGCATGAAATTTAAGCATTTTTGCTTATCTTTTGGCTAAGACAAAATTCTTAGCCAAAATGCGTAATCCATAAACCCAAATGGCTAAGATTTTTTTTCTTAACTTAAGACTTTTGGCTTAGCCGATTTTGACAGTTTAAGCATAATTCTTAGATTTTGGCTAGGCAAAAAGTCTTAAATCAAGATGCACCTTCAAATACGCACATGAAAATGAGAATTTTATCTTAACTTTAAGCCTACTACATGGTGGCTTAACTTATATGCTGATTATACGGTAAGCTCATTTGAAACCACAAACTAAACATAAAACATTAATCAAATTCTTTTGAATAATCAGATACATTTAAAATAATCTGCAATTGAAGCATCTTAACCTTTAAACAGTTTAATTCTATTCGTGAGATATAAACTAATAGTAACGAAATCCATAAATTGTTAAAAATTTATTTCAAAACGGAAAAATGAAAATTTTAATAAGCGTATTTCATACAGATTGCGTAGGGCATAAGGTGCTTTGTTGCGCGCAACTATTTTTGTCATTTTGCTTCTGCGTGACCTTTGTGACGTCATAACAAGTCAAGATTTTGCTTATTTTTTTTCTGAACGTAGACAAAGAGCCCAGTGTTTGGAATACGGCATTTTTCTATATTAGACAAAATTTTGAAAAAAATACTTAGACTTAAGACAAATGCTTAAGTCCTTTATTGAATACGGGCCCAGATAAAGCCTATATAAAAATTATGTTGGTTTATAACAGAGACATTCTATTTCTAAATATTTTCAGTCATGTCTGAATCAATTTGTTGCCAAACCCAACACCTAAATTTACTACCCCGTATACTACAGTTTTCGTTTTCTTACCTCTTGGTAATTTACTTTATCACGCCACATCGCATCCATTTCTTGATAGACTCGGGCAAACAAAAAGATGGCGTCCGTGATGTTATACTTTAGTCGACTATCAACGGATTTGGGATCAGTAAATCCTATAAGAAAAAGAGAATGATAAAAATTGGATTTAATTTCCAAAAAGTAATTGTCCTCCATTCAGGACACACACATTGGTTAAATACATATGAGTTCAAACACAACCAGAGTTTGCAGTGTTTTTTTTTAGGATTTAGGGGAATATAATCACATTAGAACTGCAGTTGAAATGTCCAGGGCAACAAAGGGAAATTCGGATTAAAGAATTGACTTTGGCATTTCAGGGACACTGGCAAATGAAATCTAGATATTCTCTTTAATTTGCAATTAACATGTTAATAAATAATTGCAGGGCTTTGTGTCTATCATGAAGTCGTAGAATATTTTGGAGCTGTAGACAAATAACTGATCTGACTTATCATGCTTATTTACGAAAATAGGAACAATTTTAACATTACTGTTATTGCACTCACAGTCATGCCAGTGATCACACATACCAAAGACCCGATAGGTGTATAGTACAAGAATGAATACTGTACAAATTAGCTATTGGTGGTCTGCAAAATTAAAAGGAAAACATTGCACATCAGCAAACTACAAAACAAACTAAAAACAGAAAAGAAATGGAGGGAAAGAAGAACATGAGAAAGTAAACAATTTAGCTATTCAGTATAAAAAAAGAAAATTATGATTAACAGAAAATATTCTTTCAATTCGGCAAGTGGGCTTAGGAATTAGCAAAGTGTTCCCCATTTCACATTTTTACTAATTGGCCCTGGAAATCCCGCGCCCCCACACCTCATCATTAGGTTAACAAGGATGCGCTCATTAAACGCTTTTTCCTTTTTAATTGGCTTGTTGAATTGGGCCAAATGACAGATGGGGGGAAAAGATCAGCAAAATAGTTGCTTAAATGTTGGTGACAGCGTTTTGATCACTCAACCTATATGGTGGATCTGTCGTCCCGATTGCCGTTGGTGTTTACCATTGAGTATCCAGGAAATCGGTGCGGTCCTTCCAGGTACATGTACCATTGAGACTCTCACACCCATCAACTGATAGATCATATTGACCTCTGGTAGATGGGTAAAGGACAGCACCAACCTTCAACCATGTCATGAACATGAAGCCTACAGTCAGTCCAGCTATAGCTCCCTGTATTATACAAAATTGTTGAATCTTCCTTCAACGATAATTCACAGGTACTTAAAAATTTGTTAAAACAAACTACGAACTTTATAGGTCTCTATTGGCTTCTTAAACATTTAAAGCAACTCCTGGCAACGCTTTTCAACACTATTTAAACTATTTAAAAGTGGGAATACATATCAATTCGTATATCTAATATTAATTCTTTAATACAACTGGTATTTACATGTTTGCTTAAAACTAAAGCTCTAATTCTATTCATTTATGTATTTGTTTTTATTTATTTTAAACATTTTATATGCACGGTATGGTTGCACCGACCGGTTCCGCAACACAAAGATTTGCAATCAATCGCAAAGTGGCAAGAGCCAATCACAATAATTTTTATTTAATTTTCTCTTTAAACAACTTTATCAGTAACCAATTACAATTGTTCTTTCATAATTGCAATTGATCGCAAACCTTTGTGTGCCCTGGTTAGTGTTAGTGTCAGTGTTAGTGTGCCCTGGTTTCCTCTTATGGACGGAGGTCCACTATTTTGTTGTATTCACGAAGTGGCGTTTTCGGTATACTAACCACAAATCTAGAGTATATAACACGATGCAATATCATGAAAACAATAATTACCTTATAATTGCTCGATGAATAAAAATACCGAGATGAAACTCCCATAATGCCCCCTGTAAAGACTCCATCAATACTCAAAACAAGCTCAGAAGAAAAGAAAAAACATGTTTAATTCAAGATTATAGTTTTAGTAAGATAAATACAAATATCACATGATGTCTTTAATTGAATGATGGTTAATCAGTCTCTTTTCTTACCTCCAACTCTGAAACAGTAACTGACCATTGAACATTTTTTGTTATCCGGTCATAGATAATTTGATCAGGATACCGACTTTGACATTTTAATCATAATATCCACATGATATCATGCGCATTAATAATGACTTTTAGATCTATTTATCGAGCATTTTTGTTTAATCAATATAATCTTTAATCTGATCTCATAATGAATTCAAGTTTTGAAAGTTTATAATGAGTATTTAAGATCTGTTGCTTAAATTTCACACTAATAATGACTCAACACATTACAAAGGACAAATTGAGAGGATTTCTAGCCGCTTACCTGCAAGATGCCTTGACCAAGTACGCTTGCTAGAAATGCAAATCCAATGGCTAAGATTCCATAACCCAAAGCTGGTGAAAACAAGTATTTAGATATTAAGATACTTATAATTATGTTACCTGCGCACTTTTAAGAAATAAGATTGTATGATATTGAGTATGTATTAGTTTATAATCTCTATGAAATAATGGATCGTAATTAGTCATGTAAATTATTCGAAGAGATTTCAATTCAAATCTAGATCAAGAAAAGTAACTGACACAGATATTTTTATATGAAGTTAGTGTGCCCTGCCTCGGCCCTATAGGCTATTGCCTTACCCCTTAAAACCAATTATTATATGGGAGGTAATGTGGGTGGGTATGTGTGTGGAAGTGTATGTGCGTCTACGTGTGTGTATGTGTCTGGGGTTGTGGGTGTGTGTTCGTGTTTGTGTGTGTATGTGTGGGGGGGGTGTGTTATGCCGTACCTGGAAGTTTGGTAATCTTGAGGTATATACGTTGAGGTCTCATGTTGGGCGACATTGCTTTTACACCGTCATGTGGGTAAGTGTTTTGGATGTGTATGTGTGTGTATGTGTGGGGTGCGCGCGGTGTAACTTACCAAGAAGATGGGTAATATTGACGTATGTTTGAGGTCTCATGTCCAGATACATTGCTTTTACATCATCCCGTTGATGTGTGTGTGTGTGTGTGTGTGTGTTGTGTGTGTGTGTGTGTGTGTGTGTGTGTGTGTGTGTGTGGTGTGTGTGTGTGTGTGTGTGTGGTGTATGTGTGGGTGGTGTGAGGGTGAAAGAGTGTAACGAACCTAGAAGCTTGGTAATCTTGACGTATGTTTGAGATCTCATGTAGGGCCTCATTGCTTTTACACCGTCGATCGGTGTGTGTGGGTGTGTATGTATGTGTGAGGGTGTGTGTGGTGTGTGTGTTTTGTTTGTGTAGGTTGATGTGGTGTAACTTACCTAGAATCTTGGTTATCTTGACGTATAGTTTGAGGTCTCATGTTGGGCCACATTGCTTTTACACCGTCCTCAGCCGCTACAGCAGCTAGAGAGTTAATGCCTGATGAAAGTGTACTGAGAGCAAAAAAGTTTCGCAAGTCTACTTTGGTCCATAATAACTTTCTTCTAGGTACGCTTTAGATATTCCTGATGTTCATACAATTGGAAAGATAATTTATTCCCCTTTTTATTGATATCCTATTTGTAATGATTCGCGTCATGCTTCAATGCACAGAATATCAAAATATGGAGAAAGTAAAAAGTAAATGTGTAAAATGCATTTTTTTATTGATCACATTGAAGTTCCGCAACTTGACTTTAGGTCCTGATAACTTGGGGATTTTTTCTAACTTTATTGAATTCTATACTATTGTCATACAGTAGTTAATTTATTCCTCTCTCTTGATTGATACCCTTATTTGTCATGGTGATGTCATGTCTGCGTCCCAGAAACCCTGAATACCACCTGAGTACATGGCAAAGCGAAAGATAATTTTCAATTTAAATTTCTGTAACACTACTTTGAACCTTGATACATTTTAATTGTGGGTTTTTAATCATTATCAATTTGCATACGCATTAAAAAAGTTCATTTATTCTTCTTGTTATTTGATGCCCTACTTGCAATAGTAAAATCATGTTTCAATGCAACATAACTCATGAATATAATGCAAAGTAAAAGTGAAAATTGCGAAATGCATTGTTATTGCCCGCGAACAGACAGTAATATACTGAACATAGGCATTCAATTTGTAACATTTAACTTCTTGACTTGTCCTAACATTCAGGTGGTCTGTTGCATGCAAGAACAACACTCTCGTTACAATTAGGGTGTCATTAAAAAGAGGAAAAAAGTTACTTGACAATGGTATAAAATTCAATAAAAATTAGAAATACCCAAAAAAGTTATCAGGGCTGAAGTCGAGTGGCGGAACTTCACTTTGGTAAAAAAAAAAATGATTTTGCAACATTTTTATTTTTACATTTCTCCATATTCTGATATTTTGTGCATTGAAGCATGACAAAATCCTTACAATACGATATCAATAAAAAGGGGAATAAATTATCTTTTCCAATAGTATGAATATCAGGAATAACTACTAGCGTACCTGAAGTTATCATGCCCGCCAAAGTCCATTTGCGAAACTTTTTTGGGAGGGGTTTATATAAAAAAAACACAAGATTCTTGATTATTTAAGATTCATGAATATCGAACATTGTTTTTTCAATCGATGAACCATGAATAAATGCAACCGAAACGAAAACATTCATTTCCTTTTATCCCTTACCATTATGCAAAACCTTGCAATTTCACAGAGATGGTATATACGCGAAGCTTTTAACTGGTTTGAAAAACATCTTCAAACTTTGTTTTGTTTTGTTTTTTTATTTTCATTCCATTTGTGAAACTGTCCCCCTTAAAAATGAATAAATTAATAAAAATAAATGTCGAATTATGTCTTAGAACTGTGGTACCAGTGGTAAAACCATTCGTTTATAATTTTTGTATCATTCGAAATTGTCATGAAAATTATTACGTAGACTCGCCTTTCTCAACTCACCGGAGTTCACAAGTTGAACTTTGCCCGAGGTTAAGATCGAAACATTTATTGTCAATTATGTCGCTATTGAATCTTTAGATAAATCCGATTCTACATCCTCATTATGAAGTGATAAGGAAATTTTCTCACCTTAGTGAAGCACTAAACTACAGCCGAGAGAAGAGACCAGGCAAAGCCAGGTGCATGAGAAAATAAAGTCATCACCATCAATGGCATGATCTATAGGTAAGGCGAAATAGATAGAGGGAGATTTGGGAGAGAGAAAATGAACTTATTTCGTCGAACTTATTTTCTCCACGTGATTCTTCATTATTTTGTAGATTTTCACTGAACAGGTGAAATCAATTCCAAATATATGAATTAGGATAATCGTATGTTAAGCTCTTCTGATATCAATCGGAAGTCCTGAGACCAATACCACTTTGATATTGATTCCAGTAACGAACTCTATTTTATTGTTATATATATATATGTGTCTACAAAAATAACCATAAAAATCCTGAAATAAGTATAAAATGGAATTGCTCAAAATATAAAACGTGGATCTAACTGTCTGAATCTATCCTATTAGTAAACCGTGGAACAATGATTTATGGTCAGAAACGCAAACACCAACAAAACAAAAAACAGGTCAACAAAGAATATCTCCGAACGAATACATGTGATGAATAGAATAAAAGAACTTTTCTGTAAGGGATGGTATTTCAAAATATGTAGGGAGTTCTATCAAAATAAAATTCTTAAAATGACTATAATGGCTTTAAAGATAAGCTTATACCCTGAAATTATTATGAGCGAACCCTTGACCGTGTTGACGTAAAAGGCGTACCGTTACTTGAAATAGTAATTATTATTTCATTCACTTATTTATTAAATTCCTGCTCCATTAGCTAAGCTAAAAAGAGCCATCAAAACAAGCGTTTTAAAGTATACTTGGATTTAAACAGTAATTTTAAAAGAAATTGCAGGAACGGAAAGCTAAACGTAACATTCTTGTTCTGATTATTCATCAGTGTTATCACGAGATTGCTACTATTTGTGAAACAAGAGCACTTAATTAATTTTGACGTTGAAATAAATCAAATAATCAAATAAATATCATCAAATATTTTGAGCAATTTCATATACCATGTATACAGTACTGTCCTAAGGTTAATGTTACATGTTACATACTCCTTAAAACCTTACTTGATCTTTGCTGGTTACCACACCTTTGTCAAGGTCGCAGTTTACATAGAATGGCGTACCTCACCACACAGAGAAAATACAGAGAAATATTCAAACACTTTCGTGATGGTTGTAAGATGATAGCCCTTATAATGAAAGAAGATATATAGTATACATGATGTAAACATGTTTTTAAAAATTGTTTGGACTACACACATAAAAGAAAATATCATATCGGGACACACATAATTCATTTGCCAAACATAGTATGACCTAAACGAGTGGTATTTAAAGAGGCTAATCATTCTAAATGATTATTATATTTTTTATATTTAAGCTTTAATGAATATAAAAAACTATTTCATGAAACGAAAATAAAATCCGTGCACAAAATGAATGGCAAGTAAGATGTCTCAAAGACCCAAAAAATGGTCATCAAATGAAAGCACCATAAGTCACTGAAATATATATTTAAAGAGTTCTTACTGTGTTGCCTTTTTCAACGTCCACATGTCAGCTCTCTGTATTCCTGTACGGTTACTTGTCCTGCACCAGTAGCAAGATTCCATGATGTATAACCAATCAAAATACTCCGATACTATACACAACACGTGGGTCAGCGCTTACCCTTTAATAAATATGAAAATAACAGAATCATACGTAATGTCAAAGTGATGTAAGAGATTTTCGATTCGGTGGAAATAAATATGCACAAGATCAATGGAATTCTTTACCTATAAATTAATTGCTTGAAAATTTGAGTACCCTATATGATATCTAGGTAAAAGAAGTAATTATTTTCATGAAGGTAAAGATAAAGTTCACACTATAAATGAAGTTCCCGTAAGCCAAGGGTAACGAATATGAAGTTATGATCTTACTCGGTTAAATGGACTCGATTCCCCTCTTTGTGATCTGCCAGACTTTGTTAAGTCCACCGACTTCAATAGTTCCCTTCATGATAACGGCAATGATTCCGACCATGATGACCATCGCCTGAAGTGTGTCCGTCCAGAGAACTGCCTTGATACCACCCTGCATCAATAACATTAAAATTAAGATTCGTCCCCAATATTAGCGCGTACATGTACAGTCTGTTTTTTAAAAAATTGTAGCAGTCGGAAAAAATTATTTAGGTATGAAATCTCTCCCATGATGTGTTAATGTGGTACCAACTTAAGCCAAAAGATTCTTCTTGCACTTTGTTAGTATAATTGTCTTTTGGAAGACAAAGTTTGTGCTAAATTTTGTGCGGCGAAGAGCTAATCGAAATTACACACATCTATTGTGTCGGAATTCATGACTAATCATGGTGCGAAACCCATAAGAAAACCATGCGCAAAGTACATTTTTTCTTGACTATAGAAAACTGGTCATATTTATTTATTATTTACTTATTTATTATTTATTCGGCTTCTTTGAAACACATAATCATACATATTCATTTCAAATAAATGACAATAAAAGTCAAAATCAATGCAATTATTTTGTAGCAGTCAACCCAGTGCATCAGTGGGGCCAGGGAAGAGGAAAGCAAACTTAATGACTGTACTATCATAGTCCCTGCCAATCTCAAGATCTAAAATCACTGCAAACAAATGAGATGAAAAATTGCAAGAAAACCTGATTTTCATACTTTATGTCACATATCAAACACTTATAGAATGTGACTAATTTCATACTTTAAAAATGTTTTCCACTTGCACCATTATATTTGACACAGACTGTAATCTCTACACACCCATCACAGCACCATGGGGAAGGTCAGAATCTGGGGAAGGAGACCCATTGGGACAGGGCCACATTGAAGGATCAGCACGTTTGTAAGAACAAAAACGGTTTGTAAAAACAAATTAAAACAACAACAATTAACGCTCGCATATAATTTAAACATTACGGGGCTTCTAAAAGTTAAATTTCGTTGGCTAAGCTACAAAGGGCACAAGACTCTTATCAGAACTTAGTCGGGAACCTGTAAAAGATGCATGTGGAATAAGACAAAGTAGCAATTCCTCGAAAATCTGAATGTGCATTAAGGCTGTTTTTTGCTTCGGAAAGATAGCTTCATCAAGACCTACTCGCAATGAATAAATTTTATCCAACACCTTGACTAACGACGAATATTTGCTTACTATACATTCAATCGCTTCTCACTTACCACGGTGGGTGTAGAAGATACAGACGACCCAGTGGACAGACACAAGCCCAAAGACTAAAACCAGTTACTATAGTACAAAAGGATAAAGATGATAAAAAGTCAGCAACATTTAGTTTGGGAAGCTATTTCTTTTCAATTAAAAGAACATTTATAGCTTTTACTGTATAATGGATATATTGACTTAGAAAAAAGAGATTGAACAATAAATCTGCAAGCTATCACGAAACAAATATATAACAAAATCAAGAAATAAAGAAAGAAGGAGATAGGAAGAAAGGGAGAGAGATGAGGGGAAGAGAGACAGAAAGACAGAGAGAGAGAGAGAAAGGGGAGGAAGGAATCGGGGAAGTGAAAGAGGGTACATGTACTGGACCGGTTATCAAGGTTATTAATTTGTATAAAGAGACACAAGAATTTAACACATTCAAATGAAGTTTCAGGCTCCACACCCCTCACCCCATTCAGACGGTCGGTCAACCATAATCACGTGCTTCTTCCCAATCTTCTGGAAAAAGATATCAATTCAGGACAAAATTCCCGAAAATCATTGATATAGGGGCCTAGGAGCGGTTTCCCTTAAAGGGGTATCCCTAAGATTCCGAAACAAGCATACGTATAAGGTTGTCCGCCTGCGGGAGAGAGAGAGAGAGAGAGAGAGAGAGAGAGAGAGGGGGGGGGGTGGGGCTAAGGGGTCATCCTCATGTGCCGCATGGGATATCTAAGTAAGATAGGAAACTATTTTTGCGTAGTTGAAGAGAATTATTGAGTATTATTGGGAACCATCGCACGCATAAACACTGAATATTAGTGAACTATTTGGAACGGGGTTGAAATGTTTTCAATAAAAATTGTGTGTACTTTTATGTTGCTTAAATTTAAAAGTGTCCTGATTAACTCACTTATATGGTGGATCTGTTGTCCCGACAGTCGTTGGTGTAATCGTTGAGTATCCAGGATCAGTGCGTCCTTCCATGTACATGGTACTATTGAGACTTTCACACCCATCAACTGATAGATCATATTGACCTCTGGTAGATGGGTAGAGGACAGCACCAACCTTCAACCATGTCATGAAGATGAAGCTACAGATCAATCCAGCTATAGCTCCCTGTAACCATGGTAATGGACACATAAATAGAAACTTACACGATTAATGGAAACTTTCGTGTAATGCTAAAAGCTTTTACAACTACTTTTACAACTACTTCTACAAGTACGTACGATTTCGTTAAGACATCTAAGCACATTACATAATCATTAACTAATAAAACAATAAATAAAAAGAAAGAAAGAAACAAACATATTAATGAAGATATAAATACACACTTACACGACTTATGGAAACTTTCAGGCGCGGATCCAGGGTGAGGGGGCCCGACGGGCCCGGCCCATAGCAAAAAACACCCCCCCCCAAAAAAAAAGGGAAAAAAAAAAAAAAAAACGAAGTTAAAAATAGACGATCGGGCCGCTTTGACCCCCCAACCATACCCCTATGGTTGATACATAATGACCTCTTTGATGGCCGAAGGCCAAAAAAACCCCCCATCTAATCCCCTTACCTTCTTTGGACATCGGCTGACTTCGCGCGCACCCTAATATTTCACCATTCGTGTGTCCATCGTTGCTCAACTTCGGGACAGTGTGACGCTAGCATTAATGTAATTTGATTACTCCGTGGATATTCATCAGCAAAAGAGTTGAAGTCTTTGATAGATCGGGAGAATTTAAGGCTTGCTAGTGAAATAAACCTGGTATATGGTATAGACCTGCATGTTGACCTAAAATTCGGGTCAAAGTTCTAAATATCTTTATATTTTTATTTGGAAAGAATTTTATATGCAATATCAATGTAAAAATACCGTATAATAATGGAAGCGTCGAATACCTTACAATTGCACCGATGCATGAAAATACCAAGGATGAAAACTCCCATAGTGCACCCTGTAAAGACTCCATCAATACTCAAAGAAAGCTACGGGAGAAAGAAAAATATAGTCCTCTCTCTATCAATTTCTTCTCTTCATCTCTCTCAAACTTATCTTCATTTTTAGAAGACTGCTGGGCAATTCGCATTATCTGTTAACCCGCTCGAAAATGAAAATCATATTGAAAACATTATTTACAATGATTATGTACATGAACTCCTCAATTCATATTCGTTCTGTGACAAACAAGAAAAATAATATCCTGGTGTTTTTTTTTAAAGAAACACTCGCATTTTTTTATAGATTATAATTACTCGATAATTAAAACATTTTACTTAAGTGTTTGGAATTTATCATAAACATATGACTGAATACATTCCAAAAGTTAAGCTATAGTATTTCCAGCAGCATGTGTGTTTACCTGCAAGATCCCTTGACCAAGTACGCTTGCTAGAAATGCAAATCCAATGGCTAAGATTCCATATCCAAAAGCTGGTGAAAATAATCAGTTTAAAACCCACAATCAAGTCAATAATGGTATAGGACCATTCTTGGTCACGTGTGTGACCGAAATTATGCAAAATCTTGACTTTAATTGGCTATAACTCTAGCAATTTTAAAAATATACTGA
>CALNVZ010002974.1:38068461-38100195 GCA_940671915.1 Paracentrotus lividus
ATGAATCACAGTAAGGAAGAATGTCACAAACATAAAATCAGTTAGATTTTATAATAAAAAGGAGCTATAGCTCTTCAAAACTGGCAATGCGAAGAAGTCACACTCTTCGTCAGCTGCTCACGGTGCGACAAAAAGACTGTAAATCAAAATCCGTTTTCTAACGGGAAAATGAACAGGTCTTGTCTTTTTTATATATAGGCGAATAAAAACAAAATTGAAATTGGCGTGCTGGAAACCACTCTTATTAAGCCAAGCTTTCGGCTACTTAGCCTTCTTCATGGGCTGTTATAAACAAGAAACCAAAAACAAAACATACAAATAAGTACACAAGAAATAAATTTCTGTTTACATTTTACAGTTCGTGCTCAGAAGTATTACCCCTAGGGCATTTTGAGGTTTTTCCTTTTATCTTTCAGCAAATTCCATTATTCCATAGCTTATAAGGTTATAACTAGGCTTTGAAAAAATACGACATACCCATTTCAGCCAAATATTTTTTTCCATTTTTTTTACTTTATTTTCACATGGTTATTTATCTGTTTTATTTATAAAGTATATTCATAAGTATTCATTGCCCCATGTTATAACACCATATGTAACAATACGTTACTAAATCTATCGCATAGCTTTTTTTTTTTCTTTTTTTTTTTTGCTGATGACAGCTTCGAGAACTTTTTTTGCTAGTTGACGACCAAGTCCTGCATATGCTTCACCCGGGATTGCTAACTCCTCCTTCGGATCGTCTCCAGCGTCTTTCAGGTTGGATGGTCATCAGGCCATTATCTCATCTTCAGTCCTCTTCCACAGGTCTCTAAGGACGTTGACTATGAACTGACAAAGATCTCACCAACTACCCCAAATTATAGCCAAATGGAAAATTTTGACCAACGATGGCTTACAATTGATGCCATAAAGTCATAAACAATTCAGGTAACAACCTGGACATACCATAATGATTGGCAAAAATACTTTTTACCAGGTTAACAACAGGTACCTTGTAGACTTTTAGTGCTCAGGACGATATGGGTTATGATACTTCTAATAAAGAGAACTATTGGCAACAGATTACCTAAATGATCACCGTCACATCCAAAACCTAAATGCATAACCAATATCTACGAAAAGGAAATTAATCACAAGGCCAAAGCGAGAGAAAAAAAAGTTTTTCCTAGGGGTAAGATACTCAGAGCACAACGATACACAAATAAAATAAAAACATAAAATAAAATAACTACTTGGAAACAAGAAAGAAGAGAAGCACGCAAACAAGCACTTGTTCTAAGGAGAGTAAAAAAATGCAAAAAAAACATTGTAGAGGTGCTAAAAATTTGGTGATAATTGAATAAAAATAACGATAAATTGTGCCGTAGGCTCTACATAATATCTTCATATTTACTATATTTTTAATTATAATGCACATTATGATCAATAGACTGAGTTCAAACAACTTTAAACATATAACGATTTATGATTGCATGGTGCGATGCAATGAAAAATACCGAGGAGATTAATAAGCTCCCCATCAGTGCACCCTGTGACTAAAGACTCCGTCATACCTCAACAAAAAGCTACAAGAAAAAGGACACACATTATTTACTAAGCGGATAGCGAGACTTCCAAAAGCAGGACAGGTCAAGATCACAATTCTCTATACCCATCACTTATGCACTTCTTTTTTCCCACATTCTCCCTTGAGGTCCTCTTGAGCGTTTGAGGTCGTCATCATTTGTTTCGTTTTATAGATATAACATGTCTATTATTTACGAATCAATATTCTTTATTATACTTTGCAATAATTGTATAATCTCGTTGTATTTGCCTCCGTCATATTGTTCGCATAGTTGAGAAATTTGATAAACCAATACATAAAAGATTGTTCATGGTGTCGTCTTCAGGCGGGGGTAGAACCGGGCGTGCATCCCCCTATCTTCTTTTAACCACTCGGTTGAGCATTGAGAGTATTGGCTTCCTTCCTTTTTTCTGGATTTCCGACCCTATTTTTCTGATTCTAAAAAAAAAGGTTAAGGTTGTATACTGGCTTTTATTGCATTGTGTGCTTAACACTGCAATATTCTCCTTGACCCAATACAACCTAGCTAGAAATGCGATCCTATGGCACAGATTCCATATCCAATGGCTGGTTTTATAAAAAAAAAAAAGGCAAAAGGTCTTGAGAATATTAACGTTCATTCGTATAAACAAATGATATTTGAATTATTGAGTATTAGTGCAAGCTACCCATGGAATTGTAATTACGGCACCAAAATATATTACGAACACTCCCCAACCCCCCCTCCCCACAAACAAAAGAATGTGAAAACCATTTAAAAGGTATTTTTGTAATCTTGTTACCCGTATAATTTCCTTCCTTTCTTCCTCTTCCACGTTCCTTTTTTTTTTTATATCACTTTGTTGAATATGTTCAATATTGATATTCTAAATGTGTTGCATGTTATTTGTGGCTAATTATATTAAGCATTAATAAATTTCTTGGGGTAGAACAACACAAAATAACATCCAAAAATCAAGGAGAAAAATAAATGAGAAACTTTAATAATATAAGGTTTTCCCCGGTCAATTTTTAAAGGCTCTCGCAAGTCGAAGATCGTGGGAATGCGCGTTTTTCCTGAGCTCCATTGACTCGTACACAATCGACAGAGGCTTACGCATAGGTCGGACTACATTCGGCGACAGCACGAACATATACGAAGTTGACGAATTCAGTCAGTAAATAGAGTCCTCAACAATTCTTAGTTTAAGGCTCTCGACGGGTCTCTTCGTATTAATTCAAAGAGAGGGACTTCTATAATGCTCCATTCAAAAACAAAAACATAGGTTAATTTACTTCGGACTTTCTGGTTAGTTAGTCTAGCCATGAAGGATTAGCTCCAGACACCCTGTCGCTGGGAGATTACGCAACACTCCTCAGGCTCTGATTGGAATGTTATCTCATTTCATTCCGAGATAAGGTGAATTGTCCCCATGTTTTATCAATTATTACGTCCCTTTAAACTCTTTGCAATCGAATTCGTTATTGTTCATTTCAATTTAAACCATTACCTCATGGAGCGGAGCTATCGGTCAATTGAGTTAATGTTTAGATTTTTAATCGCGATCACATTTTGGACGGAAAGTCCTGTAAGAAATGTCAAATTGATCGGAGATAGTTTTTTAAACTTAACCGGGAAAAACCTATTAATACTCACACATGCAATTAACCTAATTGATATGAGCTTGAAGTTGTTTCAACATGGTGAGATATAGGATTAATTTCTTAAATCTAAATTATAATTGTCATTTACATATCCAACTTACATTACAATTTTGTTTGAAAATGGAAAATAAACAGTCGTAGATGTATCATTTGTTATATAAATTAACCTAGAAGTTTGGATTTCTTGACGTATGCTTGAAACTCTCACGTTGGGCCACATTGCTTTTACACAGTCCGCTGAGTAGTGTGTGGTGTGTGTGCGTGGATAGTGAGGGTTTGGTGTGTGGTGATGTTGTGTTTGCACCATAGGACATACCTACAACTTGTAACTCCCTAGAAGCTTGGTAATCTTGACGTATGTTTGGAGGCATCATGTTCGGGCTACATTGCTTTTACAACGTCTTGTGGGAAGGGTGTGTGTGTGTGTGTGTGTGTGTGCGTGCAGTGTTGTGTGTATGTGTATGTGTGTAGTTGCGCGCGCTTGCGTAACTTTCCTAGAAGCTTGGTAATCTGGCGTTATGTTTGAGGTCTCATGTTGGGCCACATTGCTTTTACACCGTCTATGTGTGTGGTGTCTAGGTGTTGTGTGTGTGTGTGTGTGTGTGTGTGTGTTGTGTGTGTGTGTGGTGTGTGTATGTGTGTGTAGGTTGATGTGCAGTAACTTACCTAGAATCTTGGTAATCTTGACGTATGTTGAGGTCTCATGTTTGGCCACCATTGCTTTTACACCGTCCTCAAGCCGCTACAGCAGCTAGAGAGTTAATGCCTGATGAAAGCTGTGCTGGGAGCTAAAAACCAGAATACTCTGCGATTGTTTCGAATTTACGAATATTTTGTATGCTAAACGGATAAACGCTAAAAGAACGAAACGAAAAAATGCACTGTTTTTAAGCCAAGGATAATGCCAAGCCACTCCATTTGAAGAGATGCTAAGTAACCATATCATCATAATTTGTCTTGGCGGACGTACATGATAGAGGTGAAATAGGAAATAATCATGATAATGTATAGAAAATACTCCCTCATCCCTGCGGCATACAATCAACAAAACAGAACTAAACACAAACACACATTTGACAACCCATTCAAAGTCGAATGTTTTAAATGTTTTGATATTGATTGTGTCAATGTCCAGAAACATAAAGACATTTTTTTTATTGCCCAAACTATCAACTGAACGCCAGAAGTTCGTATGATATGCCTTATCAAAGGTTAAGACCTAAGTAAGCAGGTTTATTGAAATGAAGATTAGTAACATAATATTTATAAATCTATAAATTGGTATGATGCTAAGTGATAAGGATGGTTCTCTCACCTCAGTGAAGCACTAACTACAGCCGAGAGAAAGAGACCAGGTAAACCAGGTGCATATAGAAAATAAAGTCATCACCATCAGTGGCAGGATCTATGCAGGCCAAATGGAGAGATAGAGGTGGAGAGGGGTGAGAGAGGAGAAGCTTTTCTAAACAGCATAATGTAAAAACCGAGAAGGGGAAGAGGGAATTTGTTCATAGACATTCTCCTTATTTATGCATATATTATTCGCATTCATTATAATTGGGTTTTCGGGATGCCGTATCATATCATATTCAATGTCATAATCTAGATAATTATAGTTACTGATCTTTATTAGTCAACCCAACACCCTGTGACAACGGGGTCGCAGTTTACATAGAATGCGTACATCACCACTCCAGAGAAAATGCAGAGAAATATTACAAACACTCTTCGTGTATCGTTGCTAAAGATGACAGCCCTGAAATAAACAAAGAAAAGAAATCATTTAAAAAATATCAAAGACTTCATTACTCCCCGCCCCCGCCCCTTATTTATTGACGATCACAAAATTCCCTATTTTAAGATCACTAGCTTTTTCCAGGGTATATCGAAGACTGACAATCTATATGCTTGTGTTCGCACAATAAAAAAAAGAAACGCATAAAATAGGGAAAGCTGCCATTTTTGGATCATTTTGTGAAGAATTTCGTGCATGACTTGTTATTCCCAATTCAGAAAATGTATACTCCTGTCATATAATATATGGATAAGCAGGAGGTGGATTGTGTGACATGAACTCACTTATGGATTGGGGCGGTATGCCTACATTTTGGTTATTCATTTCTCGTGATTTGCCCCTCCCCCTTTCTCTCTCTCTCTCTCCCTCTTTCTCTTTCTCCCCACGTTAGATTCTTATCGTAACTCGTTTGCTGAAAATGGGTAAATATTGACTGATGGCAAGGGGGAAAAAGCAAAATAAAAAGCAAAATCACTCACTGTGTTGCCTTTTTCAACGATCCACAGGTTATGAGCCTTTGCACGACGACCTGCCCCGCACCAGTAGCAAGATTCCATGATGTATAACCAATCAACATACTCCAGATACTGTACACAACTCGTGGATCAGTGCTTATCCTTTAATATGGGATATGAAAGTTATGTAATAAATAATAGTTGATATGAAAGTAATAAATAATAGATGATATGATACAAACCCAATATAATAATGTTTACTGTTTGAGATTGGTTTTGAGGTGCATTGTCCCCCAAAGTTTTAGCACTGTAGATGGAATAGCCTAATAACAATCACGACAATGACGATAATTAAATATTACAATATTCATATAGGATTGTGAATATATCTATGAATTATACAGAGTTTTGAAACGTGCCTCATCAGGACCCCAACACTATAAAAAAAAAAAAAAAAAAAAAAAAAAAAAAAAAAACACGGACCGCTTACCACTTTAAACCAAAGTAAACGTGCAAAGTAGAAGAAAAACAATAATTGCAAATGAAATGGAGGTTCAGGTCAGACTTTGGATTTTCGTTAGGGACAGGGGTACATAACCATGATAATATGTGGTAGAAGCAAATATCTTACTCGGTGAAATGGACTCGATTCCCTTCTTGAGTGATTTGCCAGACTTTGTAGAGTCCACCGACTTCAATGGTTCCCTTGATGATAACGGCAATGATACCAATCATGATGACCATTGCTTGTAGTGTGTCAGTCCAGAGAACTGCTTTAATACCACCCTGTTAACACCAACAATGAATGTTTTCATGGTTTTACGATTCGTCTCCAATGCATGAATATTGCGAATACTCTACCCCTTTCTCATGATTCTCAGCCCATGGAATCCAAGTTTGCAATGCATTCAATAATCACACAGAAAGTAAAAGTAATCGGGTAGTATAATTTGTGAACTTTATTATTATCATTAGCTCGTCAGAGGTTCCTGAAAAGTACCGCGAATATAATTATAATTGAATCCCTGTTTTATTGTGATGGTGTCTCATTGATATTTCGCCTGTAAAATTAAATCCATTCATCTTCGATTTAGAGTAGTCGTATTAAATCAACAACTTAAAACCATGTTCTAGCATTTTTAAAATCACATTCTATCATTTTGTAATGCACATTGATATCGAGAGACAATTTTTTTTTTAATTTATTGTTGTTCTGCATGTTTTCTTTAAAAGAAAAACCTATTTTATAAAGAAAGAAAAAAGAATTAATAGAGATAGTGTATTTCGCTTACCACGGTGGTGTAGAAGATACAGACCGCCCCAGTAGACAGGACACACGCCCAAAGACTAAAACCAGTTACTATAGCAACATAGAGATAAAATCGAAAATAGGGATAGTACATTTTATTATACCGATCTTAATTTCGTGAATCGAGGGTTTATTTAATTTTATTTTTCAAAAGAATAATTATGTGCAAATTATTTCATTGAAAATGACCATTGCGTCAAGATACAATGATAATCTTCTCTCTCTTTCTCATACTAGTCTCCTTTCTAATATTCCTCCGATAACAATACGTACAAGAATAAGAAGAGAAATTAACACTCACCTGTATTCAAGGTCAGTGCTGGCGCATACATTACAATCCCCATGTAAAGTACCTGTAAAAGATAATAAATTAATATTTATGATAAGACTTTGCGTTACTATAATAGCTATTAAAAAACAATCATAAATATTATAAAATCATTGTAGGTCACAATATGGAATTTTAAAAATGGGAATATTAGCTTTTAATTTAAAATCATTTGTTTTTATTATTAGGAATATCTGCATATAAATAAAGCAATACAAAAGAATCGGCATGATCACGATTATTTTTTCAAAATAATACTGACCGTTTGAATCGAGAAAATAACTGTCACACATCGCCTAAGTGCTCGGTTGAAACGTAGCTCCAAATACTAAAATAAGGAGAATGGGTAAAGAAAGAGAGAGGGAATGAGAGAGAGAGAGAGAGAGAGAGAGAGGTGTGGTTTGTGTGTGTGTGTGTGTGTGTGTGTGTGTGTGTGTGTGTGTGTGTGTGTGTGACAGAAAGATAGGGAGTAGAGAGGAGGTAACAATGCAGAGGGAGTCAAGAAGTTGTCTTGTTTGAAGTATAGGGAGTAAACAATACCATACATCGATGAAAAGTGAAGTAGCCACAATATATGAATACACCTGCGGAGCAGATGAGCAGACGGCAGATCATAATTACTTCTTCAACTTCTCTGACCTCCAATAATGTTACTGGATGACTGACCTCTCATGCCCAAACGATGAACAAATCAACAGGCTTACCCAACTGAGAGAAATAGCGTGACTTACAACTCTACATACTAACTCACACGAAAGAAGGAGATATGAGTACACACCAATAAAACTAATTTTTCGACTCAGCATTTATTAAACAAAAATTATGATGATAAAATCTTGAACAGGCCACCCCCGCCAAATACTAAAAGATGAGAATTGTATCCACTGAATTGAAAGCGTATTTTCAAAACAATCAAAACACACCTCGTAGACACTAATGATGCGTATTCTAAAGTAGATGGGTAAGAAGAGTCGACAGAGCAGAATGTTACCCAACACATACGTCACCAAGACCCAGGTAAACATGGTCCCGTAGATATAGATCTCAGCCGGTGTTCCGATGACCGATACGGCAGAGATATAGCTGACCGTGATGGACATAGCTACGGGAATAATACTCATCTTGCGATTCCCAACCAGGAACTCGTCCGCTGTTCGTTGGCGATCTCCGGAAAATGCCGAGAAGATACCGATGAGAGCCGAGACAAGGAGCATGATTCCGAAGACAACATAGTCCCAGACGCCAAAATGACGGACTTCTACACTAGGTTCATCCATGATGAGCCGATGTCGATGTCGATCTTGAAATTTATCAGTGAATCTGCGTAAAGGTTGAAACATTTATGATTAAAATCAAGATCATTGACTGCAGACTCTTTTAGTAAGAGTAAACAGGTACGAAACTTTGTAATTGGTTATATAACTAAAGTCCATCGGCTTTAAAATTTGGCAAAAGAGACACTAAGGCCATAAAAGCATTTAATAGCATCTAATTTAAAATTAGTTTTGGCCTACTTTATGAACAAAGGTTGTCACGGTTGTGTTTCAAAACCTGAAAGCTTGATAGGGGCTTACCCGGCATAGCAACAAACAATGATTGCAAACTGAATTTCAAGTATTTTAGGGTGCTGTCTCACTTCGCGGAGACGTCTCCGCGATGGATAAATAGTATTAAAGACGTCTCCTGAATTTCGGATTTTTTTTTTCATAAATTGTCGCGGAGACGTCTCTAATATTATTTATCCGTCGCGGAGACGTCTCCGCGAAGTGAGATAGCACCCTTATGGTACAGTCACACCGACACTTACGTTGAGTTACGTCCGGTTGCGTCCAAAAATTATTTTCTTCTCTGCGGATTCCCACGGACGCCTTCCTGTCATATTCAGCAGTGGAAACAGAGATAATTTCTTTCTCATCCAATAAAACAAAGAAATACACAAGAAATGATAAAATAGAAGATGAAATAAGATTGAATCAACAAAAACGTAACTATAGGCCTACGTAAGTGTCTGTGTGACTGTAGCATAAGATCATTCTTTGATATCAGGTTGAGTAAATAAGTCGTTACTAGGTCTCCGTAATGCCGCAGTCACACAGACACTTACGTTGAGTTACGTCCAGTTGCGTCCAAAAATTATTTTCTTTTCTGTGGATTCTCACGGATGCCTTCCCATCATAGTCTGCAGTGGAAATAGTGATAATTTCATTCATCCAATAAAACAAAGAAATACATAAGAAATAAATCAACAAATACGTAACTAAACGTAAGTGTCTGTGTGACTGTAGCAACATTTGAACATGGACGTATAACTTCGTCCTTGATTTGAATAACTTAGTAAACAGTGCCCGTATTCCATAAATGTTGGACTTAAGCATGAAACTTCAGCATTAAAAAATATATTTTTGCTACATTAATTTTTGTTTTAATTTTGTCTAAGCCTATTTTTGACAGTTAGGTATAAATTCTTAGATTTGGGCTAATTTAAATAAAATGGAGTTGCGCCTACAAAATTACACACATAAGAAAATATAATTTTATCCTAACTTTAAGCCTACTACCTAATGGCTTAACTTGGATGTTGATTATATGGCAAGCTCATTTGAGACCACAAATCAAACATTCAGACTTTTGCTTAATGCTTTCTGAGCTCAGACAAAGTTCTTAACGTGTTATGGAATAGAGGATAAGACAATTTTTTCCTGGACAGAGAAAAACTGCTTAAGTATGATTTATGGAAAACGGGCCCTGGTCTTTTGCAAAAACAAAAATGCATCTCACTTTAGATATGAATTAAGACGTAAATGTGTAATTATTTCACTTACCCTGTCTACTGTTGTGTTTGGGGAAATGGGACAGCTGCCTTGCAAACAGAGAGATAACATGGACAACAAAGTGTGACTTGTCGTTTTTTCGGACAACAGACGATGAACTTACACCCGAAGGATAAACCAGATATGAAACAAATTGTAACCGAATTCAACCAATGCCGAAACTCAACATCCGTTCCTTGAGCATTTTGAGTGTGTATGGTCAGAAGTAGTCTGAACCCCAACGTTTAGTTCCTCCCTCAGTCCGCAGGTGGTTGATGGTGATATTCTTCCTCCTTCATTATTGAGAAGTAAATATTTGTAAATAAATTGTCAATAAACTGTAAATAGCACAAGAAAGGATGCAGCTTGCGGTCGAAAGACTTTGATAAGTCTGCAGCGAAGAAGAAGAGAAGGAGAAGAAGAGAAGAAGAAGATGAGAAGCAGAAGAGAAAGATGACGACAACGACGAAGAAAGGAGAAGAAGAAGAAGAAGAAAGAAGAAAAGAAGAATTGCCCATGACTAAAAACAAACTTGCAAAACTGTTTCAAGGTTCCACTTTCTTATTAAAAGGGGCACGTTTTCAAATCTTTTTAAACCTTTTATTTTCACAATGTGAGCTTCCATAAAAACAAACGGGAAAAAACAAGCAAAATGTATGGATTCAAATTGCCTTTTACTCTTGCTGGAGCCAAATATTGTGAATGTTTTCCATTATTTTGTAGCGCATCTATATCCAAAATTATTTATCAAAGTATGGGAAAAGGAATCTTCCATAATTATATGCACTAAACTACTGCACAATTTCCTGCGCAGCCACCCCCGCCACCATTATCGAGAGCATCTCTTAAACAAGATTTGTCTGCAGCAGGTATTGGTCCAACATTATGTACTCCTTGTTTGTTACTTAGCGCAGGTCGCATAGCGACCGAGTAGGAAAACTTGGGGTTTTAAAAGACAAATGGGATAAACTTTGGCACTTTTAGTATTCAAATGTGCAAAATTAATTGTCTATGGAACTTTTCAGAAGTCTCAAAGGCTTCTTTTAGTTTTAAAAGGGCATATTTTAGCCAAGAAAAGGAGCACTTTTTATTCATGAAAAGGGGCACTTTTTTGGTCGATGAAAAGTGGGGGCCACTGTACCCCACCCCTGCCCCCGGTTCCAAGTCTCCAAGTTTCCCTTTTCCCATGTGCCACCCCCCCCCCACCCTCCCTTTCAACGTCGCTGTGGTGAATAAAATCCACCTTTATAAATATTTACCAAAATTAAATATCAGACATGCTGCTTCTTTGATCGACCTTTATTTTTCTTTTGTATGTGTTTGTGTGTGAGTGATTTTTACTGTATGAGGTTATGCCGTGAAGCCGGTTATAGGGTGAAGTCTAGAGTCATGGACAGTAGTCGATATAAGGCATATTTGATAACAAACGTTTCGCACTCTAAGAAGATCATGGAATAATTGAAGATCGACATTCCACATCGGCTCATCATGGATGAACCTAGTGCAGAAGTCCGCCATTTTGGAGTCTGGGATTATGTCGTCTTCGAATCATGCTCCTCGTCTCGGCTCTCATCGGTACCCTCTCGGCACTTTTCCGGGATCGCCAAAGAACAGCGGACGAGTTCCTGGTTTGGGAATCGCAAGATGAGTATTATTCCCGTAGCTATGTCCATCACGGTCAGTTATATCTCTGCCGTATCGGTCATCGGAACACCGGCTGAGATCTATATCTACGGACCATGTTTACCTGGGTTTTAGTGACGTATTGTTGGGTAACATTCTGCTCTGTCGACTCTTCTTACCAATCTACTTTAGAATACGCATCATTAGCGTTATAAGGTGTGTTATAATTGTATTTCGTTGATTTATTTTGTTATTATCATTATTTTTTTTTACGATCGAGATGGGCTCGAAAGGCAGCATTCCCAATAATACAATACCAAACAACTCAAACTTATTACAAGAAAAGAAATTGCCAACACTAATTCAACATATTTCGCTATAACCATGGACCTCTGTCAGAGGTGGTGTGTGGGTCCATACAATACCTTAGCAGTGGTATCCTCATTTGTCGCTCCCAAATTATCTTACAATCTTTATAACTTCTTCAATTATCATGTTATAAAACAAAATTAACAATAATCATACATTAATGCGTATGGCAATTAACATAAAGGCTAGCATGAAGGCCTACACGTTGGAAAATAGATCAAGCTAAGCCGACCTTCACACCCGAGAGTAAATAAAGTGACCTTAACCATTTACCTGCCAGATTAAATACACTTTAATTGATATCCATAGCAAACAGGGGAGTATCCAGCACCGTTCAGTATGGCGGGGTACAAATAAAAAGGTTCCATCTCTTTTCCCCAACCCGAAACATGGGGGGGGGGGGGTTACCACGAAACAATTTCTAAATACTTTCAAGCTGCGATTTTTTTTCTTTCACATCATGATTTAACAGATGAAGAACATGGCATCTTTGGCACTTTTTGTCTCCTGAAACAAACTATACAGGCCGAAACATGGTCGTAAAATTTTAAAGTTTCATGTCCCATGACATAGTCCCTACCCCCCCCTTCATGCGAACGCGTACGCGAACTAGAAGCGGAAGGTCTGTCAGGCTCGTGACCGAAACCGGACATTTCAATCGTTGTTTTGGTTTTGTTTTGTTTTTCTTTTCTTTTTTAATCAACATAAATTTGAGCAAACGTAAATTTTGTTCTTCATCAGAAGACATGTCATTTTCCATGAACGTGATTTTCAAGCACCGTTCCACCATAAATAATTTTCATAAACAGGTTATATTATACAAAAATGCAAGGTTTATTTGATAAGCGGTTCTTTTATTATTTTTTCTTCTTCTTCTTCTTTTCTTCTTTACTGCGGTATCGTTTGTCGGTGTCTAGGCCTATCAATTGCAAATTTTAGATATGACAATGCAGGCTATATACAGATTAAAGTGTTCAATAAAAGAAGTCATTTCATAAAGATAACTTGTTTTTAACGATTTCTGGACTGCTAACAATTATTGTTGAAGTGCATTGTGTCCATTCTCAATAAAACATGATAGAGTTATGTACCAACAATTTTATTTCATATAGGCCTAGTTTTGAAGCTCTCAATATCGAACTTTTTCAAAAAATATTCCCAAGCATCAGTGGAGTTTATGTAGCTTATAAGCTATATATTAATTTGTTATTCGTTATTCATCTTTCAGTCTGTAGAAGTCTTTTAATCACCGTAGTCGTAAGGTATATTCGAATGATAGGCCTAATAAGATAAATTTATAATCTTTTAAGATTTCTGCTTTGATTTAAATTTGCCAGTGTTTGGTATAACCCGGTCATCGGCAAAGACGGCTAAAATCAACAATAGGGTGCTTTCGCTGGACTACGGAGGAATATCTAGAACGTTAGCATTATGAAAGGCTTTAAATTTTCAAAATAGCTCAAACCCCAAACTCCTGCATATGTTAGTACAGGAAAAGGAGTGTGTAAAACTGGTATTTGCTAGAAACGGCTGGCAAGCGTTTAATTACAAGTTTTCGTGTGCACAAACGAGGGTTTCTCCTAGTACAAGAGATAGCTCCCGTGTAAAATCTACAACCTATTTGGGGAATGTACGTCTCCCCAAAACGTACGAACGTAATAGGTCTCAGCGGAGAGTCAGTTATAAGCCAATAAGCGAGCGCTTTGATAGGATGATAACAGGATTTCCCCCTTTGCTAAAACTAAAAGAAGCATACTTTGAGTTGACTAACATAATGGCAGGCGGTAGGTTATTTTTCTTTTCATATCAGAATGTTTTAGGTCAGCTGTTATACGCTAGACGCACTTGACACATAAAACCTTGGTATGAAAAAAAGAAAGAACTAGGTATCCCAGATAAAGTAGGCTTTTGATTGAATTCGTATCGCAAAATAGCGTTACAATATCTCACAAGCCAAGAGGAACATGTGCGGTTACCATTGGAGAACTTTATTCAAGTTATTGAAGAAGATAGAAAACGAGGATTTGCAGGCATTTTGAAAATAGTGCCCTCTTTTATGCTAACGTTCTAGATAAGCTCCCCGTAGTCCAGCGAAAGCTCACTACATTTCGACTACGGAAGTTCATGGATATCAAGGCTATAGTGGGTACTGATTTGCACATGCACTAATGCGTCCATTATGTTTTGATTTTTTTATTAATGGAAAAAATTCGCCAATCGTCCTAAGTGATCCATTGTGATAATACATATTGAAATTTGAACTGACAAGCGAAACCGAAGAGGAACTATATGGGTCTCTGACATCGGGGGGAAATGGACGCCATTTTTTATTGAGGGGGGTAGATTGCCAAGATCAGAAAATTTGCTTTTTGTTTCGGCCTTGCTCCTACTTTCGTTTAGATGTTAAGGGGGTACCAGCCCTCTAGGGCCCACGTGCCCACAGGGTGCCAATAAATCCACTCTTTACCTGAAGGCGTTCAACAAGAAAGGGATAGAGCAATGTTGATCGTGTCTCTGGATGAACCATTAGGTTGGTTCGAACTACTAGTCTCGTTAGTGCCAAGAGATGACGATACCAGGGATTTCTCTCTCTGGCCTGGTCTGGTAGTGAGCTGAGTCTACAACGAAAGCTGCATCTAAACCACAGCACCAAAGAAAGAGAAGAGAAAGAAGAAGAGAAATGTCGGTGTCCAGAGAAAAAAGAAACAAAGAAAAGAAGAGAGAGAGGAGAAACGTCGGTGTCCAAGAGAAAAAGAAGAGAAAGAAGAAACAACGAAGAGAAGAGAAAGAGCAAACGAAACACCAAGCAGTAGATAAACTTGGTTCTTCTGCAGAGCAGCTTATATGTCATGGTGATCTCCAGTGGAAGAACCAAGAACAACAGTAGTAAAAACAATCGAGCATCGGGATACTGGTTCCTTCTGCAGCAGCAGCCCATTTCTTTGGTGTTCTACAGTGCAAGACCAGGGTACAGGAGCAAAACACAGGCCAACAGAGATATCTGGTTTTCTGGTGTAAGAACCAGATGGTGAAGCCGTCTAGCTGACGGAGCACAAGCAGAGATGGTAGGAGTCTAAGGGTGCAAGTGCAAGGCAGATTGGAGTCATCGCTGGTCGGGGCACAAGGTAGATCGGCGTATCGGAGGGTGCGTGACAGCGATGGTCATCTAAAGTGCATGCAAGGCAGACTAGGACAAGTCGTCTGGAGGTGACCAGAAGCTAGGTTGGCTGGTGGTCTGACTGTGAGCAGAGGCAGATTTGAATCACCTGTTGGTCGGGGCAGGTCGGGGCACAAGGAAAATCAGCGTATCTTAGGGTGCGTGACAACGGAGGTCGTCTGGAGTGCAAGTAGTGCAGACTGGTATCAACCATTTGGTAGTGTACACGCAGGCAAGGAGGCGTCTGGAGGTACATACCAGGACGGAGGTTTCCGTTGTATTGAGGAAGGTGGTCACTTGGGTTGACGGAAGAAAGGCAGAGATTTCTACCTTCATTCTAAGGAGCAAGCAAGGGCAGATTGGAGCCGTCGTTGGTCGGGGCGAAGGCAGATCGGCGTGTCTGGGGGTGCGTGACAACTGTGGTAGGGCGAGCTGAGCAGGGGGAAGAAATCGTCTGAAAGGTGTTCAAGCAGCTGAGTGATGGTCATCTAGAGGGGGTTTCTAGATGGTGTGGTCGTGTAGACCAGGGAGAAGAACTGGATAAAGACTACATAGTGGTGTCAACTTCAACGGGGGTATATAGTATACGGCTGCCCAGACGGATTCACGACTCAACTTTTCAAACAAACAAAATTAAACTGCATTTCACGTTGTTCCCTTCACCTTGGCCTAGACTGAGGTTGATGACAGCACCAACATTCCCCACTATTCCAAGACACCGGAATGTTCCTAACAGGATATAAATTCGTTTAAACGTCACAATGTTAGCATATTGTAGATGGTTTTGTAACGGCTAAGAAACGATCTGCTGTCATTGAAATATAATGTAGGAATGAAACAGCACCTAGTACAGTCATAGGGATCGCAAATCTAAATCCTTCGACGTTGAAACATGCGATATCATATTTAAAAACGGATGCATACAAAAAAAAGGCTGAATCCCCCATATGGCAGTCAGAATGTCAGATAAAGCAAGGATCACGCGAATGATATTTGTATTCGAAGGTGATGATTTCTGTAAACTGTTATCACTACCATGGCATTGCCAACGATGATGCATGGTAAAGGGGCCGTCACACTGAGGTAGTTCTATTAACATCCTTGCCCGTTCTTTAAAAAAAAAATGCTGAACGGGCTTTGGTCGGGTTGGAACTTATAACTTTGAAAAATAATGTCTTGAATACGATATAACCCAGTTCATAAATAGTCCTCGTTTCGTCAATTTCGTCTTTATCGCGTCCGCAATACGCGGTTATTCCGTTCAGACCGAGTAAACCGCTCGTTCACTCTATACCGTTCGTAGCACGTCCAAACCGTCACTAAAAGTGTCCATGCGCAGTATGATAAAAGTTAGGTACCATGTTCGTAGTACGTCCTTCTCGTTCAAAGTAAGTCCTTCCCATTTCAGGAAAGTTGTCACCACGTTTAATTTTAGAACTGGAAGCCAGTCCGATTTTTTTTTAACATGTTCAAAAAAATCGGACTGCTTTTCCGTTCTCTCCGTTCGGGCCCGTTCTCAAAGTTCGTAAACAGATTGTAAACAGTCTGTACTACATTGTAAAACGTTTGTACTACGTTAATTCCGTGTGTAAATAGACTGAGCCCGTTCACCAAAAACTACCAAGAACGTAGTGAGAACTAGTTCAGTGTGACGGGGATTTTGACATGCCGTTTTGTTTAAAAATTGCTGTCCAAGCCCGTGTTATAAAGTCCTAAGCAGATTGAAATAGGTCTCAAGTACGTCCACCCCGTGTGTACATAGATTAAGCCCGTTCTACAATAATTTCATTAACATGGTAAAAAAAAAAAATCTTTAAGTGTGATAGTAGTATAAGCGAACATATCAGCTGTTTAATTGCCACTCATTCGTTGCAATTGGAGAAATCAAACAACTTTTTGAAAAAAATATGAAAAACGGCTATTGGTCTAAAAAGAACGTGCACATATGACCGAATCATTTCTGGACTAAGATGAAACAACGTTCGTATACAGTCCTCAATAAGTCCATTACGTCTTTTCCTCGACTGCAGTCCGTTTGTATCTAGTTAAGATCGGGTGAAAATGACCGTTTCCACGAAGCAAAGCCCGTCTGAAACAATCCAAACCCGTCCCTATTAGTTGCAACCAGTTCTTATTTAGTTCCAACTCGTTTCCAATACGTTTCGTCCCGACCTAACTAGTTCTGGGTCGTTTTTAATCCGTCAAAATCCGTTCTTACTCATTCTTACCTCGACCAAACGGCCTACAGAAAGAACTTCGTGTTCTTACAGCGTCAGTATCCGTGGCTAGAACGTGCTGAACGTAAATGCAATATGCAAAATGCAATGCTCGTTTGTAAGACGTCCTAGCACATCTTTAAAACGATTAAAGTACGGCAATTTCGTTTGCAGTAGGTCCTTCTCGTTTCAGGTACGTTGCCATCCCGTTAAATGTTAGGAAGAGATGGGGCCCGATTTTTTTTTAACACTTTTTTGAAAATCCGACCGAGCTAGTCCATGAAGTTCGTTAACATATCGTAAGATATATTTATTACGTCCACTCATTTAACACACAGACTATGCCCGTTCGGTAAAAATTGCAAGGACGTAGTAGGAACGAGCTCAGTGTGACGGGGGTATGAGAGAGGGAGATGCATTACATGACAATAACGTTAGCAATGAAGTGTTCATTTGCCAAAGTAAGTTCCTTCGAGCTACCATTCATTGCGAATGCATGTATTGAAACTCCTGAAGAAACAATTTAGCAGTGACGTTTTTTTTTTTTTTTTTTTTTTTTTTTTTTTTAATTATTTTTTTTTTTTTTTAAATATAACACGGGACAGTTAAGGTATATCCGTTAGAAGAAGAAAGACAAAGGAAGAGGTGGGAAGTCAGACAATATCCGGGAATGACAGGGATGAAACTGCGGAGTGACAAAGACTGTGGAAGTCATGTAAAAAGCTTACCACTAAAGTGCCTGTGCTCACATCATTTAAAACCTGATTATGCTGCCAAAGATTTTGCCGATGCATCGGAAGTTGCTGCCGAAGCCTAAAAAAAACTTAACCGATGGTCATGCTTTTTTTTATAAAGTTGCACAGAATGTGCTCTGAACAATGCTAAAATGGCCCAATGGTGCCCGATACTTGCGCGATAAAAGCAAAATTTGAATATTTTGTTTTAATTGTAAAATGTTCGTGTGTTCATCGTGCTCAACATCGGACTGTGTGTGACGCGGGCTTTAAGTGATGTTTAAATGATTCCCAGTTTACTTTATCATGGTTACTGACTCCAAATAGGTTGGAAAACCTCGAATGAGGTCCTCAATTTTATTACATCTTAATCTATTGTTTATCTCACCCGCTATTCATTTACAAAAAAACATGGGGTAATTAACTCGGCGTCAAAACCAGGTTTTAAATAATGGGGCAATGTGAGCAGAGGCACTTTAGTTGAAAGCATTTGACATCATCAATACGTTAGTGATTGCCGGCTGATTGTTGGCAGTTATTGCATCCGGATCATATAAAGTGCTTTATATTTCAGGGCCTTTCCTTTACATCACACTTCTGATACAGAATGAATATTCTTTTTAAAAATCCCATAAATCTGAGGTTCTTCTGTTTAAAGCATGGACATTATATCATCGGTTTCTTGATATGTCTTTGCAGAGTCACCCTCCAGCTTTTGTTGGTACCCATTTTTGTGGATCTTTGCACGCATGACTGAGTAACATACAACTTTAGAAGATAGCAGAATCTCAATTGTGCCAAATAGATAAATGAAGAGTAAAAGCAAATGTTGACAGAATATGTGCACACACGCGCACACACACACACCCACACTCTAATATGAAATGAACAGAAACGAGGTACATGGATTCTTGATTTACTGAAACTTTTAAAATGTCATACCATTATGTTTCATTAGTACATAATAAGTGATGTCAAAATGTACCTAAAACACGATTTTTTAATATAAACAGGATTTGACAGGCCCAATGCCACATCTCTATTCTTTATAATAGTTTGTGTTCCCAGTTTAATTACCTTGCGGGGAAAAGGTTAACAGACATACGTCAAAAATACAATAACGTGAGATGGAGACAATCGTTTGAAAGCAATTCACGAAGATGATAAAAGAACATTAACTTGGCGGTTATTGCATCCGTCACATCATAAGCGGCAACAACACATAGCTTATTACCGCCTTAGTCATGTTAGTGCTCATCATTTGACAGATTTCTGATATCGTAATAAAAACGTTCATTATTTTCATATTCTACTCCAAGTATAATCATATACAAATAAAGGCCTCAATAAACGTAACTGGTTGCGTACCAAATATCCTCTTAAAAGATTGTTTGATTCAACCCTACACTGTAAAAAGAAATTACTACAAAAAAATGAGGCAAAAAGATGTTACAGCAGAGTCGCCATAACCAAATAATGTAATTTAAAATTACCAGTTTTGCTGATTTCTCCTAAGAATTGACGACAGAAAAGGGAAATATCATATAGAGCTTGATTGAACGTATTGCGATTAAAAGCCACGGACAAATGTGTTACTCTGATGGTATATTTCTGTATTTCTCACCCGTAAGTCTTTTGCAGGAGAAACTTACAACAAAACTGTTTTTTTTTTCTTTTATTACATTTTTTATGGCGACTCTGCTGACAGCAGATTTGCCGTAAAAATACAAAATATTTTTACAGCGTAGAAATAGCATCTAATCGTATACTATTCCATCTTTAGCATGAGCAAAAAAAGAGTTGAAATGTAAAGTTAGCGATTCAGAAAATTAGAAATTTCTTTTGGTACTATCAACGTGATCTTCCACAGACGAGATATTTTTCCCATCCGAGCCGAGGGCCCACAAGGCAAGGTTCACAGTCGTTGAATTTTTCAATGTATTTTCTTTCATTAGTGAGTTGTCTGCTCCATGCTCAAGAAGCCTAAAATATAACTTATATAATTGCGGAAAAAAATGCATTAATTTGGTAAGGCTTCGAAATCGAGGCCAACATTATGAATCTTACTCGAGTATCATCTCACTTACCCAATGTTACAAAAAGTTTAGTAGCCGTTGAATATCTTTTTATCCGTTTATTCTATTGTGAAAGTTATACTTTAGTTTAAATATATTTCTTTCTATTTTTATTTCGTCAGTAAATCTATTTCTTTTTCTTAAAAACCGACGTTTGAGCCAGTACATTTCAAATACATTTTGAGACCCTCGCGCCTCAGTGGGCGCCGCCTTTGACCCTCCCCCTAATCAACTTCGATAACATGAGTGAGGACATTTCGCGATTACTTCAGCATCATTTATAGCTTTGACATTAAAAAAAGCAATAAATAAATATTTATTAATTTCCAATCAAAATATTGCACAAGTTTGGTTTACACTTAAAATAATGATTATGAGTAGGAACATTTCAACATTAGCAAATCAATTCTAGTTCTAACATAAAGGGAAAGGGCGCTATCACTCTACGCAACGCGAACGACGGCCCATAGACATTGTATTTGCAACGTTTTTTCATTTTTTCTTGAATATGCAGAAAAAATTTTTCAAATATCACTTGATTAAAGTAAGCTAAGATTCAATTTTTTTATACAACAGGAACAAATTGGAAAGAAAAGAAAAAGTTCTGTCACTTGATGTCTATCGAAACCATGTCAGACAAATTCCTGTACAATATGGCCAATTTGCTCTCAAATAGCTCATACGCCGCAATCAATCATCCTTCGGATAAACCATAATTATATTTACAGATCTACGCTCAAGCAGTTTTTAAAAGCTTGAATTCTCAATCTTTCAAAGATTACATTCATTTCGATTGGTTAAGAAAAATTCCTGTCACTTTGAACATATTCACAATAGAATCTTTGCTCGATGTCAATATTCCGCATATCAACTGCATATCGCATGTGGACGGCTTTCGCAAGAGGTGACAAGTCATATATATCAATAATCGTGAACATCAATCTATGTGTAAATAAAATTGATCTGATTACAACTTCAGCACAATCCTATTATAGGCTTGCCAGAATGTCTTTTTCTAATCTGTCGAAGCATCTACCTACGAAAACACTATGATAAAAGTTCAATATTCTTTCATTAGTCCATGAGTAATTTGCTCAACAGATCGACGACAAACACCATTCAACCACAGGGAAGTTCTTTAGGCGTTTTGTAACGTAAGAATAATTGCACTGCAGTTGTCAATGTTCACTTCCCGTCGTTATGCGGCGGGTTTATTGACATTTATGAGACCGTATAATTTTCTGCGCCGCCTCAGCTGTATCTTCCACTAAACTCCAGATGCAGGTTGGCTTTTTCCCCTCCCCAAATAATAGACGCGTCTTTATGTTAAGATTTAATGCCATACGTTAGATTTACATTTCACGTGGAGTAGAATTGATATGTACCAAAACAATTTCAGCATGAATATGTTGAGAATATGAAATTGTCTGCTTTTCCAATAAGGTTTGTCCAAGAATTAAGGAAATCGGATGTATCGGTAAAACTATCTCAAAATAGTTTACGTTGTAAAATTTTGACCAAATTTTATATTTTTTTCTTTTTGTTGTTGATGTTGTTGTTTTTTTTTTAATATATAGAGAGAAAGTGGTTTAACGAATCATAGTGAAACACTCCCGACTTTTATCTGCTGAGGATCTGATTGTTGAACTGTTTAACACTTTCCTTTTAAATAATATTTTCATATCTCTTGGCGTGTAAAATGGTGAAAGATGTCACGAAATACATGTCTGAAACCTCTGTCCCTGTAACCATTGATAACCGGGTTAACCATTAAACTGATTGCGTGTAGGACAAGAATAAAACTATTATAAACAATAAAGGTGAGAGGTAATACATTTATGTTCAAACGTATTATTGGATATAAAGGAAATGGTATCCAGAACATGATGGATATGATCACGATCATAGCAACGGTTTTGACTGCTTTCAATCTATCATCTTGAATTGGAGGGTGGCCATCGCCCTGTAACCTGAGGGCCACTCGTTGATTCTCTACTGCCCGTGCTTGCTTCGTTGCTATGCGAAGAATCCGTGCGTTAGCAACGAGTATAAGAACCACCAGAATCATCATGACTCCAAAACCCGACCAGTTGGTAACTAAAAGCGTCGTGACACTACTCGATGTCGATGAGCATGAAACATTATTACCCTCTTCTTGTTCACCCAAGTCACCGAAGACCATACCCAAAGAGAACAGAGCAAATGAAGAAAGGCCGATGATCCAGAGGAGTCCTAGAGAGATATAAACGCGTTTAACTGTCATCAGGGTTGCGTAACGCAAAGGCTTCGTAACGGCGACGTAACGATCCACCGTCATGATGATAACGTGCAGAAATGCAACACCACCTAGAGTTATCATAGGTAAAATGCACAAGAAACTCGCCACGCTCCATGAGCATGTGATACCATTATCGACATTAAACAGGTTTCCGTAGGTAAAGAATGGAATTGCGACAACAGCATCTACGAGGCAACATAAAGCAAAGCTCGCGATAATAAAATTTCTGGGTATTCGGAGACTGTGATTCCTGTACACTGCTAATACGAGGAGAAAGTTGCCGACAATAATACATGGTAAAAGAGGGATAATAAACATCATGACAACCACCTTTGCAGCAAGTTGATCCTGACCGGTAAAACCATTAGTAGGACTACTGTTATTCATTGCCATGTCCTGTTATTGTGTCTTATAATGTTTTAAAAAATACTTTTGGAGTAACTTAAGTGTAACGCTTTAATCGTCATAAAAACGCCTCGATCACCCAACAGCTAATTGTCGATTATATCTGTATCATGCATCATAGGCGAGTGTGACATGTTCATGCGACATCGTATGACGGCTATGCTGACTTAATTCCCCAATTAAGCTTGAGACGAATGTTCAGCTAAGTTCAATGTAAATGTTCCACTGCTTTGATTGGCCTTAGTGCGCAATAAAAAAAAAAATGTGGTGACTTGATGTCGACACTCCATCAGTAGATCGCATAAATCTGTACACCGGATGTCCTCAATCATATAGCCCATGTACGATAACACACTGTCAATCATACTTAATATGCTTACATTAAACAAATATATATATGAAAAACGGATCAGCTGACGGACCAATAAACTAATGTTTGTTGATCATGATATGTTGGTGGACATATAATGAGAATAGGTGGAAATACTCTGCAGTATCAAACATGTCAAACCTAACATGATACTTGGAGTGGTTCTTTGATAAACGCTCAAAATCATGACAGGCATGACAGGCAATATTCTCTACCGATCCTATCAATGTTTAACCTTTTTAGAAATAATGTCTATAATCAGTGAACTGAATACAGCACATTAATACAAGACAACATTACTGGAACGAACAAAACATTTTTCTAACAATATATGGCGCTAGGGCGAACCTGAAGGTGCATTTCTAAAAAAATGGTTTGGAAAACTATTCCAAAGTACTGCATGTTCATGGGATTGGAGTAACTTCGTTTTCCAAGTTGAAGTTTTATTTTCGGATTTATGAACCTCGTTTACTTTTCGGATTATTTAACCTTATTTGATCTATTTCATGTGTATTCGAGTTAAGAACCCTCGTCTATGGTGTCTATTCGTGTCATTAGCAAGCTTTCACACAGTCATATATTAGCTGTTGTAGTTAATTTCAGTTACCATCTCTAAGAATTAAAAAAAATCACATGCCGGAACTGGGAAGTGACCTCATTAGTTTGATTTTGATAATGGGCAGCTTGCAGCTAGCGCATCGCCAATATAGCACGCTCTAATTCATAATTACTCTTTTACTTTTTTCCCAAGACATGCAATACGCGGGCGAAAAGGTGGCATATCAGTTTATTAAAAGCTTTAATTCGGTGATGGCTAGATTTCGTTATGAATTCAGAGTAGTGATATACACATTGCTTGTAGATCCTCTTTTGTTTAAAGCTTATCTGTCCATATGTATCCCTCAGACTCTAAGTTTAAGATATTATCAGCGATTTGATATATTCAACTGTTATCCGTTTTAATGCAATGTTGCTGATGGACATCGACCAACGGAACAAACTCCCCCAGTCCGTAGTTAAGGCACTAGCGCTCCTACTATTTAAAAGTGAATTATCCAAATTGAGTTTTTAAATGGGCTCTAAGAACCTCCTTAACCCTGCCACACTCACCTCGTCATGTACATCCTCGTCATAAAGACAGTGATATGTGAGCCTCAAGGAATGTTTCAAGGTATCATTGTCATAGAGGGACTGTTGGTGAATTGATGGGTATCTGAATTGTCCTATTTCCTTGCCAAATCCATGTCATTCAACAAAATCGAACAAATTTGGGGACTTACACAATCAAGTTGAGTTTTTTTTAGCTGTTGTCTTCACACACACTCACACACACCCTCACACAAACCCTCACAACCACACTTTCACAGCCCACACACATCCACATCTAATACGGATATACGTTAAGCCTCTTACACACCATCATACACAAACTAGCACTGATGCTCTCAAAACATGACATCTTTACCCACATACACACATATACCTCACATACACAAACACACTCACAACCAAACACATCCACATCCAACACCGATCTACGCACACCCACTCACCCACCCCTAATCCACACCATATCACACCAGCACAAACCACTATGCTTCCTCATGCACTGATGCGCCGCAAACATTACCACGTATTCATATACACCCATCCTCACAACCTAAATACGTCCACATCTAACACAGATGTACGCACAGCCACCAATTACACACCCGTCATCCACAAAACCACATGCAATCCAATATGCTTCTAAAAGCATATGCTGCACATATGACCACACATTTATACGCACACACACACACACACCCACAACCTCACATCCTAGACACGTCCACATCTCACACAGATCTACGTAGGAACAGCCTTTAATTACACACCGTCATCTACAAAATCTCGCAGCAACCAATATGCTTTTTCAAGCACAAAAACGCATCAAAGATGATACCTTTACACACACACACACACACACACACCCACACATATTTATACCAAACCCACACCCTCACATCCTAAACACGTCCACATCTAACACAGATCTACATAGGCCTACGCACAACCACTAATTACACACCCGTCATCCACAAAACCACACACAAACTGATGTGCTTCATAAAGCACAAAGACGCATCAAACATGATATCTTTACACACACATCCACACACCCACACAACCCAAACTCTTCTACATTTAACATCTGCACTCATTCATACACCAACAGGCTTTCTAACGCTGTACTGATAACAAGATATTCACACACACACACACACACACACACATAAACACACTTTCCCTTAAGTATCTATTTCTTCATATCTTTATTTCAATCTTCAAATACGTTTTCATCTTCCCCGTATCCTTTAGTATTTGGAGCTACGTTTTAATAGGGCACTTAGGCGGTGCGTGACAATCATGTTCTCTATTCAAACGGTGAGTTTATTGGAGACGCATTTAAAAAAAAATCCTCATATTTTCGTTTTAAATTTTCACCCAAAAGCTGTTATTTTTGTGTGTAGGCCTATTTTTATGAAAAAAGGCGAACTTTGATAATGATATTTCATCCTGTTTTTGATATCAAGAAAGTTTTGTTGATCACATAAATAATAGCCTTGTCATTCCATTATCATTTTTATTTGTTTATTGTAAAGTATTATCATATATCCTGGTATTTTGTTATATCTTTAACAGGTGCTATATTTGGGGATTGTATTGTATACGCCAGCACATGCCCTTAACGCAGGTCTGTGCCCCAGTTGCTATCTTAATTAGTTATAGATTTTAATTTAAAACTTAAAACAAATATGTATAAATAAGGTTGACATAAAGAACTATACAGAGAGATAAAATGTTTGTATGGTCTTTCCCACTGAGGAACAATTATAATTCTATTTTTAAGTCCTAAATTAAATAAAGTCACGGTAGGCGTTATGTCACTGATACAACTCATAAACATCGATTGTAATATAAATCATCCATAATTTAAGAACAGAACTGTGATCTGAACCGGTCACATTGATTTTAACCACAAGGAAAGAAAGTTCAAGCTTCTCCCAAACTGTTAATTAGAATGAGCAAGCTTTCATCCACATCTATGGAATTTCTCAAGCCAAGCAACCGTCAGTTGGTAGAAGCTAGAACTTTATTTGTTGTGATTAACCCCAACCTATGAAAGTGTTCTGTGATTTTAACCACTTCACCGCAAAAATGATAGCGATGGCCTATATTGATTGCACTTATATTTTCGTTGTTATTATTTTCATATTTCCGTAGTAACTGGCTTTAGTCTATGGGCGTGTGTCCTGTCTACCGGGACGGTCGGAATCTTCTACACAACATTGGTAAGAAGGAGCAAATGAAAGAATTTTATTCAGTTATTTAATTCATTCATCAATGTGTATAGTAGTATTTTGTTTGTTAGGTATGATGTACCAAAATTGGCCATAAATGAAGGCCTAAATTGAAAATAAATAAATTCGATTTTATTATTATAGAAACAATAAACGGTGGCAAGCAAACTATAAAGGAAAGTTTTCAAACTTTACTACGGCATTCAGACAAAGTAAATTCTCGGATTTCGTGATTCGCTGAGTAAGAAAACGTGAGAAGAGAGGGGCGAGCTCTCCTCCCCCATGTCGTGCATGTTTCAAAGCATACAGGAGACGAGTCGAAGCTTAATTATTGATTTTTACAGGGTGGTATGAAAGCAGTTCTCTGGACTAATACATTACAAGCAATGGTCATCATGATTGGTATCATTGCCGTTATCATCAAGGGAACTATTGAAGTCGGTGGACTCAACAAAGTCTGGCAAATCAATCAAGAGGGGAATCGAGTCCATTTCACCGAGTAAGATATTTGCTTCTAATTAAATTTATTTGCACGTTGTAGCCTTACACATCTCCGTTTATCCATCTAGGCCTACATGAACTGTGAAATTTTTTATTTTACGGTTGTAATTTCTTGGGCCTAGGCATCATTCTAAAAACAAAATAAACAATTAAAAGAGAATCATATAAAATTGGGCTTACTAAATTTAATTCTTTATAAAATAACTTAACTTTATCATTTTCATATTTAAAGGGTAAGCGCTGATCCACGTGTTGTGTATAGTATCTGGAGTATGTTCATTGGTTATACATCATGGAATCTTGCTGCTGGTGCAGGACAAGTAACCGTACAGAGAATGCTGACATGTGGATCGTTGAAAAGGGCAAAACAGTGAGTAAATATTAGAATCATTTTTCAGCAACCAATACAGTGAACTGAAAATCTGTAATAGCATTATTAAAGTGCAGTTGAGGGGAGGGGCATAAGCTATAGTGCTAATCGATGAACTCAAAACCGCTCTTTGTTTCCCGGCAGCCTGTAAACGATCATATAATAAAAACATACCTCCTGCCGCCCCCCCCCCGCCTAATTTCTTTAAAAAAAAACAGCAAATTTCATGCCACAAACCCCTTATCACTTATGAACACCTGTTAGTTCGCGTGAAATGATTTTTTAAGCTTCCGGAAAAAAAATAATGAATAGAAAAAAAAAAAAAAAAAAAATATTCTATATGTATTTCAATCATTTGGTGGTTGATACTTTACAGTCTATTATTTTCTCCTTTTCATCTTTATTACTAAAGGGCTATATTCTGGCAACGATCACGAAAGTGTTTGTAATATTTCTTTGCATTTTCTCTGGAGTGGTGATGTACGCTTACTATGTGAACTGCGACCCCTTGACACAGGGTGTAGTTACTAATAAAGACCACGTAACTATACGAGTGAATCAAAAATAAACTTTACACCTAGAAAATTCAATAAAAGAAAACCAATTTATAAACCCCAAAGTTATTTACATATTCTGAAAGAGTAACTCCTCCCGCATCTTCTGGTACCATTTGGTGTGGTATGTCTTACGCTTGGATGAAAACGACGCATTGTTTGCGAACATTCAAATTTCGAATTGTGCAAGGATGGGGATGAAATTGAAACAACAAAGCTGACAAAAAAACTACATCATGAAGTAAATAGCACAACTTTTTAACAAATTGTTTTTAGCCAAATAACTAGCGGAGGTGTTGGTACAGTTATCGACTAGATTATGTGTAAAAATTAGATTGATTTATCAAGTAATCCATGAATGATACACATCAAAAAATAAACTGTCTCTGACAGACCTAAAAAGCCTCTTATACTTTTGAAAAGTGATTATTTTGTCTTTGACGTGTGCGCACTCATGCTGATTCTACATATCTACTCATTTTCACACAAAAATGTAGTCAATATGTGTTAAACAACGCCCCTGCCAAGTTATTTGTGCAAGACATTTTCGTTAAAAAGTTATGCTATTATTAATTAGGATGGAGTTGCTTTTTGATAGCTTTTGTTGTTTTGATTTTTACTCCCACTTTTTGCACAATTCGAAATCTACATGTTCGCAAACAATGCACCGTGTTCATCCAAGCGTAAAAATGTAACACAAAAATTGGTACCAGAAGATGTGGAGAGTTACTCTTCATAATATGTATAGAATTTGGGTTCTCTATAAATTGCTTTTAATTTTTCTAGGTGTAAATTTTCTGACTCACTCGATAGATCAAGATTTATCATTGAAATGATTAATTTCAATTTTTCAAAATTTAACCACACGAAATATTACAAAGAATGATATACATCTTGATACTTCAATTAACCCAAACGGTAATCTTTGCCAATTGCTATTAAAAAAGTTTATCCTTTCAATTTGCACTTAAAATTGCCTTCCCATATCACTGGAGAAATTAAATGTAGATAGTACACACATAATGGCCCGTATTCTGGAGCGAAGACTGAATTTGTTTGAGTTGCAAGTTCGTGCGTTTGTGCGATCTTGAATGATATACTGATGCATCAGACAAAAAGGATTATAGAATATTTTGAAACTTTATAAAATATAAACAATTGAATTTTCCAATGACAGGTCTTTGCAATTGCTGTTGAAATGTAACGTTACTCTTTTTAAATTTTCGATCATTATCAATTTGACTTTCACATACACTTTAGAGAAAAAAGATGTGAATAACAGAGTAATATATGATATTCTAAATTCCCCTAATAATGACCGCCAAAGGAATTTTCTCTGTGCCCCTAATCTCCCTCTTATTAATCGTCTGTAATATTTAGATCATGCCATTGATGGTGATGACTTTATTTGCTAATGCACCTGGCTTACCTGGTCTCTTTCTCTCAGCCAATGTGTGCTACACTCAGTGAGGAAATCTTGTCAATGAGTAGCACTTTGAATATTATTGAGCTTAGGATGACAGAAACATGTAAATTTTAACGAACAGTGACGTTACTGTACGGTCTCCCTTTATGCTGTGTAATTTAAAGTTCAGATGTTGCTTTTTGCAGAAATTTAATTCGTGCATTCGAGTTTCAAGAAAATGGCATTATCATTGTTCATGGAATTCATAGTAGATGACGTATTTCCATAAAATATCATCTTGCCAAACTACGTCACGAATTACATTTTTTTTTTTTTTTTACACAAATTCAAAGCCTTGACGTAACATTCTTGTCTACATTGTAGTATTATTCCATCTGAAAAAATTATAATCTACATTGTCAAGCCTATTTGAATGTTGTATAGCCTCTATAACAAAATTATACTAATTTCACGGTTTGCACAGTGTGGAATGAATTAGATATAATGAAAATGTATTTTGTGTTTCCGGTTCATTGATGCATCGTGTTTTGTTTGTATGTTGTTGTTTTTATTATTTTTTTTAATTGATTTATGCATGAATTGCAAACAATCACGTGCAATCTTGTATTTTGTGCTCAGTACACTTTCATCTCGCGTTAACTCTCTTGCTGCTGTGGCTGCTGAAGACGGGGTGAAGGCAATATGGCCCAACATTAGACCTCAAACGTACGTCAAGATTACCAAACTTCTAGGTAGGTTACGCGCGCACACACCCACACACACACCCTCATTACACATACAAACACACCCTCACACACATACCCACACACACCCATAGGACGGTGTGAAAACAACGTGGCCCAACGTGAGATCTCACAAAAAGCTTCTAGTCAGTTAAACACACACACACACACACACATACACACAACATATACCCACACCCACCCAGAGGACGGTGTTAAATCAATGTGGCCCAACATGAGACCTTGAACAGACTTCAAAATTACCAAGCTACTGGGTGAAATGCCTACGAAATGATACGCAAAACAGAAACGACTGTATCAATTATATATTCATTTATTTATTTTTTTTTTTTTAATCTGACCTCAGATATTTCCTTTTCATTTCCTTTATTGATGTGGGGTTTTTTCACCATCAAAAGGGTTACAGAGCTTTTTGAACGTGGGGTGGGGGAGCTGAACATGCTATAAAAGAAGGCATTCTCGCGTCACATCTATACTGGAAACAAGTGGGAATGAAGCTGCCTCCTACAGATTCGCGGCCCCTGATTAACACCATTACATATATAGGTATTATAATATTTCAGTGTCATTATTTACAAACTGGGCAGAGTGATTATCATAAAAAGGTAGTAAAGTTATCGTAGGGCCTACCGTTTCCCAATCTTGTGTAATAAAGATTGCATTAATACTCGATATTATACCATTATTGACTTGATTGTGGGTTTTAAACTGATTGTTTTCACCAGCTTTTGGATATGGAATCTTAGCCATTGGATTTGCATTTCTAGCAAGCGTACTTGGTCAAGGGATCTTGCAGGTAAACACACATGCTGCTGGAAATACTATAGCTTAACTTTTGGAATGTATTCAGTCATATGTTTATGATAAATTCCAAACACTTAAGTAAAATGTTTTAATTATCGAGTAATTATAATCTATAAAAAATGCGAGTGTTTCTTTAAAAAAAACACCAGGATATTATTTTTCTTGTTTGTCACAGAACGAATATGAATTGAGGAGTTCATGTACATAATCATTGTAAATAATGTTTTCAATATGATTTTCATTTTCGAGCGGGTTAACAGATAATGCGAATTGCCCAGCAGTCTTCTAAAAATGAAGATAAGTTTGAGAGCGATGAAGAGAAGAAATTGATAGAGAGAGGACTATATTTTTCTTTCTCCCGTAGCTTTCTTTGAGTATTGATGGAGTCTTTACAGGGTGCACTATGGGAGTTTTCATCCTTGGTATTTTCATGCATCGGTGCAATTGTAAGGTATTCGACGCTTCCATTATTATACGGTATTTTTACATTGATATTGCATATAAAATTCTTTCCAAATAAAAATATAAAGATATTTAGAACTTTGACCCGAATTTTAGGTCAACATGCAGGTCTATACCATATACCAGGTTTATTTCACTAGCAAGCCTTAAATTCTCCCGATCTATCAAAGACTTCAACTCTTTTGCTGATGAATATCCACGGAGTAATCAAATTACATTAATGCTGGCGTCACACTGTCCCGAAGTTGAGCAACGATGGACACACGAATGGTGAAATATTAGGGTGCGCGCGAAGTCAGCCGATGTCCAAAGAAGGTAAGGGGATTAGATGGGGGGGGTTTTTGCCTTCGGCCATCAAGAGGTCATTATGTATCAACCATAGGGGTATGTTG
>CALNVZ010002974.1:38101884-38153240 GCA_940671915.1 Paracentrotus lividus
GGTATGTGTGATCACTGGCATGATTGTGAGTGCAATAACAGGTAATGTCAAGCATAACTTATACAGTTCTTATTTTTTTCGTTATAATGATTACCCATTAGTGGAAAAGAAAAATAAGCCGTAACCACTGCTGCCTAAAAATAAGCCGTACACACACTCGATTTCATTTATTTATTTATATTCAGTCATTTATTTACCATGCAGTAATCCGGGAAAGCTGTGGTTTTTAAAAACCATTTTTTTTATTGCATATTATTTTGCCAATACAAATTGGTCATGAATTTGCTATTTTCAAGAAGGACCTGAGAAATATGTTGTAATGTGGTTGTGAACAAGGCGCGGGTCTAGAACGTCTTACATGTCTTAGGGAACCTTTCGCTCACTTTTAGGACACTCCCCTCCCGGATCCGGTTTTGAACGCACACTATATTTCAACCAATGTGTGTTTTCATTCACATTCATGAATGGAGAAAAATTTTTAATGGAATTTTGATTACATATTTCCTTGACAGGATTCAATGATCCTGATTCGGTTGATAGTCGACTGAAGTATAACATCACGGACGCCATCTTTTGTTGCTTACCTGAGTCTATCAAGAAATGGATGCGCTGTGGCGTGGATAAAGTGAATTACCAAGAGGTAAGAAAAATTTGACCCTATTCTGAATAAAAGAAAGACAATACCATACAGTTTGACAAGTAATGTGTCTTGCTAATTGATCAAAATACAATAAATTAAACAAATAGAACATATGAAAATACGTTAAGTGTGGTCAATAGAATAAAACTATAGATAACCTTTTAAAATTCATATTTTCATAATTACTTCATCCATTTTATCTCTCTCTCTTAAAATTTATGCCATTTTCTCCCACTCAGGTTACTGATGATGGGAATGAATTCACCGTTGTAAAGCAGTCGCCGGAAGACTGATATAAGAGAACTCCAAAAGAACTCCAAAAGATTATTTATAATAGCCACTCGCATTGCAGGACAACTCACAGTCATAAAAGGATAGTACACCTTCTAATAGAAATGCTTGTTTAAAGTACATGACCTAGGAGAAGAAGTCCCAAATACGCAATCCTGATTGGTTGAAAATTAAGTTGCGTTTGACCTTTTTTTTTAGTGGCGTAGAGTCCAAACTTTCTATGCAAGAGGGCCCTGGACGGCCGATAAACTTTTTTTTTGAAAAATAAAAAGATGCAGAAGGAATAATCAATAACAATGTTTTAAAGGAGAATTTTCTGTGCAGATTAATCTCTAAGATTGAACGATTAGAAAGACAGACGCATTGCTATATACATTATAAACTGCTTCCTTGAAAGTGTTGTAGTCTTGTGGTCATATCAATTGACTAGGGATACAAAGGGTTCGATCTTTGGCATCGTTACTCAATTCAGATGTTAATGAAATAAGTACCCGGCGCGTTGATTTCATAATTATGATGAACGCCTGTGAAATAACTCTGTGCGTGGAGTTTATTTTAATGACCGGGTCGGAAATTATAAACCAATAATTTTATATCTCACTATGTAAAAGGCAATTGTTACTATAATTTTCATTATAATTTTTTGGTCTAAACATGGTCACTTCCTTTTTGTTAGTTACCCAATGGTTACCCGTTATATCACTAGATTATCATCAATGATTTTGAAATAAATCCATGTATTGTTGTTCCTTCTGAGGCAGTGATATGTATCTTTCTTGTGTATACCAAGTCAGTTATGTAATGTATGTATTTCCTGGATATTTTTTTTTACATCAATTAACTTATTAGTTTAAATCTCACTTAACAATTTAAATTCATGTATTTATTTTGTTAGTTTAAAGAACATTGTCACTTGACATTTCATACTTCTGAATTGGAGTTTAACAATAAATTATTACGCAATAACAGACTTTACATTCACACAATTTAAATAAAAGCAATATACTTATACTTACTTGTTTGTCCGTGAATTGTGTTTTGTGTCCAACAATGTTGCTTCAGAACTATGAAGCATTTGATATGTTACAGAATAAACAAATTGAGACCAATATAATGGAGTTGCCTACTCAAAAAGTATATTTATTTATTAAAATAACAGAAACAATAAGGCATATATCGACACAATTTCCATTCATACATATATGTACATTTTGGAATTCCAAACTCTATCGAAACAAACAAAAAGTATCAAAAAAACAATAGGATATTAAACTATATCATATTTCTATAGTAACCTTTATTCCTGGAAAACCTCGGCCATTTAACTTAATAATAATAATACTAATAATAATGTATTTGTATAGCGCCATCTGTCTAGTTAAACTACTCCGAGGCGCATTGTAAAACAAGATGAAAGTGTTGGACTATAAACATACATCATGTCCATGCAGTTACAAACACATTCTCTTAATAAAAACAGAAAAGAGGGACAGCCTGTGAGGCGCACACTCCGAATCTGCCATGCCAAAGTCAAAGAGGAAAGGAATTGTCAATGCCAAACACACAGACAGTAAAAAACAATACATATTTTGATAATTATATAAAGAACTACAAACAATCTATTTACAATATAATACAACATTAATATTCAAGTTAGTATGCCTTCACAAAAAGAAATATTTTGAGATTAGATTTGAACATAACCTTAAACACATTTCCTTTAAAGGATAGGGAAAAACATAATGAGAGGAGCAATTTAAAAAAAAAAATTTCAGCAAAATCGGTTATTAAATAATAAAAGAGTTATGGAAGTATGAAAAGTCTTGTTGTACATTCTATGGAGATCCTCAAATTGGCAACATCGGCTTCAAATGGCCTATTTCATAGACAACTCTCCATTCGTTTTGGGGGCACACAAGTAAATAGACGCCCATAGGCTCACGTGTTAAATTAATGCTCTTCAAAAACAGACATTCCAAAAAACAGCAGAGTTAAAATTTAAAGGACTCATAGTTAAGGGACTTATTGAAAATTTTGTCAGCTCAAACAAAAATCATGAATCCTTGAGCGAGACTATGACAGAAAAGACAACTTTTGTAGGCGTGATTTAGTTGATGTACAAAATTACGAAAAAGATTCCTAAAAATACGCCAAAGTGTCTAATCTTCAATTAAATGGTGATTTAGGAAAGAGTAGGACTTAAAGAACATATTTATTCATTGAACAGCAACATGAGACCATTAAATGATTTTATATGGCCATTTTCTATCAATAAAAATTACCTCATCTTTAGTATGCCTTCCCAAAAAACCTTGCGTGCATATCATTTACTCGTGTGTACCCTTTTGAACACAATTTTTCAGATTTTCCCCATTTTATATCAAAATATGTCTTACCTCCTTCTGAGCTCAACATATGTTATGTGAAATATAATTTTCCAGGATATATTTTGAGCTCAGAAGTAAATAAGACATATTTTGAAAGAAAATTTATGTACAAAACAAATGGAGAGTTGTCCATAAAATAGGCCATTTTGAAACCAATTTTGCCAATTTGTGGATCCCCATAGAGGGTACAACGAGACTTTTCAAACTTCAATAACTCTCTTATTTTATAACCGATTTTGATGAAACTTTTTTTTTTTTCAATTGCTCCTCCCATTATGCTCTTTCATAAAAGTGATTATTTCTTTGGGAATTGGTCCCCTTTAATAATGTAACATTAACTTTATTTTCATAAAATGTCTACTTTCTTTGTTTTCGTTGGCTCGACCCCCCCCCCCCCCTCTCTCCTCTCTCTCTCTCTCTCTCTCTCTCTCTCTTTGCATGTTTTGTTTTATTTGTTTGTTTTTCCGATTTGTTTTTCTTTTTTTGGTTTGTTTTTTGGTGTTTTTTTTTAGGGGGGGGGTTTTAAAACGAAGTCAGTGTTTGCCTGTTACCGAAAGTATGCCGCCTGTAACATAATCAGATAAGCGACGATATTTTAGTTTGGAAGGCACTTCTCCAGAAATTTTCCGGTCCATGTCCCTACTTTAAACCAAAACTCCTATGCCATGATAGTTGCAATTCATTGGTTTTTCTAGATGGATCAGAAGCTTTGGCATTTCAGATCTGCATTTGGAGTCGCTAAAATACTTCCTCCATCTCTTCCGGCGACTGCTTTACAATGGTGAATCCATTCCCGTCATCATCCTAAGTGGAGGATGGATATAAAAAGGGGGTTGAGGGAGAGTGGAGAATTATGAAAACAATTAAATTCCATGTTCATAGTACTGTTGTCTAGTACCGTCTACTCTTAACATGCACGGGCCATTCTTAAATTCTCAAGTCTTTTTGAAATATTCCTCCAAATACTCACAACCGCAAAAAAAAGGGAAGATGAATAAAAAAAAACAGAATTATAAACATTGATTTTGTTATTTAATTTTGGTGGATTGTAGCCCAGGGCCCGTATTCCATAAACGACTTAAGCATGAAATTTAAGCATTTTTGCTTATCTTTTGGCTAAGACAAAATTCTTAGCCAAAATGCGTAATCCATAAACCCAAAATGGCTAAGATTTTTTTCTTAACTTAAGACTTTTGGCTTAGCCGATTTTGACAGTTTAAGCATAAATTCTTAGATTTTGGCTAGGCCAAAAGTCTTAAATCGAGATGCACCTTCAAATACGCACATAAAAATGAGAATTTTATCTTAACTTTAAGCCTACTACATGGTGGCTTAACTTATATGCTGATTATACGGTAAGCTCATTTGAAACCACAAACTAAACATAAATAACAACATTAATCAAATTCTTTTGAAATAATCAGATACATTTTAAAATAATCTGCAATGTGAAGCATCTTAAACCTTTAAACAGTTTAATTCTATTCGTGAGATATAAACTAAATAGTAACGAAATCCATAAATTGTTAAAAATTTATTTCAAAACGGAAAAATGAAAATTTTATAAGCGTATTTCATACAGATTGCGTAGGGCATAAGGTCCTTTGTTGCGCGCAACTATTTTTGTCATTTTGCTTCTGCGTGACCTTTGTGACGTCATAACAAGTCAAGACTTTTGCTTACTTTTTTCTGAACGTAGACAAAGAGCCCAACGTGTTTGGAATACGGCTAAGGCATTTTTCTTATCTTAGACAAAATTTTAGAAAAAAATACTTAGACTTAAGACAAATGCTTAAGTCCTTTATTGAATACGGGCCCAGATAAAGCCTATATAAAAATTATGTTGGTTTATAACAGAGACATTCTATTTCTAAATATTTTCAGTCATGTCTGAATCAATTTGGTTGCCAAACCCAACACCTAAATTTTATTACCCCGTAGACTACAGTTTTCGTTTTCTTACCTCTTGGTAATTTACTTTATCCACGCCACATCGCATCCATTTCTTGATAGACTCGGGCAAACAACAAAAGATGGCGTCCGTGATGTTATACTTTAGTCGACTATCAACGGATTTGGGATCAGTAAATCCTATGAAGAAAAAGAGAATGATAAAAATTGGATTTAATTTCCAAAAAGTAATTGTCCTCCATTCAGGACACACACATTGGTTAAAATACAATATGAGTTCAAACACAACCAGAGTTGCAGTGTTTTTTTTAGGATTTACGGGAATATAATCACATTAGAACTGCAGTCTGAAATGTCCAGGGGCAACAAAAGGGAAATTCGGATTAAAGAATTGAACTTTGGCATTTCAGGGACACTGGCAAATGAAATCTAGATATTCTTCTTTAATTTGCAATTAACATGTTAATAAAATAAATTGCAGGGCTTTGTGTCTATCATGAAGTCGTAGAATATTTTGGAGCTGTAGATAAATAACTGATCTGACTTATCATGCTTATTTACGAAAATAGGAACAATTTTCAACATTACCTGTTATTGCACTCACAATCATGCCAGTGATCACACATACCAAAGACCCGATAGGTGTATAGTACAAGAATGAGATACTGTACAAATTAGCTATTGGTGGTCTGCAAAATTAAAAGGAAAAACATTGCACATCAGCAAACTACAAAACAAACTAAAAACAGAAAAAGAAATGGAGGGAAAGAAGAACATGTAGAAAGTAAATAAATTTAGCTATTCAGTAGTAAAAAGAAAATTATGATTAACAGAAAATATTCTTTCCAATTCGGCAAGTGGGCTTAGGAATTAGCAAAAGTGTTCCCCCATTTCACATTTTTACTAATTGGCCCTGGAAATCCCGCCGCCCCCACAACCTCATCATGAGGTTAACAAGGATGCGCTCATTATAACGCTTTTTCCTTTTAATTGCTTGTTGAATTGGGCCAAATGACAGATGGGGGGAAAAGATCAGCGAAAATAGTTGCTTAAAATGTTGGTGACAGCGTTTTGATCAACTCACCTATATGGTGGATCTGTCGTCCCGATTGCCGTTGGTGTTACCATTGAGTATCCAGGATCGGTGCGTCCTTCCAGGTACATGGTACCATTGAGACTCTCACACCCATCAACTGATAGATCATATTGACCTCTGGTAGATGGGTAGAGGACAGCACCAACCTTCAACCATGTCATGAACATGAAGCTACAGATCAGTCCAGCTATAGCTCCCTGTATTATACAAAATTGTTGAAATCTCCTTCAACGATAATTCACAGGTACTTAAAAATTTGTTAAAACAACTACGAACTTTATAGGTCTCTTATTGGCTTCTTAAACCATTTAAAGCAACTCCTGGCAACGCTTTTCAACACTATTTAACTATTTAAAAGTGGGAATACAAATCAATTCGTATATCTAATATCAATTCTTTATACAAATGGTTTTTACATGTTTGCTTAAAACTAAAGCTCTATTTCTATTTATTTATGTATTTGTTTTTATTTATTTTAAACATTTCATATGCACGGTATGGTTGCACCGACCGGTAGGGAACCCTGGGTTCCGTAACACAAAGATTTGCAATCAATCGCAAAGTGGCAAGAGCCAAGCACGTTCATTGTTATTTATGTTTTCTGTTTCAACAACTTATCAGTAAACAATGACAATTGTTCTTTCATAATTGCAATTGATCGCAAACCTTTGTGTGCCTTGGTTAGTGTTAGTGTTAGTGTGCCCTGGTTTCCTCTTTATGGACGGAGGTCCACTATTTTGTTGTATTCACGTACGTTTCTTCGGTATACTAACCACAAATCAAAAGTTACATAATATCTATGCAAATATCATGAAAACAATCATTACCTTATAATTGCATCGATGCATAAAAATACCGAGGATGAAAACTCCCATAATGCCCCCTGTAAAGACTCCATCAATACTCAAAACAAGCTACAGAAGTAAAAGAAAAAGAATTTTAATTTAAGATTATAGTTTTAGTAAGATACTAAATACAAATATTACATGATTCTTTTATTTGAATGATGGTTTTCTTTGAAACCCTCCAACTCTAGAACAGTAACTTGACCATTGAACATTTTTGTTATCTGGTCATAGATAATTTGTTCGGGATACCGACTTTGACATTTAAATCGTAATATCACATGATATCATGCGCATTAATAATGATTTTTAGACTCTATTTATCGAGCAATTTTTGTTTAATCATATAATCATACCTCATAATGAATTCAAGTTTTGAAAGTTTATATCGAGTATTAAAGATAAGATGCTTAATTTTCACACTAACAATGACTCAACACATTACAAAGGACAAATTGAGAGGATTTCTAGCCGCTTACCTGCAAGATGCCTTGACCAAGTACACTTGCTAGAAATGCAAATCCAATGGCTAAGATTCCATAACCCAAAGCTGGTGAAAACAAGTATTTAGATACCCACAATCAAACTCTTATATTGTACCTGCCACTTTTAAGAAATAATATTGTATGATATCGATTATGTATTAGGTGATAATCTCTATTCATGTAAACCTAATCGAAGATATTTTTTTCTCTCGAGCTCAAGGACTTCTCTCGTTCTCAATGACTTGATCTAGATCAAGAAAAGTAACCGACACAGATATTCTTATATACATTAAATCTTAATTACTGAACAGAATATACGAAAAAAAAAAAAAAAATCCCTAAACGTTTTGATGCACAATCCGAGTAGCATGAGTAGTTTAAAAACGGATCCGGGAAAGTTAGTGTGCGTGTGCCCTGCCCCGGGCGCGAAATTTTTTTTCCCACGAGAGTTCCGGACCCCTATAGGCCGATTGCCTTACACCTTAAAACCAATATTATATGGGAGGTTGTGTGTTTGTGTGTGTATGTGTGTAGGTGTTTGTGCGAGCGCTCATAACTTACCTAGAAGCTTTGTAATCTTGACGTATGTTCGAGGTCTCATGTTGGGCCACATTGCTTTTACACCGTCCTCAGCCGCTACAGCAGCTAGAGAGTTTATGCCTGATGAAAGTGTACTGAGAGGGGAAAAAAAAGAAATTAAAGAAAAAACACACAAGATTCCTGATTATTTAAGATTTATAAATTTATCGAACATTGTTTTTCCAATCGATGAACTATGAATAAATGCATCAGAAATGAAAACATTCATTTCCTTTTATCCCTTACCTTTTTTGCAAACCTTGCAATTTTATAAAAATGCTATACACGAAGTTTTTGAAAAACATGAAACTTCTATTTTGTTTCTTATTTTCATTACTTTTGTGAAGGTCGAATCAAAGTATCAAACTGTTCCCCCTTAAAAATAAATAAATAACTAAATAAAAATAAAATATCGAATTATAGACCTACCATGCATTAGAACTGGGTACCAGTGGTGAAACCATTCGTTTGTAACTTTAAATCATTCGAAATTGTCATGAGGAAAAGTATTACGTAGACTCGCCTTTCTCTACTCCACCGCAGGTTCACAAGTTGAACTTTGCCAGAGGTTAAGATCGAGACATTTATTGTCAACTATGTCGCTAATTGAATATTTAGATACATCCGATTCTACATCCTCATTATAAAGTGATAAGGTAATTTTCTCACCTTAGTGAAGCACTAACTACAGCCGAGAGAAAGAGGCCAGGCAAGCCAGGTGCATTAGAAAATAAAGTCATCACCATCAGTGGCATGATCTATAGGTAAGGCGAAATAGATAGAGGGAGATTTGGGGAGAGAGAAAATGAACTTATTTCGTCGAACTTATTTTCTCCACGTGATTCTTCATTATTTTGTAGATTTTCACTGAACAGGTGAAATCAATTCCAAATATATGAAATAGGATAATCGTATGTTAAGCTCTTCTGATATCAATCGGAAGTCCTGAAGACCAATACCACTTTGATATGGATTCCAGTAACGAACTCTAGTCATTGTTATATATATATGTGTCTACAAAAAAACCCCATAAAAATCCTGAAATAAGTATAAAATGGAATTGCTCAAAATATAAAACATGGATCTAACTGTCCTGAATCTGTCCTATTAGTAAACGTGGAACAATGATTTATGGTCAGAAACGCAAACACCAACAAAACAAAAACAGGTCAACAAAGAATATCTCCGAACGAATACATGTGATGAATATAATAAAAGAACTTTTCTGTAAGGGATGGTATTTCAAAATATGTAGGGAGTTCTATCAAAAAATAAATTCTTAAAATGACTATAATGGCTTTAAAGATAGGCTTATACCTGAATATGATTATGAGCGAACCCTTGACCGTCACCGTGTTGACGTGAAACGCAGTAACCGTTACTGAATAGTAATTATATTTCATTCACTTATTTATTAAAATTCCTGCTCCATTAGCTAAGCTAACAAGAGCCATCAAAACAAGCGTTTTAAAGTATATTTGGATTTAAAAAAGTAATTTTAAAAGAAATTGCAGGAACGGGAAGCTAAACGTAACATTCTTGTTCTGATTATTCATCAGTGTTATCACGAAGATTGCTACTATTTGTGAAACATAGAGCAACTTAATTAATTTTGACGTTGAAATAAATCAAATAAATCAAATAAATATCATCTATATTTTGAGCAATTTCATATACCATGTATACAGTACTGTCCTAAGGTTAATGTTACATGTTTACATACTCCTTCAAACCTTACCTGATCTTTGCTGGTTACCACACCCTTTGTCAAGGGGTCGCAGTTTAAATAGAATGCGTACATCACCACACCAGAGAAAATACAGAGAAATATTACAAACACTTTCGTGATGGTTGCTAAGATGATAGCCCTTATAATGAAAGAAGATATATAGTATACATGATGTAAACATGTTTTAAAAATTGTTTGGACTACACACATAAAAGAAAATATCATATCGGACACAATTCATTTGCCAAACATACACTGTTCGTCATAAAGGTGGAATATTTTTTTCTGGGTCAAGCGACATTATGTTGCTCCGTTATTAATTTTTCGAATGTCTTTGTCACCACTTTCACTTTCTGGGATCCTGGGTATATCTTGGACGTTCCCTCAACCCCTCCCGGGGATTTTTCTTCAAAAAAGTTTGTCACCCCCAGAAGATGGCCATTTTCGTCATTTTTCTTATTTTTGGGGCCCTTTTTTGTCACGCGACCCACCAAGGCCCCCTCAGTCCTACCCTAAGGAAACACGTTTGAGGTAGAGATCTGTTATTGTTCTTTAAATTAAATCTAGATGTATGGTTACAGGCTCGACTCTTTTGTCTAGGGGAGGGGTGAAAATTTATTTTGATTGGGGTTCAACATTCATTTTATTCATTTTTAAACCATGGAAATTTCTATGTTCCCTAAATTGTATTGTAAAATCTCAACCAAACATAAATCAAAATAAAATATTATCAATAATGACTATTCACAGCCTTGTCATCAAGGCTAAACAAAATTTAAGGGGAAAATAATAATATTTAAGGGTTAAAGGTTGTTTTTCATTTCTTTTGTTTTCAGCATAAAGATGGAATAAAATATTCCGAATTTTCACCAATCTCGTTTTTTACTTCAACCCCTCCCCTAGACAAGAGACCTAAGCCTGTCCCCAGAAATATAGATTTAACTTAAAGAACAATATAAAACAATACACCTCAGTCCCGTTTCCTGGGGGTAGGACTGAGGGGGGCTTGATCGGCCGGGAAAACAAAAAGGGGCCCCAAAATGAGAAAAAATGACAAAAAAGGGCATCATGGGGGTTGACAAAACTTTTTTGGAAAAAGGTCCACGTGAAGGGTTGGGAGAACGTCCAAGATATAGCCAGGGTCCCGAAAAGAAAAAGCGGGGACAAACATATTCAAAAAATTAAAGTCAGAGCAAAATCATGTCGCTATAGCGGCAAAAAAATATTCCACCTTTATGACGGACAGTGTAGTATGACCTAAAACGTGGTATTTCAAAGAAGCTAATCATTCTAAATGATTATTTATTTATATTTAAAGCTTTAATGAATATAAAAAACTATTTCATGAAAACGAAAAATAAAATCCGTGCACAAAATGAATGGCAAGTAAGATGTCTCAAAGACCCCAAAAATGGTCATCAAATGAAAGCACACATAAGTCACTGAAATATATATTTAAAGAGTTCTTACTGTGTTGCCTTTTTCAACGATCCACATGTCAGCATTCTCTGTACGGTTACTTGTCCTGCACCAGTAGCAAGATTCCATGATGTATAACCAATCAACATACTCCAGATACTATACACAACACGTGGGTCAGCGCTTACCCTTTAATAAATATGAAAATAACAGAATCATACGTAATGTCAAAGTGATGTAAGAGGATTTATTCGATTCGGTGTGAAATAAATATGCACAAGACAATGGAATTCTTACCTATAAATTAATTGCTTGAAAATTTCAGTACCCTATAATGATATCTAGGTACGGTAAAAGAAAAGTAATTATTTTCATGAAGGTAAAGATAAAGTTCACACTATAAATGGGATTTCCATAAGGCCAAGGGTAACGAATATGAAGTTATGATCTTACTCGGTAAAATGGACTCGATTCCCCTCTTTTGTGATCTGCCAGACTTTGTTGAGTCCACCGACTTCAATAGTTCCCTTGATGATAACGGCAATGATTCCGACCATGATGACCATCGCCTGAAGTGTGTCCGTCCAGAGAACTGCCTTGATACCACCCTGCATCAATAACATTAAAATTAAGATTCGTCCCCAATATTAGCGCGTACATGTACAGTCTGTTTTTTAAAAAATTGTACAGTCGGGAAAAAATTATTTAGGTATGAAATCTTCTCCAATGATGTGTTAATGTGGTACCAACTTAAAGCCAAAAGATTTTTCTTGCACTTTGTTTAGTATAATTTGCTTTTGGAAGACAAAAGTTGTGCTAAATTTTGTGCGGCGAAGAGCTAATCGAAATTACACACATCTATTGTGTCGGAATTCATGACTATCATGTGCGAAACCCATAGAAAAACATGCGCAAAGTACATTTTTTCTTGACTATAGAAAACTGGTCATATTTATTTATTATTTACTTATTTATTATTTATTCGGCTCTTTGAAAAACATAATCATACATATTCATTTCAAAATAAATGACAATAAAAGTACAAAATCACTGCAAATTATTTTGTAGCAGTCAACCCAGTGCATCAGTGGCGGCCAGGGAAGAGGAAAGCAAACTTAATAACTGTAACTATCATAGTCCCTCTGCCCAATCTCAAGATCTACTGCACCAAATGAGATGAAAAAATTGCAGAAGAAAACCTGATTTTCGTACTTTATGTAAATATCAAACACTTATAGAATGTGACTAATTTTCATACTTTAAAAAAAATGTTTTCCACTTGCACCATTATATTTGACACAGACTGTATATCTCTAACACACCCATCACAGCACCATGGGGAAGGTCAGATCTGGGGAAGGTAGACCATTGAAGACAGGGCCACATTGAAGGATCAGCACGTTTCGTAAGAAACAAAAACGTTTGTAAAAACAAATTAAAACAACAGCAAATTAACGCTCGCAAATAAATAATTAAAACATAACGGAGCTTCTAAAAGTTAAATTTCGTTGGCTAAGCTACAAAGGGCACAAGACTCTTATCAGAACTTAGTCGAGAACCTGTAAAAGATGCGTGTGGAATATAGACAAAGTAGCAATTCCTCGAAAATCTGAATGTGCATTAAGGCTGTTTTTTGCTTCGGAAAGATAGCTTCATCAAGACCTACTCGGACATGATAATTTTATCCCAACACCTTGACTAACGACGAATATTTGCTTACTATACCCATTCAATCGCTTCTCACTTACCACGGTGGTGTAGAAGATACAGACGACCCCAGTGGACAGGACACAAGCCCAAAGACTAAAACCAGTTACTGTAGTAACAACGAGATAAAGATGATAAAAAGTCAGCAACATTTAGTTTGGGAAGCTATTTCTTTTCAATTAAAAAAAGAACATTTATAGCTTTTACTGTATAAAAAAAGGATAATATGACTTAGAATTAAAGGGGCATACTTGCAAATATGTGGTAGCCATAACAATTGCGCACCCTCCACCCCCCCCCCCACACATACACACACACCCAATGTATATCAAAATGTTTTCAAATGTGATATTGGTAAAACTTTCTCTGATTTCTTTGAATTTGCCCCAAAAAAAAGTACATGCATTACCTGCATTCAACGCAATTAGCCGGTGCATACATTGCAATGCCCATGTAAAGCACCTGTGAGAGATAAGACATCAATATTATATTTGAAATAACAAATATGAAGGAGTATGATGATTTATTATCAATTTAATCGCATTGCTTTGTTCATCATTTCTGAGGGTAAAATAAACAATAATCAATGCAGGAATGGTTGATTTCCATTAAAATATATTTGTTCCATTATCATTAACATGATTTACACATAAGAAAATATAAATACACAAATGGATATCCCCCTTTTTATATTCGTAACAAGTTATTGCCTTACAATGTTCACTCCCGTTTGAATGGAGAAGATGACTGTCACACACCGTCTAAGGTGCCTTATTGAAAACGTAGCTCCAAATACTAAAGAAATAGGAGGAATTAAAAGTATTTAAATATCTAAAAAGAAAGAAAAAAAATCACAAAAAAAAAAAATCAAAATTGCATATTATACAGATAGCTCAAGTTTTTTTTTCTGTTAAAACCAAAGATGACGAAACGGTATTTGCATACATGAGGAAACACTGGCTCATCTTTATAAAGGATTTGCAATGCAAAGGCGGATGTGGAGCGTTATTTGAAAGCTGAAGGCGGCTGCGCCTAAAAGGAAGGGGCTGATCAGGCTTAAAATCAACAAATTGATGCGTCATTTGCCTTTTTGTACATGTTTGCCTAAAAAAAAAAAGTGGGCTCCGCAGCCCCTCCAAACTAACGTAGACCATAACTATAGGACATCAAATAAACACCCACTTTCATTAAGGGGGCACAGTCGCAAAGCTATTTTGCAAACTGTGTCCCACGCGTTACTGGCGAATAATTTACCATAACTTAATTATGAAATGATACATCTCAATTATTTTTCATGCTTTGCTTAAAGTACAGAACCCTTCCCCAAAACTTGAAAAATAATTGAGGATGTATCATTTCATAATTAAGTTATGGTAAATTATTCGCCAGTAACGCGTGGACACAATCGAAAATACTTGGAACTTGCCTAAAGAGAAAAGCACGTAATCAACACACCTCATAAACACTAAGAGCGTATCTAAAGTAGCTGGGTAAGAAGATCGACCAGTAGCAGAATTTTACCAACACATACGGTCACCAGTAACCCCAGGTAAACATGGTCCCGTAGATATAGATCTCAGCCGAACTGTTTCCGATGACCGATAACGGCAGAGTATGTTAACTGACAGTGATGGACATAGCTACGGGAATAATACTCATCTTGCGATTCCCAACCAGGAACTCGTCCGCTGTTCGTTGTCGATCTCCGGAAAATGCCGAGAAGATACCGATGAGAGCCGAAACGAGGAGCATGATTCCGAAGACGACATAGTCCCAGACGCCGAAATGACGGACTTCTCCTCCAAGTTCGTCCATGATGAGCCGATGTTGATATAGGCCTGTGGCTTATTCCGTGACTCTCAGCTAAAGAGTCCACAACGTTTGTAATCAAGTCTACTTTTAACGTTCATCGACTACAGTGATTCAGTGAATAAGCAGAAAGATTTTGATGAAAGGAATTGGCGCTATTCAAAATGTATGTGTAAATATGTGCGTACGGAATTCTTAAAGCATTATCAAGCATAACAAATGCGCATAAAAATCATCGGAAGACGTGGGAAGCACAGACAACAGTTACAACCGCTGTGTTATTCAGAAACTCAACTGAGAATTGCTCATTCGAGAAATAAAATTCCATTCATCAGTCTTAATTTTGAATGAGTGGAATTGGCCCTTCGATTATGATCAAAGGAGGGGGAGTTTGGAGAAGAAATGAAAACATAATATTCAAACATACTGAAGCTTGTCGATCTGTAATTGAATATTCCAATTAAGTGTTTTGATATCCCACACTCCGTGTCGACACTGCACCGATGTCAAATAGGCCATTTTCGTAATATTCCCCAAATAATTTAAGGGGGGTTATAGGCAAATTGTTACACTTCTATTTGGCTCAGTCCTGAAGAAATGAGAAGAAAATACCCTCCAAAACCATTAGTAGAGAGGTTATATATCAAGGAATCTTATGGACGAAAAAATTTTACCAAAATGCCTAATTAGCATAATTTATGCAAATTAGCCCTTTTTTCAAAACAAGTATACAACTCAAGAATGGAATGTCTGTCGCTGTTCAAACTTTGCATGCTTATTGGTGAAATTTGTCTCTGGGGAATGAATTGATTAGAATTTTAAATAAAGTTTTAGTTGTCTGGTAATAATGCCATGAATATATAATTAGCTAAAAAACGATAAAATACAAAAGAAAAATATATATATTTTTTTCATTTCAATCCATTCATTCCCCAGAAAAATGTTTAGAGAACATAGTGTGCAAAAATTGAGTTATTTGTGTGTAAGGTATTCAGTAGATCTGGGCAAAAAGGGCTAATTTGCATAAATCATGCTATTTAGGCATTTTTGGTGATTTTTTTCACCCATAAGATTCCTTGATATATAACCTCTCTACTGATAGATGGTTTTGGAGGGTTATTTTTTTTTTCATTTTTTCAGAAATGATCCAAATAGAAGTGTAACAATTTGCCTATAACCCCCCCCCCCTTAATGCAGAGTCTTCGTATGTGCCTACATACTAAGGATTCGATACACTTGTGCCCCCCCCCCCCCCAGAAAAAAAAATTTTAAAGTGAAAATGAGAATTGCATATTGATTACTAGTTTGGAGATGCCACCATATTTCACATGAGTATCACTAATATTGAAAATCTTCTCGGCGTGGATCATGGGTTCAAACAAATAAGGTTAACAAATCTCCTTCCTTAAACATCCCCGGGAACGCGGCATACGGTTTATCGCGGCCGATTGCTTTTCACTCTTTCTTTTTCTCTCCCGCATGGACCCCATCCATCCCACTCTATTTCCCTACATCGCTTTCTCATTCTCTTTTCTCTCTCTCTCTCTCTCTCTCTCTCTCTCTCTCCAACTAGTCTAAATCTATCACATGCCTTTTTACATAATTCTCTCCCCCCCCCTCTCTCTCTCTCTCTCTCCCTCGCTCTCTTCCCTTTCCATATTTTCTTTATATATTCTTTTTAAAAGGGGGAACCAACAAGGGCGGCACTGGATAAAAACATGAAAATGCTACACTAATAAATGCGATAATGATAATTTTATATTTTAAGATTATGCAAGGTGCAAGTTAAAAACATACGACGAACTTTAGTCTTTCACAACTACAACAACAGAAATGTAAAGAAATACACGTGTATACTGAATAATGCAAAACCTCTATGAAATATTACTTTTTATTGGAAACAACCATAGATAATCATAGTTAAAGTGTAATATGTATGAATACCGTTATATACAAAGCTGAATAGAAAAGAATATATATAGATAAAAAAAAACAGGAATTTACGCATGGGATGGAGAATTGTTGTAAATTTAGACATGATACTGAATTTGCATTTTGATATTTTATACAAAAGGGCTTAAACATGTTAAATGTAATTTGAGATAAGGTAAAGGACATGAATTTGGCGAAACGTTGACAATCCGACAAACAGTGTTTTTGTTGGTGGTATCTCACTTGCCATAAAACGGATTTGAGACGGCTTTGGGACTACTTTCAGACGGGTTTGAGACACTTTTAAAACTTGTCGCAGAGACATCTCGAAGACGTCTCTGAGTGTCCGAATCACCGGAACGTCTCCGCGAAGTGCCACCATTAATGTCTACAAAAATGTCATTAAATCTGTGTCTATCTATGTTTAATGTTCATATATATTGTATAAATTATAAACAATATCTTCGGAAATGTATAATTTACGTTACTTATTTTAGTCCAAACATTGGGCAGCAGGGCGGGATTCAGTTGTAAGACGATCCTCTTCGATCCAGCAAGCTGCCCATCCGTTCTCCTAACTTTGCGCTTCCCAATAATTGCCATGACGACGAACGCGGACGATCAGGAGGGAAAAGTATAAATTCCATCACTTTGCTTTTCTCGTCAGAACGAATGTGCTTTCTTCGACACTGTTCGTCAACGATATCTTCGAAGAACATGATACCATCCACGGAGCTTCCTTCATCGTCGTCGCCGTCGTAGTAGTCGTATCTATCATTGTCGTGGTCATTGATGTCGTCATGTGGTGGTTCGACTACGGTGATGATAGGCGCAGGAGATTTTGTTGGTGGTGGTTTGGTATCAAGAATAAGATCCGGAGATTGGGGTTTCTTTCTGGTCGACTTGATCAGGTGTCGAATGACTTTAAAAGAAGAACTGATGTTACTCAGGTCTCGCTGGATTCTTCGATGCTCCTTCTTCATTCCTTCCTGTGAATAATGGAATTAACAGAGAAATGTTTTGTTTAGCTATTAAAAATGCATCACAGAAATAATAACAATCATGATATTCTGTATTTGAAGAGCTCATTTGCAAAAGGGGTTAAGATCCATTTTAATCAAATCTGACTTTTTTGGTCTTTAATGTATTGAGTTTCAGAAATTCTATGAGATGATACAAATGAAAATTGAAATTCTCATCTAAATGTGGGGGGGGGGGAATTTGCAAAAAATCTTTTTTTTTTTATAACAGTATTGCTATATGGGAGAGGTAACAAAAACTGAATTTTCTCGGAATGATCTAAAGTGGATCTAACCCTTTTTACAACCAAGCTCTCCATTTATATGGTAAGAATACATTTATAAGCACTTTGTAGATTTGGGGGTCCAGCGTAGGCCTATTAATTCACACAAATTGTGCACATTCTCCACCCATGGGAATAATTATAGCAAGCACAATGCTGATCAAACCACAAGGATAACGTTCGCATCCTATGATCCGAAACACACACTTTCGTCGATACTCCGGTGACATGCACTTATCATAACATCACCATACAGTATGGAACCTCATCGTTAATGGTTTTTGTGATATAGGCCTATAACTAAGATTTCAGATTTATTTGATATTCTTAGTAATTTGACAAATGAACTGCAACAAAAACAGTGATCTGTTTTGTTTTTTATTATTTCAAATATATTTGAGGTGAATCACATGTAATTTTACATTTGATCCAAGATTTTAATTAATCAATATTCGATCGTAATGAATTTATGTTTCTATTAGCAAATTCGCGAGATCCGTTGAACAAATTGGATCCAGCCTGCACTGTGTTTACAATTTTGGTAAAGAGAAATGCACCGTTTTTTATGATTATAAATCCTGAATATAGGAACTATGACTTAACAACGAAATCAGATTTGGAACTGAGCAATGCTTTAATACATACCCATTCAACCATGATCAAGTATCAAGGAAACTTAATAACCTTATTGTATAAACTCATACAACGAAACTATTCAACTATATTCTGCACATGGACCACTGAACTTAGGCCTATACAGTGCGTATCAATAAAAACGGGACAGTTTTGAAAAGTCTGTCAAAGTTTTGTTTCAAATCATGATGTCTATATTTTTATGTTAATAGATGCTCCGAAGTCTTATCTTTCAAATGCAATTGTAAAAAATGAGTTTCGTTCATGCTTGAGTACAAACAGAACATTTTTGTCGGGGGCTCAAAAAACGGCTGGCGCACAAATGGAAAAATTGAGAATTACGATCATCAGACTTCTTGCTAATCAGCAGTCTTTCTCTAATTTTTTTCTTTATCTTTGCCATTTTATTTTTTTACGAATTTAGAATTTGAAAATTCTTTTCAAAAGCTATTTTAATTTTAACATTGGGAATTAGTTTTGTTTTGTGTTTTTCGTTTTTTGAATATTTTTATTTCTTTTTTTTACTTATTTATACATTATTCCTTTTAATTATCTTGTTATTGACCCACCACTTTCCGCCAATGAGTAAAGGGGTATCCAGTTGGTCGTTTCATATGTTAAGTCATAATTTGATGTATGACTGTAAACTATGGATTAGCTGGTTGTTTAATTTTGTTTCGTTCATGCTTGAGCGAACACGGAAAGTTTTTGTTGGAGGTTCAAAAAAAAAAAAAAAAAACAAAAACAAAACTTTTGTTAAAGTCAAAGGGTATTATTTATTCATAATCATTATTCTGAATCAGGTACTCCCATTCGATTGATTGTTACTTTTCACTAGTCTATGATTATGTTAGACTTTTCAGTCAATTTCCTATGATTCTTCCAACGATTTAATCAATCATTTGAAAATCAATCAAAAAGTAATCGGTTAATTGATCAATCATTCAAAGAAACAAAGGAATTAATCAAAAGAGATCAATCATTCAAAATCTATCAATCCTTCATTCAATCAATTGATCAATTATAAATAATAATCCATCAATCAAACAATTAATCAAACAACGAACAAACAAAGCAATCATTCAATCAAATAATCAACCAACCAACCATATCCCCTTGTGGGTTGACAACGTTTTTTTTTTTTTTTTTTTTTTTTTTTTTTTTTTAAGTTTGAAGGAATATTTAAAGCCAAAGATAACATGTTAACATGTGGAAAACCAAAAAAAACAAAACAAACAATTAAATTAAATAAATAGCTTTGTAAATGAATTTTGATAGCATAATTCAAAAAATAATGGCAAAGATAATGAAAGGGTTAAGAGTAAGTCTGCTGATTAGGCAAAAAGGTCTTATTATCGCATTCTCATTTTCTTCCATTTTGTGCGCAAGCCTTTTTTAGGCCCCGACAAAAACGTTCTGTGTGCGCTCAACGAGTAAAAGAAACTTTATTATTTGAAATGGCATTTGAAAGATAAGACTTCAGAGCATCTATTACAATAAAATATAGAGACATATAATTTGAAACGAAATTTTGACAGACTTTTCAAAACTGTCCCGTTTTATTGATACACCCTGTATTGGAATTTAGGACGAGATCGAATTCACACCAACAATAAGATAGATGTAATAAAGATTTACCGCGAGTGAACAATAGTTTATATTATATACATATAGTGTATATATATATATATATTAAAATTAAACAAAATTCAGGAAGAATAGTCGTGTAGGCAAATCCTTTCACACTTTTAACCGGTTTCTTTATTTTCTTCAGAAAAATAAAGAAACCGGTTAAAGTGGAAAGGATTTGCCACACGACTATTCTTCCGGAAATTTTTGTTTAATTTTATATTTTTCCGTGACGGAGGATTTCATTTTTCAACTTGTGTAATATATATATTAATAATATATATATATATATATATATAGTATATATATATATATATATAATATATAATTATTCGGGTTTTTTTTTTGTTTTTGCGGTATGGCTCATGCATCAACGATAGACTTTTGACTATCGCAATAATTATTACTATACATTTATGCATGCATGGTACAAGTTCAGTCACATGAAGGGAGTTCTCGAAAATCAATAAAAGGTCTTTTGTTGTTATTAACTTCGGCGAAATTGTGTTTTAAAGTAGTGTAATTCCTAAATAAATTTCGGTCCCTCGAGTCTGTCGATGAAGTTTGAAAACAGATCAACTATAGTTTTTTTCGTAATGTCTCAAATAAATCATATCGACTTGCCGAGTTTATACAACTTCGCACCTAATTGTCTTGTTCGAAACAACTCGACATGCTGAGTTCCAACAACTCATCTTCTCGGCATCTAACTTCTCTCTCCGTCTCTCTCTCTCGTCATTTGGTTCGCACTTATTAGATTCCGTATCCACCCCTTTTGCACATGCACACAACCCACATCGGCAATATTTTGCAAGAACCTCGTCTAAGGGTGGTATCTCACTTCGCGGAGACGTCTCCGCGACGGATAAAAGTATTAGAGACGCTCCGATAAGAATATATTCTCGCGAACAATTTCACAAAGCAGTTTCAAAGAACCGTCTCAAAAGTAGTTTCCGCGACTCAAATAACGTGCTGAGACGTCTCGGAGACGTCCCTGAGATGTCTCCGCGACAATGTTATTTAAAAAATCCGTTTCCAAAATTCGGAGACGTCTCGGAGACGTCTCTTATACTTACTTATCCGTCGCGGAGACGATTTTTCTATTCTGCGCGGGACGTCTCCGAAGTGAGAATAGCACCCTAACACAGCCCAGTTTGACTCACCAAACAGAGCGCAGCTCACTGAGTAATGTCAAATCCTCCGTCATACAATGATTGGGATATAGTTGACCTCCACCATGGTAGAGAGACGATTAAAAAGCTCTGTCAAAAAAAAGGAAAAGGGAATCATTATAAGCAAAAAACTGTTTCGGATACTAGTATTCACCTGCTTCAATGCAATTTACACTAAATGTAAATGTTATTTTTAATTTTTAGTTTGTATATAATTTAAATAAAACTTTTAAAAGGGTGAATATATAGAAAAAATATAGCATGGTCATAAAATCAAAATCAAAATTTAAGAGACAGTGTAGTAGACGATTTTATTTGAAAATTTTTACCACATGTGTTAACCTGCCACATGGTTCAGTATGAAGTTCGATTTAAGACTGTGAATGATATATTGTAAATATATTATTGCATGTTTATGAACATTACTATTCTCCACATTATACCAAATAAACTAAGGAGCGAAAATATACGACTGGTAAAATTCAGAGTTGTCTCATGATTTAATGTTATTTAATTTTGAGCTTGAAAATATCAACCTTTATATTATTATACGCTTTATATAATCCCTTATTCCATAATTGATTTTAACCAGCGTACTGAGTACGTGTAATATTTATATATATATATATATATAAGTTTGTTTCCAAAAGGACTAAATCCACTTTTGTAACTTCAGAGTATTACTGGCTTTTCTTTGCCGGATTTTGTACAGGCGTCTATGGAAAATTGAAATTAAAAGTCGCAATTTCTGGAAGTTGCAATCAAATTTAGGTAAGTATTTTGTTCACAGATGGGTACGTACCTGAACAATGTCCTGATATCAATAACTCAATTTTCATCAAAAGTGGATTTAGTCCCTTTTGGAAACAAGCTCTTCATATATAATAATATATAAAATACATGTATATATATATATATTTTCTATTTTGATAGCACGTAGAATACATTTGGAAATGGCAAAAATTGAGATTTTGAGCTCTGACGAAAGTAATACCCCACAGACCAAATGATTATAATTTATAATTTGAGAAAAAAATGACAATAAAAGTGATTTACAAAGTTATATGCACAAAACTACTTACCCCGCATGGGATCCTCAGAGTTGTCCTAAAAGGTAAAAGAAACTATCATCTGTCTTCTCTTGGAAGGGGTAACCAACCAGTATTCAGCTAAACAACAGCATAAGATAATATCCTAGACTCGATAATTCCTTCTTGAATACTTTGCAACGATCTACTTGTTAGTCTTGTCGACAGACAGAATTAATAAATATCTGGAAAAACATTAATCACCCACACATTTCCTGACAACCGTCTTAATTTTGAAAAGCTCTGAAGAAAAAACATGTTTGGGCATTGTTCATATATTATGACTCTTTCCTTTCCACCACCAGTTCAATGACTTTAATAGCTCTTGATTTGTATAGATCTTGTCTGCCTCCGCTCAAAGTCTATGAAAAGAGCCCCAATCACCAATAGACCGGATAGGGGGTATCAGACCACCCCCTGTATACCGTATAATTGCCCTGTTTTGGGCGCCGCCCTGATCGAGGTCTGAGGGGCGCCAAGAGAAGGCGCTCTTAGATCGAAGTACCTGCAATTTCATTGTTTTAGTAGAATTTGGATGTATATTTCTCCATCTGTTATTTCTTTTATTTCACTTCAGGCTTTGTTATCTTGTTATTTCCCTTTTGACAGAAGTTTGAGCTCGATAAAGACCAAGACTCTTCTAAAACCTAGTTTGCAATAATATTCTTGAAATGTTGTTTGAACAATACTATGGCGTTTGAATCACGAGATAATTATGGTTCTTGTTTCTTGTTTTTCCTTTGTATTTTACTTCATAAAACAGATAGAGGAACTCTATCTGTTTTTTATGTAGGATAATCATGTCAGCATAACAGTGCCGCGAAATGTAAGCATGTGAAATTTTCTGTGAAAGTAGAAGGAATCATGCTGTAGGTTTAAAAGACTTTACCTTATCCAAGGTCCTGTGTAGCTTAACATTGAAGTTGAACGTTTACAATATTTTCATAAACACATCGCAAAACTTTGTCAGGATTGATTAAGCGATGTAAATTTGTTCTATCGGCATGACATTACTTTAAAAGCATACTCAATTTATGTTACACTTGTAAAATTGTTATTACGAATAATCTGATCAAAAATGTCAATTAATTTAATGTAACTCAAACACATTCATATTACAAATTAAAATTGGGGGCAGCTTTTACACGTATTAATTTTATTGGCTCCAAAACCCGAACGTGGTTTAAACTGCTAAAATCTAAACCCGGTAGTATAAACTTTGGGGAACTAGACGCTTTTTAATGTCCTTCTTATTTTTTTAAACGGTTAACCAAATTACTGTTTTGGGGGAGGGTATATAGAAGGCACTATACATTGGCAATAGATTTTTGGGGAGGAGGGGGTTCCCTGCTGGAAAGAACACACTCATTCACATTGTGAACACAGTGTGAAAAAATAGTTCACACTGTCAACACAGTGTGAAAACATTATCCACACTGTGAAAAGGGTGATTTCACAGTGTGGACACCACCACAATGTGGAAAACTACACATTGTTCACAATGTGAAAATTGATTTCACAGTGTGAATATACCAGCTCACAGTGTGAAATTGATTTCACAGTGTGGCCAAACCATGAAACAATTTCACCCAGTGAGAAACAGATTTTCACAGTGTGGCCAAACCATGAAAAAAATTTCACACTGTGAGAAACAGATTTTCACAGTGTGAATACCTTACAACATATATTTCACACTGTGAACAGTAGGCCTATAGTTCACAGTGTGTCCACAGTGTGAATATCCGGTTATCCACACTGTGAATCAGCGTGTTTCACAGTGTGGCCACAGTGTGAATCTCCGATTATCCACACTGTGATTCACAGTGTGACCACAATGTGAAAACGCCCCAATTTAACATTGTGGAGCAGACTTGAGTGTGTTCTTCCCAGCAGGGGTTTGGCCTTCATAATTACCTGTGCAATGTTAACAGCATCAGGTCGTATAAAAGTAAGAAAAAAGGTAACAAACCAATTACATATCGACCTATAAATCGATTAATGAACCATTATGTCGACCAACCACAACTTTTACTGGTCGAATAAACATGATTGCTTATCGATTGGGCATCATACACACAGCTACCTAGTTCAGTCAGACGGATGAGAATGATGCCAAGTCGACAAGACACCGATCCCAAAGTTATATTGACCAAGATGCTGTTGGTTTGGAATCGGGTGCACGGTGTGACTAGGCTAAATAATTCTCAACTGTGACGATGTCGACTTTTTCCTTCTTTCTTTGTCTTTTTCCTTTATTTTCGTATTGAAAATCATTTCATGTTTTTTCTTTATTCTGTCCTCAAGGGATTTGTCTTTAACCCAGAGTAACCCCCGTTCATTATATTTTTCTTGTTAATTTTTTTAAAAACAAAATCCCCGATACAGTGTATCGGGGATTACCCATCAACACGAATCGGTATGTAAAGTGATGTAATGGTTTGAAAAAAAATCAAATGAACCAATGTTAAATAAACATACGTACCTATATTTTATCTGAACTGTGTTTTATGATATATGTATGAAGAAAAATCATTAGTCCTTGAGATGAGTCCTTTTTTTTTTAGGGCAAGATTGGGTCCCAATTGAATTTTAAGGAGATATTATTATAATGGTGAAGAACAATAAACTGATGGTCGCAAATGCTCACATTTTTCTTCATTCTAGGTTAATGTAACTCTATATTCTTGTTCTTGCGGGAAATAAAGAAAACATTAGTGGCTAATCGCAGTAAGCAACAGTCTTAATGAGAACACTAAATTAATGTCCTGATATTTCGCTTTCTCCTCATGCCTGTGGGAAAATAAAAAGTGTTCTGCGACCAAGGACCGGTAACATACAAATGTAGGACCAAATGCTAATTTGAAACCACTCTGATTGCCAGAATAAGACTTTTATGCAAGAAGTGTATGCAACAAGGATTCTGATTAGATGTTTTATGTTACAGGGCTCTGGTGTTAGCAATAAAACACCATAGATGGCGCAATTATAAGTAGAGCGGCGGAGCGATTTGGAAACAGAGGCAGTGGTGGATCCAGGATCTCATGAGAGGGGGGGGGGGGGCAAAATTGGAATTTGAGATTTTGGTAAACCCAATTTTCCCCGTCACAACGGGCGAGTAAAGGTACATGAAATTAAGCGAGAGGGGGGGCTAAGGTGTAACTTAGCGTTTTACTGACCCTTTTAGGTAGGCCTATAGCATATCCTATATAGAACGTACTAATTTTTGTTTGTTTGTTTGTTTTGCGTCAGTATAGGCACGACTCTCTGAATTTTCAATGGCCAAACTTCATGGTCAAACGTATTATTACAAGCGAAATAACCGATATACATGTAGGCTAAATTGGTAAATGATGAATAAACATACACATTGGAAGAAACAATCGAAATGGTTTTACAAAAAGTCAAATGAATATCATTAAAGATTTTTTTTTCTTTCTTTCATTGGAAATGAATTCATTCTCCGATTGACATCGCTAAATCGTTAAATGTCGTTCATTTTCAATTACCCAAAACTCAAAAGCCTGAATACCAAAACTGAAGTTATTTTTGGTCAACATCAAAATGCATTTCTATAGGGTGCATTGACGCAGAAATTTTATTGTTTCCATTTCTAAAGGGTGATTTTAATACTTTTTACGCTAGCGATATCATGAAATAAATTTTATTCAATTTGTGGTTCAAGAAATTCTGGGGGTTTTCGTTTGTTTGTTTGCAAGGCGGAAAGTGTAATTGTTTTATCCTAGTATGTATTCCAAGTCGAAATCATTGGAAATGATCGTGTACGATGCGAGACGGATTATTTACTTCCAAATTGCAAATAATTAAATAGGGATATAGACTTTGTCCTTACCGAGTTTGACAACTAACCAGCCTCAACATAATGCTATACACATTGCGATCGTTAATGTAGAGTTTCAAGAATTCGACAGAAGGACAATGGAACACGCAGATGAAACAGTGATATGTGAGTTGCAATAATCTTACCTTTAAATCTCATGAAATAGACATATCTAGTATACCTTTTTACTCACTTTAAATAAGAATAGTTGTATTTTTCTTTCTCTTATTATACGACATGCATCCATGTAGGATGATGTGCAATCAATCACTGCTTCTGAGTCTGAATAAATCAATTTAAATCCCGAGTTATTCGAACTCGAATTTCCGCTACACTTTAAAATGAGCACTGTTTATCTGAATTTGATTTTTTTTTTTTTCTTTTTTCTTTTTTTTTTGTTGCTGTCATATAAAAGTTGAGACAATGAGTTTTCAATACATGTAAATTTCTTTACCTAGTAAAATTATATTGATTTGGCAACCATTTAAAAATGTATAATATATATTTTTTTTTCGGGGGGGGAAGGCGCACTAATAGTTACTATACTTTTTTTTTTTTTTTTTTTTTTTTTTTTTTGTATCATGATAATGATAATAATTCAAATTGCCTTTATTTTCCAGGTTCTTTTTCTGGATGGAACTGAGAGGATCAACAATTGAATTTTCTCTTTATGATACGGCATTTGTTATCTTCACCACTATGGCAACGAGTGGTTTTCAACATGGTCCCTTAAACTCTTTATGTGAGAAATGCGATTCTGCAAATGGTACTACTATCAGCTTACCTATAGTGGCGAAGCAACAAAGACAACTCTGTGAAAGCTGTCTCAATAGCGAGTCTGTCCTGGACATAGATCAGACGAGTTCCGCAACATGGGTTTGTCCAAAACATCCTAAACAATCTGTAGATTTCTTCTGCAATTCCTGTGACATTGCCATATGCCAACGTTGTGCTTTCACTGATCATCGATCCGAAAAGCATGATGTAGTTGACATAGATAAGGTCGTGGAAGGGAAACGTGCATCTTACATGGAACAACTCAACCAGGTAACATCTAAAGTTCAAGCAATGGGATTTTTGGAGGAGACGATGGAGCAAGAAATAACAAATATGGAGGATCATTTCAGAGACATACAAAGGGATATTAAAGCTGCAACCGCTGAGGAAATATCGAGATCTGGGGAGGAGAGGGAAATAAAAAAACAAGGAATACAGAACAGATATGACGAAGAGGTGAAGCGGTTGCGGAAGCAATTCCAGGATGAAATTGACCTGGTAGATCAAGAAGCAAATGTGGCAGCAAGAGAGATAGATCTAAGAAGCGGAATCGTGGTGACCGAATTATCTGAAGTTAATGACAGATTTTACGTAGCTATGTTAACCAGATGCACACAATTAAAAGAATGCATGTCAGGTTTAAGAAGCATGCAAAAACAGCTTCAGGAGACACTGGCGTTGGACAGTCGGGTGATAGTACAGTGTAGCAAGAAATTAAAGCAGCAAGAATATGTAACAGATAAACGGACATATGGGGGTGATTCTGCAAAGTTTGTATCCCAGAGTGCACGACGTGTGCGATTTGTGAGGAGGCATGAGAATAGAATGATTGGTCAGTTGGTGGGATTGAATCGATCATGGGAACTCAAGCAGCGAATCAAGATACCAGAATGTGTAAAAGAACCGCTCTTCATCACGTCCATTGATGATGATCTCATGGCAGTTCTTGATCATGACACCTCGAAGCTCTACGTGATAAGCCTGACGTCACAAAGCACCCGGCTGTTCATATCTGACTCAACCAAAGGAACAGATAGGATGCTATGGGATTGCGCGCCACTGGATAGAAACACTGTCGTCTGCGGCCATTACAACAGCGATTGTGTAAGTCTCTACAGCATCGATGGCAAACTCACCACAACTATACCAGTACCAGCAGGATTCTATGGATTTGTCTCTGTCACCAAGGAAGGTCTCATCCTGTCATCGACCGATGATGGCGGTCTACCAACCATCCATTTTGTGGATCCTGCCGAAAAAACTCTTCTTGGTAGCATGACCCTCAAAGGAAAAACAATATGTGGGATTCAGACAGCGCCATCTGGTCACGTAGTAGTACGGACCGGGAATGCAGAGTTCACTGTTGTAGATAGGACGACGGGCACAGAGAGGACAGTGCATGATCCTGACTGGATTGGTGCAGAATGCGGTGTTGATCGCTCCAGGAACAGACTGTTTGTGGCACACTGGAAGAAGGGCAGTACTTTGATCAACGTCACCATCACAGCCCTAGATGGACAGGTGGACGAGAAAGACATAGTATCCTTTGAGATATCTTCAAGGTCGAATTATTTGTCCAGGTGTGCCATAACTTCGACGGGCAGCCTTGTGGTATCAGACGGCGACCATCTTCTTGAATACCGCCGGATGGTTGATTTCAGGCATCTAGAAAATAGCTTAAATCAGGATGTCTCAAAAGCCACCGAATCTACATGATTGTGATCAACTTTTCTACATTAAAAACACTGTAAAAATCGATTGCCAATGTGATTGAGGTTTATCTTATATTCTCATCAATTTGAAACTTCTTCTTTTTTTTTTTTTTAACTGTTCTGCTTTTTAATTACACAGGTCCGGATTCGCTGTTAATTATAATCTAATTCCCCTTCACAGGCAAGAGTTTTTCCAAGTGCATTTTTAAAGTCGTGATTATCTTTATTTAGAAAAAAAAAAGTGAAACTCTGTCAACCCTGATGAACTCCAAATAGCTAACTGGCTGTTTCTGCTGCAGCATGTCAGTATGCCGTTTATGAATTAGAACAGTTTAAAGGAATATAATCATTGAAAACTGTAAATTATGAGCAGCACAGAAAGGCATTTCATAATGACGACTCTAGTGCACCTTTTGCACCAGAACTTATTTAGCATAAGGAATTTATGCCATTGGAACTTATTTAGTTTTATAAGATATAATACGTTTTACTTTGTTAAAAGGATGTAAGAGTGAAAATAAACAGTTTAAGTGCTAATTTGAAGGAAAAAAACCTGATTCATTTAGTCATTGGGGAATTATTCTTTGTAATACAGTTTAGAATACCTCAGAGTCAAACGAACAAAATAGTTTTCAAGGTATGGAGAATCATGTCAGATTTATTTCAATTATACATCTGTAGAATTTTGATAAGAATATAATCATTTTACTAGGCAGGATTATTGAAAGTCACACCTGAAATAGTCATCAGTCCAGGATTGGTGTTATTCTAGTAATAAGTAAGTTCACACACCTTGAAATATATGATTGAAATATATTTTTTTTTTTTACTTTTGAGAATATTTTGCAAATTGTAAATGCCGGCGATTTTTCTTTTTTATAACGTTTTATGCCTAATGAAAAATAAGGTAATAATCTGCATCAAACATAATGCAAGATTTGCTTTTACACGTTATATGGTGTTTTTCTCCATAAGATAATATTCAATAAAACCAAAAAAACTCTGGTGACTTTATGACCAACTACTAGAATATACACCAACCATGATCTCATGTTATAGGACGGAAATGTCTTTGAATTCATTTCAAAGCACTAATAAATACTTAATTTTGTTTCATATAACACACACAAATCTCTACAAGTACAAGCATGACTATATAATGCATGCTAATCTGTACACATACTTTATATTTTGTATGCTGTTCTTGTTTTCTTTTTTAATCTTCAAAGAAATCTACCTTTCTCCAGACGAAAGATCAAAGCCAATTTTCTGATTTTGCTTCCACATATCAACTCATATATTGCACAATTATTTAAAATAACAATTTGAACACCTCACGTTTTCTCTCTAAATTGTCACAAATTGAAGGAAAATTACTCAATTTCTCTTCATAAACTTCATTCCAAATAATTATATGAATTTTCATGTTATTTTCAAATGTGTAAATGTAATGGAAATCAAAGCTAAATTTCCAGAGTAAGGTCCATGTAACATTTATATTTTGGCATTATTGAATATCATATTTCATTCGAATTGAGAAAGCTCTAGGATATATATCTTGCAATAACTAATGAAAATATATGTTACATGTACATCACTGAAAAATATATATATTCCAATACATAACTACTATGTATTTGTATTTATAAATTTGTTTTATGCATAGATGCTAAATGACTATCTGCATAGAAAATGAAGGATGTAACAATCGTATCTGCTATCTACATATTAAAAATATGCATGTATGATTTTTCATTATATTTTGCATACATATTCTTTAGGTACTCTTGGAATTTTTTGCTGTTTCCACGAACTGGCATTATTTCCCAATGCGCAGCTCAGGGGAAATGCCAGTTCATGTTGACAGCGACAATTGTCTCATGCGTATATCAGTATTTGATAAAGCAACTACATGTAGTATAATAATAAATTGATGAATTTTACTTCTCAAATTATCTACAATCCTAAATGTTTTCAACTCATTCAATCTGCATTGTCCATAATTACTACATTTCTAGCAGTAGTTCAAGTACATAAATAGCTGTTATAATGCATATACCTTGGAAAAGTTACAACTACAGTGACATAAATCTGCATATATCCTTCACCAAGATGCAATAAATGCAATCCATCTCACTGGAAAGAAATAAAACCGACAAGTTAATTAACAAATAAAATCATTTGTTCTGCAAAAAAATCAGATCTCAATGTTATAAAGCCTTCAAAAGAAATTATACAGTCTGTGTCAAATAAAATGGTACAGTTGGAAAACATTTTTTTATAGTGTGAAGGTTAATATCAACGTGGTATTGTTTGTTATTTGCATAAAGCAGGAATATCACTCTTTCTTCTGCAATTTTTTTCATCACATTTGGTGCAGTATTTTTTGAGATATGACTAATTTTCTACAATCAAGAAAAATCCATTTTTCGCACGCCGTCTCATGCCTTTGTGTACGATTTCGCATAATGACCGTGAATTCAGCGCTCCAGAACAATAGAAGTGCGTAATTTCGATTTGTTCCTCGTCGCACAAAACTTAGCACAACTTTTGTTTTACGAAAGCAAATTAAACAGGACAAAGCGCATCAGCAAGAAAAATCTTTTGGCTTTAATTTGGTACAATGAACACATATTATATGAAAAGATTTCACACCTACATTATTTTTTCCCCGACTGTACCATTTTTTTTGACACAGACTGTACATGTACAAGAAAGAAAGGAAAAGTTTGTTGCTCAATATTTTGTTAATTAAGGCTTTCTTGGTTTTTGTAATATTTGACATTAAATTTTGAACTTTGAATTACAACATTGCTTGTTGCAAAGGCATTTACTATTATGTCAATGAAGTGAAGAAAACATTGTTCATTCATCAAAATTAACATTAACAAACACCAGCACAAAATCCTTACTCAATTTTATTCACAATCCCTTGTTCAAGTAGAGAAAAGGAATTTCATTTTCTCAACAAATCTTAATGTAATTGATATCAAAACTTTGAAGTTGAATCCCTTAAGCTTATTAAATTAAGCAAAATCTCCTTAAAACTTTATAACACACTAGTAAGTGATTTGCATTAATATTCGTTTACCTATTTACTCGAAGGTGGAAACAACTCACTTGAAATTGCTATGTATCTTGTATAATTCGATAATTTATTTATTAAGAAAACTCTGAGAAATCAAAAGCAAAGCAAACTGTCCACATCTACAATAAATATTTTGTCGATCCCTTAAAAAGAAATAACCCTGCATAAATAATAATATAAATGAATTTTAATAGAATAATTTCAATCAAGGTAATTGTCATTAACCATCTCCTTTGCTTTCTGCTATCTCTTTATAATGTTCCTTCATTGAATCAGGTATCTCTATACCAAGATGCTCCAGAAGTTCAAAGTAAGACCAAGTAAACGCTCTTGTCATGTCCTGAGAGTGAGCAAAGACATTCGCTTCAGAGTGTAGGTCCTTGTTGAATTGAAGCCTTGCTTCTACTTCCTTCTGCCTCTTTGCAAGTTCTATCGCGAGCAGTCGTGCTTTCTCTTCAGCGATCTTCTCCTCAATCTCTCGCTTGATGCGCTCTTCTTCCGCGACCCTGGCCGCCTCCAGCTCCTCTGCTTTGCGACGTTTCTCAAACTCAAGACGTTCAGCTTCCTCCATCTCAGCTAGCATCTCAGCTTCGATGCGCTTCCGCTCCTCCTCTTCTTTCCTCCGTTGTTCCTCTTCAGCTAAAAATAGGAAAGTTACAAAAGGGACAAATGTCAAAGACATATCATAAAAACTTTAGAACTAGAATTGAAATATAATGACAAGCTTTTGTATCACTTGCATCACTTTCCAAGCCAGAAACAAAATTCCCCATTAAAAAAAATAATAAAAATCATGAGGTATGCTCCTCATTTGCATCTTACAATTTGATTTAAAAAAAAAAAAAAAAACACAATTGGAGATCTTATAAAAAGTTTTGATTGAAAAAAAAATCATGGCAACCCAGTTGAAAGAATGTAAGGCCAGTGGCTCAGCAGGTTTTATGGAGGATAACATCTGTTTGCTGGTGCTTTCAAAAAGATTTCCTATGTACAGACTGGGGGGGGGGGGGGGGGGGGGATGATGAATAGATCACCCCCCCCCCCGGCCCCCTGTAACAAAAGAAATTAATGCGTGTCTACGCCCGTGCCTGTATATGAATACTCAGGGTCATCAAATGTGTGGAACATAGCCTTGGGCAGAGGCATGCACAATTTGGAGAGAGTTGTCAAGTCCAACTTGTCAATTGCTCCGCAAGCTTGACCAGGTGATACAGAATTCTCTAACCTCATAATTCCATAGGACAGCAAAGAAACATATTTGTCAATGACGAATATGAGCCCTGAAGTGATTATATCTTTGTGATCAATTCAATCGCCATTCTTCACAAGATTAAGCCTAGGTCTCAATTGAAATCACATGGAAACTCAGATCTCATATTAAATCTACCTTTTCTTTTCATCTCTTCTTCCCGTTTCTTCTTTGCCATCTCCTCCATCTTGCGTTTATATTCTGCCTGTTGTTTGCGTTCTCTCTCAGCAGCCAGGGCTGCTTGTCTCTTACGTTCTTCCTCTTGTCTAGCCTGCTTCTCTCTCTCCTCGGCAGCCCTTGCTGCTCTCTCCCTAAAAAAAACAAAGACACAACACAGGAAATCAATTAGTATTAGCTTATCATTTGAGAATGATGCTCTCTCCCTATACAACAAAGACACAACACAGGAAATCAATTAGAAAAAGAGTATATTCTTACTTCATTCATTTAAAATCTGAATTCTCCAACTGGTTTTGATTGGTTTTAACTGGTGTCAACTCATTTCAATAGGAATGCAAATTTTCCAGTTGAAAATTGCAGTTGAAGAATGCGTAACTAAAAAAAATGTTTGGATGGTTTGGAAGATCAATTGTGCTATAATATGGGACAATTATGTAAGTTGATCTGAGCTTTACTTTAGGGTAAACTGCAAAGAATTGGAATTAAAACATTTTGGGAATATATGGTAATTGTGTTTCTATATCTGTCACTTTGCAATAACATGACTAAGAATACAGCTCAAGTTCCAAAGACATATAGTTTACATGTAGTATACACATAGCAGAGAAAGTTTCCCTGCTCTAATTGAAACATCGAATCTACTACTCTTGATAAAACTGTACATATAGTCTCACTCACAATGCTTCTGCCTCTTTCCTTCTCTTCTCCTCCTCATACTCCTGTTTAATCCTCTCTGCTCTCTCAGCTTCTCCTAGAGCTCTCTTCTTGGCATCTTCCCTCTCTCTTCTCTTCTTTTCAACCGCTGCTTTCCTCTTCTCCGCTTCAGCAGCTCTCTTGTAAGCTTTGGCCTGGGAACGGGAGATGCTGTTTGGTCCTTGGCTTGTTGAGTCCTATGAGATATGAAATGTTGAGTGAGTTACATATGTACATTGTACCAATAAAGGACAGTTTCAAGTAATAATGTGTGTACACATAGGCCGGTATTCTCGAAGGGTGACTAAAGTTAGTAGGCCTACTAAATACGTATTTATTCACCCTTCCTATTGTCTCAAAAACTGGCAAGGCCTACTAAATACGTGTTTAGTAGGCCTAATAACTTTAGTCAACCTTCGAGAATAGCGGCCTATGATATTACCCAATTATTTGTTTGTTACCAAATACAGTATCGGATTGGATTGTACTGGACAAAATGTTTAAATGGTGGCCTAATATAGCAATATATAGCTTTAATATACTAGGGGCAGAGGAGGTGGGTAGTTTAATTTTTCATTGTTCAGTTGGGTCTCACTCAATTTGAAAAGAGACATAGCCTGTTGGGCCCCATATGTTCTGTCCAATATAAATCATTAATCAAGGATGTGCCTGTTTCATGAAAGACCCCAATGCCCTTTAAAATAAAGAGTTTCCATCAATTTGTGCGTTTCATAGTACATGCGCTCAAGTTGCGCCGTTTGTGACGTTACTTCTCCGTGTCAATCCTGAGACATTGATCGACAATTTACTCAAACCCCTGTATTAATCACTGTGTTTCTCTTTTAGGGTAATCACAAACCTCAGTTAACATATTTAAACACTGCAGATTTCCTGGACAGTTGACGGTGGCCAATCAAGATCCTTGTTGCATGCACATTGTGCATACAAGGGTGTGTTCAATGTCCATTTTCAAATTTTAAACGCCAACATGATCATGATACAAAACGCTGATATAAAGAGAAACAAAGTGGGTGTTCATTGTCCCCATTCCCGGTTGTAAAAGTAAACATGTTTCAGATCTCTGTTCGGAGCAAAATTTAAACACCGAAAAAGATGCCTTTTGAAACACGACCAGCTTTCATTTTACGACCTTGAGCATCGCGAATGCAACAAAATGCGACACTGAACACAATGTGCACTCGCAGTGGAAGCTTCTGTTGCAAATGAAAAAAAAAACTCAGACGTTTGTTTTTGAGAGCGGGGAATTTAAAGACAATCGACGTATACTCAGCTTTAAATTTTCAACACTGAACGGTGTATACCTCTGATCGCGTTTGTGTTCTGTGTTTTGTGATTGCATTTTGTATCATGGTTCATGTTGGCGTTTATAAATTTGAAAATGGACATTGAACACACCCCAAGTCTCACTTTTAACCACTCAAAAGCCTGAAAAGTTTGATGGTAGTACTCACGTCAGTAAAGTCTGTAATCTCTGAGTAGTCTTCACTGGGTGCAGCCGATACAGATGGTTCCAGCTTGATTTCATCAACGGGTAGTTCAGGTGGAGGTGACGGAGCAGGCTGTCAGTAACAAAGTCACAATAGAAATCAATCAATAATAATAACAATAATAGTGATAATGATAATGATAATGATAATAATAATAATAATGATAATAATCATAATAATAATAGCGCTCAGATCCGTCAGGCATAGTGCTCATGGTGCTTTACCACGAATGTTTTACACATTATTATCCCGGTCATAGCTTAGTGGGCAAGTATGTACTGCAATAAAGAGGACTGCATTGCAAGGTGGACATTGCAGTTTATGAAAAGGGGGGCAATACTAACCTACATAGTACAGTCGACTCCATATACAGTCTGTGTCAAATAAAATGGTACAGTCGGAAAACATTTTTTTATAGTATGAAGATTAATAGCAACCTGGTATTGTTTGGTATTTTCATAAAGCAGGAAAACCAGACTTTATTCTGCAATTTTTTTTCATCACATTTGGTGCAGTATTTTTTGAGATATGACTAATTTTCTACAATCAAGAAAAATCCACTTTTCACACGCCGTCCCATGCCTTTGTGTATGATTTCGCATAATGACCGTGAATTCAGTGCTCCAGAACAATAGATGTGCGTAATTTTGATTTGTTCCTCGTCGCACAAAACTTAGCATAACTTTTGTTCTACGAAAGCAAATTAAACAGGACAAAGCGCATCAACAAGAAAAATATTTTGGCTTTAATTTGATACCACAAACACATATCATATGAAAAGATTTCACACCTAGATTATTTTTTCCCCGACTGTACCATTTTTTTTGACACAGACTGTATATCGAGGTGCTTAGGATCAAGCCAATAACCTCTTTATGTGTGGGTGTTGTTGAATGGTTTTATTATTAAAAATAATGAACGTGGCAGCCGGAAGGCTGACTTGCATTCAGTTTACAAAATGAGTTCAATTATTATAAAAAAGAGGTAAAAACTTTTTTACATAATGGCAAATAGACACATGTGCACATGTTTGAATTGGTACTGGGAAAATAGAATATAATGGAAATCTTGTTATATCCGTGCTCGTTATAACAGGAGTTATATGCAGGACTGCATACTTACAAAGGTGGGCTCATGGGCATTTTAAGCCCAGAATCCAATATGGTACTACATGTAGCTCTAATTAATGGAGGGCACATGTCTGTCCATACCCTAATTATTTCAATATGAACCTTTATTGACAATTTTTTTGTGAGTCAAAAAGAGCCAGGGAGATTTTGATCCTACAAGAATCTTTGTCGGAAGACAAAATGACAAACATTTTTTTTTTTTTTTTTTTTTGGGGGGGGGGGGACACTGGATCTGTGAAAGTGCTTAAATTGTATTATGGAGTTGAGTGTTATTGTGATGATGTCAGTGAAGATAGTAAGAATTGTCAAATGCATGCTGATTCAAAATATGATAAAAGTAAACACTTTATGCTGATGTGGAACTCTTATATGGTGATGAAAAGAATAGATAACGGTACATGTAAAATTTTGAAGTTGTTATTTTTGTAATTATAATTCTGCCTATAAGATGGATAGTCTGTTAATGAAAGTTGATTTTCAAAGGGATCTACATTGTATTAAGGTGTTTGCAGATGATGTGACATGAATCATTTAATTGTGGTTCGGTTAGGATGCCTTGAACACTCTCCCGTGAGTGGGTTGGAGAGTAAAGAATATGCAATTGTAATTAATAAAATGATCAGGGAAAGTGCTCAATCAGTTGCATGAAAATAGAAAATATGTGTATTCATAATGTATTTATAAAGATTTATAATTATTTTCAAAATGAAATAGCTGCTACATGTAATTTACACTCAATACATACCATTAATTTGGAATAACATAAGAGTTTCAACATTACAAACAATCAATTGATATTAAGTATGATTTAGAAAATGATAATTGGGCATAGAGTGAGGACAAAGAGATGAATCTGCATGAAGCATATTATATAATTGCTAATAGTATGGTCATGAAAACATGATAAAAGAATTTGTTTATTATTTCTTCAACAAGGTTTCAGATTTTTCAAACACTGATAATCTTATTTGAGTAGACCTAGATATTGAAAGTGATTTGATAAACAAAAGTTGCTAATTTCTAAATAATTTTCTGGAATACTGTACTTTTAACTCACCACATGATAATTGCAAAGGGTATTATCCAATGATATGAATGCAGTGAAATGTAAAATATAAGATTGTTATGATATGAATTTTAATTGAAATGTGCATAAAACAGCAAACAAATGTGAACTATTTGATTTAAATATGTTTGATGAAACATGTACACATGTATATGAAAATGAAATGACTGCAATAAAAAATCACTGTGACACTAAAAAAAATACTACAAATGCTCAAAAAATACTGTACAAGTGCACAAAAAATACTACAAATGTAATAAGATTGTTATCTATGAAGTGCTTGAAAATGGATAAAATGTGACTCTTTTTGCAAGGGGTTAAAGTTGAATTGGATTGATTAAAAACATCAAAACCACAGGGTTGGGAACAACAAAGACATTCAGGTGATGTGATGTAGGTGATAGATGTGATTGATCGAGTGCTGAAGAGTGACTAACATACCTACATACATGTACTTCTACAAAGAACTTTGATACTCTTACCACCTAAACTACTACCAACAACTAACTAATTATTCTTATTATTATTAATTAAATCAAACTCATGAAAAATATGTTCCAGTTTTACAAGACTAAACTTAACAACAAAACCACATCAAAATCGATATTCTCATTCACTACAAAAGTCACTATCTATGTTGTACACGGACATATCCACACAAAAAAGACAGCAATTTTCAAATATATTCATACGAGTAAATCATCAGTCAAAAACTATAGTAGTATACATTGATTTTGGCACATTACCACCCCAGAAGTACATTATTTCTGTTTACAGATAGATTATCTTTTGTTTTCAAAGAGTAGGATTGGAAGTTAATGCAACATCTTCAATATTTATATTATTATGTATTACATGTATCTACCATTTCTAAAGAGTTTAACATACAGACTGTATTTTTAAAAATGGTACAGTCAGGGGGAAAATGATTTAGGTATGACATATTCTCAAATAATGTATGTATGTGGTACCAAAAGATTTTCCTTGCACTTTGTTTGCACTCTATGTTGGGAAGGCAAGTTATACATAAAAAGAATGATAATATATGGAATAAACAATAACACTAGCCAGGAAATAATAGTAACCTGTTCCTATTTACTGCATTAGAGTACATGTATATCAGAATACAAACTGCATACATTTTGGGACAGATCAGTAAAATATTTATCTAACCTATCAAGCATCAAGTAATTCCTATACTCAACATTTTGACATCTGATTTATTATGCCATTCTGGTACATGGCTGCAGTGTCATATTTCGAATAATTCATATTTATCATTTATTATAAAGATGGTTGTTATGAAAAATGGAGATGGTGTACATACCGGTTCTTCGTCTGAATCTGAGAATTCCTGTATGGATATAATATATATGAGATGGAAAGGAATGGACAATGGATGAGTGCAATGATACCAACATGATCATATGAGACCCGCCGGCTCAAAAATACAAATACACGTCCGTCGCATTGGAGAAGCAGATCATGGTTATAAAATATCGATATAGATATCTTTGAATGTTTTGGCAGATAAATGGCGCTTTACAAATGCTGTTCATCATCATGATCATCATATCCATATTCGAACGTGATATTCATTTTGGTTATACTGGAGTATAAACTAGAAGAGTATGATGTCATTGGAAAGCTTAGATTTTGCAGTTTCAGACAATATATAAAAGCAAAAATTGAATTCTGGCAATGCATTGGTTGTTTTTGGTCAGCAGGTCATAGAGAATGTTGATATTTTCTTTTTTACATACAGTATGAATAATGTAAGGAGCATTAATATCATTGCATGTGCATGTATAAAAAAAATATATTTGTGTGGTCAACAGGCTCAAAATGTAATGCTTTATTTATATTTTTAAAAGTGCAAACCCCTCTCAATCTCCTGCTAGTTTTTTATCACAGAGTAATGATTACATGTAATGATCATTATTACATTCCCGAAAATAGTCCCAAACTTTTAATTCATGAAAGTTTCTGATTAACTGCTACATTAGGATAGATAATAAAATATGGCTACCATAGGTTAATTTTCATTTTATTAGGTAATTCAAAAAAATGACCTTGAACATCATGAAACCATATTAGGCCTCTAAACAATGATGACATGAACATGAAAAACACATTAAACTTCAGTGTTGAGAGATGAAGCAAAAATATCAGGGATAACAGTAGATATATTTAAATAAAAACATACATTTGAATTACTTCAAGGTATCACTTGAAATGGGACAAAATTAACATACATGTACCATACAATTCAGCATCAAATTAAGAATTCTTAAAAAGACAAATATTGTGCAACTATTTTTACTTTACCAGTTAAGTACACAATGTAGATGTCATTTGAAACATTTGATAGAAATCAACTGTGATGATTTTCTTAGTCAGAACTGTATTATGTTAGCAGAGCGGGAAAGACTGAAAGCCTTAAAAACAATGGCAGAGGTATATAACAAATACAAATGAGGAAAAAGGAGCATAAGAGAAAGAAATGAACAACTTACATCTTGAACGATGATGAATTCTGGTGATTCTGGTGATGCTCTCCTTTCCTCATCATCCTCCATCTCTTCATCCTCATCTTCTTCCTTCTCAGCCGCCTCCTTAGCAGCTGCTTCTTCCTCGTCCTTTCTCTTCCTCTCCTCCTCCTCCTTCTTCTCCTTCTCAGCTTTCATCTTAGCCTCTTCCTCGTCCGCTCCATCTTTAGGACTCTTTGATGTCTCTTTGGGCGGCTTCTTGGCCTTCTTAGGTTTCTCAGGTTTGGGAGCCGGTTTCTTCATCTTTTTTTGGATCTTCTTCTTCTCCTTTGGTGGAGCTACAATGAGAAAATGGTTTCAAGAGATGGTTTATTTCAATATTTTTTTATTTATTACAAATGATAAAACATGGTGGAGGGTAGTCCGGTTCAGTTATGAGAACTGCTTTACAACGGAGCCCTTAATATGGTTTAAGAAAATGCTGAAGCATACATGTACAAGGCTCTATCAGGACGTCAAAGAGCTTTTTCATGAACAAGACCCAATTTGAAAGACCAAATAAATATTTGGGAGTAAACATGCGATACAGCTATGAGAAGCTTCTAAAAACCATGGTCATAAGATGTACATGATATAAATATTTGATAATCTCATATCTTTGATGGAAAAAATAATATCCAATAGCTCCTGAAAATTTAAGACTGGTACCTCAAGACTGTAGTCCCATAAAAGGGCTATAATTGTGTGAGTTCAAGCATAAATAAAGTGGGGGAAAGTAGAACTACAGAAATAGAAATTCAATTCTATTGAATATCTTTCCTTCTCTTTCTTCATTTTCTACATGTATCTTCAATGTACAATTATATCTTAGAAAGGAATGATCCTGGACTTACGCTTTGGTTCTTCCTTGACAGGCTCTGGTGTCATAGGCTTGTAGAGAAGAATGTCTGTTTTACTCTCCTTAGGCACACCTGCATCAATCACAGAACAATTCAAAGAATCAATCAGTCATTTTTATTATTGTGGGGGCAGGGGTGTTGGTCCAATGCCAGTAATTAAACTGACGTCCTTACAGATCATGTATAACAGTTGTTGGATATTGGCATTGAAAGTATTGTTTAGTAGAAATGATTGGGAAACATGTCTCAAAATTTACATCAATCAATTTTTAGATTTACTGAAAAGTAAATTACCTAAATTACTTGAAAAATAAAAGTTTTTGCCTCCTATTACAATTTTGTAAAGCTCAATGAAACTATTGGAAAGCATGTTACAAATATAACTAAAAATAATACTTCACTTGGTTTACCAGCATCCAACGAATAGATAAAATGAAGAAAACACAATCAGCAGGATAGACAACAACAAACAAAAAACAAGGCCAAAAATGTAGGCCTACACAGACCTTTGAAACATGCCTTAAAAAATTTAGTAAAATTCTCTCAGACCTACCAACAATGAAAGCATCCTTCTCACTCTCCTCATCTCCCTCCTTAGACTTCTTACTCTTAGAGCTCTTGGAACTCTTGTTACTTTTGGTACTGGTCTTGGTACTCATAGAACCCTTCTTAGACTTGGACCCTCTCTTCTCAAGTAGACCAGTCTCTTGGACTATCTTAGCTAGCTCATCATTAAGCTTAGCATCGGCTTCATCAGCAGGTTTTTCTGTAAGGAGGAAAAGAAAAGAAACTCTTATTAGTCCGTGTAATGGTCTTGGTACTCATACATGTAGAACCCTTCTTAGACTTGGACCCTCTCTTCTGAAGTAGACCAGTCTCTTGAACTATCTTCATAATCTTGGCGTGCTCATCATCGAGCTTGGCATCAGTGTCATCAGCAAGTTTCTCTGCTAGATGGAAAAGAAAAGCAATTACAAGAGTGGTGCAAGAGATTTTTATACAGGTAAATAAACAGCAAAGAAAGGCAGATAGGGAGCAAAGGGGAGTAGACATAGATTGATGGAAATGAGAAAAACATGAATTTTTGGAGGATTTCCTGGAATGATGCAATAATTTTTTATTTTTTTTCAAATGAAACAAATAGCACAAGTGGATGTTAAGTGACCCCAAGAATTGCAAATCCAAGTTGGATCAAGCAATACATTAAAACACCATCATGATAGCTTTCAAATGTTTCATTAGTTTTCTCAATTGATCAATGTCTCAAATATTTCAAATGGTTCGTTAGATTTCTCAATTGATCAATGTCTCTCTTTGCATACTTTCATTGAATCAAAATTGATTCCATGAGGGTAGAATAGCCATCCTGTTAACAAGATGTGAGGGATGAGAGAGAGAGACAGACAGACAGACATACAGACATAAAGAAAGAGAAAGAGAGAGAATGCTACTATTAAGGCTGCTTACCTGATTCTTGGGGTGGAGCTCTCACAATCAGAGTCGACTTCTCCGCCTCCTTCTTCTCTGCCACACCCAGATTGGTCACACCGAACCCTAGAGGACCGTTGTTTTGTGCACCATCTCCACCAGCATCCACTGGCTTATTCTCAGCTGATTTAGCACCTAATATAGTTATCATACCATGCATGAATATATAAGAATCAGGTATGTCGGTTAAGAGTCAGAAGTGCCCTGCTGGCTCTCAAAGGACAATATCAAAATCATTTGTATCAATTTTTAGTACATTCAACATTGCATAAATGGCACTTGCATACATGTAAGTCAAATGTCTTTTCAATTCAAATCAATTCTTTTTTATATTGTTTATAAATCCTTAAAAGTAAATATTTTTCTGTAAGTCAAAACTATTTCTTCATTCCCAACATATTCGAAGTAGGCAGTCTTCACTGTATATCTATTCAAAATTAAATTAATTAAATAACTTGTGGTGTACTGATTATAAGATGCAAGTTATCTAAACTATATTTCTATGAAAAAAAAAATCATCTTCTACAGCTAGGCACATTTTAAAATGAAATGATCATCTTTTGGTCAGGAAAAATGCATTAGTTTCTTCACTGATACTGTATAACATCCTTTTGATTGGCCTTTAGAATAAAGAGGCTGTAATTGAAAATGTTAATACTAAAAGCAATTGGATAAAGATAAAAACTAGCAGGAGTATTAATGCAGTCATGTTGGATTAATTTATAATGTATACCTACATGCATTTGCCTGTCTTTAAAAAAAAATTATTATTCAAAATTAAAAAAAATCTGAACAACAAATAAAAAACATGAGGTAGTCCATAGCCTTCACAGTTGCACAACTCCTGTTTCACTAGCCCAGAGGGGAGAAAGATTTTGGAAAAACAAAAAATTAATTCAACTTTTCCAACATTATCCCAACAAGACTGACAAATTCAAATAACCGAACAAGTCAACCCATCACCTTACAACAAAATCAGAAATCAAAATTTCATTACATGGAGGAAGATAGTTGCCCAAATGAGCTAATTTAACATAATATGATTTCAATAATGCATGTACGTGAGACAGGATTTCATATAGAACCTGTGACTGAGTGCGGTGATGGAGCCGAGTGCATAAAGTGAGTGGGATATCTGAATAAAATTCATTGGTTTTCTCAGTTACTCACTGACTAGAACACTTGTCCAGCTTCACCTCAGTTACTATCAACGAATCATTTCCTCTTGTGTGTAATTCACATTCTATTCCTATTGATTCACATGTATAAACTCATACTCATTTTCCCCTTTTCATTTTCTGCTCGCATTTATACCACAATGCATGTTTAACATGTCGATTCTCTCTGTCAACATAATTTTATATTTCTTTTCCCTTTTCAGCAACCCTATATTTTGTTTCCATGCAGCTACATGTATATCTAATCTCATGTAACATCTATCATTTAGACTGATATGATTCCAATTAACTCTGCCCTCATGCACTCCACAGTCTGGATTTCAATCAACTTCAATTACACTCTTCCCTTATCATCAGTCATTCATCAATTCTCTCTCCATCTCCTTTTTCTCTCTCAATACAAATTTTTTTAACGTGCTTCAAATCTCTGTGTAATATTTCACTAGTGTGGTGAATGTGTAGCAAAGGTGCACCTATAAACCCCTCAGAGCAGCACCGCAATACTGCAATCACACACTCACACACAGTCACACACACATATTCAAGCAACTTACTCTTTCTCTTCTTTCTCTCTTTCTCTTTCTCTACCGGCACCTTGTGGTGAATGTGTAGCAAAGGTGCACCTAAACCCCTCAACAGAGCAGCACCGCAATACTGCAATCATACACACATACACACTCAAGCAACTTACTCTTTCTCTTCTTTCTCTCTTTCTCTTTCTCTACCGGCACCTTGTCTGGTTCAGGCCCTATACTCAAGACAACCTGCTCTGGTGCCGATGGTACCTGTGGTACCTGCGGTGGTACTGTTGGGGGCACCTTTGGTACCGGTTGTGGCAGTAGAGTGGGTGGCGGCGGAGTGGGAGGCGCTGATTTCACCTGTGTTACCTCACCTTTTGGTTTTTCCACTACCACCGATGGTGCCTTAATGGATGGTGGCCTAGACGGTGCCCTAGATGGCGCTCTAGATGATGGTGCTTTAGACGGTGCCTTTGACGATGCTGATGCCGGTGGCCTTGGCGTAAGCACCGCTGCATCACCATCCCCAGCAACAGACTCTTTAGCAACCTCCTCCATTACAGATGCCCTACTTCTGACAGTAAACTCTCTTTCTGAAACCACCGTCTCTTCAAACTCCTCATCGGTATCCGCACCGTAATCGGTGCTGGACGCGATGGATTCGATGATGATCTTCCTTTCGCTGATATCCTCGACCACCACAATATCGTGATCATTGAGATTGTCTTTATTGTCTATCAAGTTGGAAACTTCAGCTCCAATCTTGACATTGACGTTCTCTTCTGCCACACCTGTTAAACCATGTACATGTTATTGGTAATCATTCCATGTCGCAAGCTCTTCACATAAATGTTAAAAGAAGACCAATCACCAAAACAAATATTTGTATTAAGTTAAGAGAAGTAACATTAATTCAAAGAGACAATCAAACCTAATAAGGATCTAAAGTGCTTTCAATATCAATGTCTTTGAGTTGACCCTCAATTAGGTTTTTCTTCAAAGCAATCTTGTGGCTGCATTAGTGCATTGATTGGTCTCCTCTCAAGGAGCAATTACATTAACTCAGAGTTACATGAAATTTGTAATACCTCATCATAATTTGGTGATTAGTCTTCATTTAATGAAATCCTGAATGTTACCGACAGTAAGTTCATTTACAATTATTCAAGTTTAAGATATTATTCATATTTAAGATATTAAAATTAAAATTGTTTGTAGAACATAAATAGGCCGAGCTAGATTTTTATTTATTAATTAAATTTTTATTTTTTCTGTCTTTATAATTATTCTAATGCTAAATTGCGGGTTTATAAATTGTCTCCAACATAAATATCAATCATTTAATCATGATCTAGAATATTTTATAGGTCATTGTAAAGAGCAAGTAATGCCTACAGGAGATCTTATCTGGCTTTAGATGATTTATAACTTGCACTAGAATTATAATTATAATTGAATTCCTTTTAATCAGTCCATTTCTCAATATTTCTTTCTTTAAAGCAAATCCAAACAAACTATTTATATTTGTTATGACATTTGCGTACACTTTATATACAATAAAAGTACAGATTATATTTACAGAAACAAATATTTTACAATAACAGTTTGAAATATGAAATGTAAACATAAACGCACAACAAAACATTAGTATTACATTCCAAAACTAGAGAAAAATAGCCAGAAATTAGATTTTAAAGTTGAAACTGTTACGGACAGAGAATACATAAACATATATAAAACATCAGAGGTACAAAGGTACATACACCTGTAGTTCATTTTATACAATGTACATGTACATGTATAATTATGGACAAAAGACATGAAAATTAGATCAACATCAAATAAATAGGAAGAAAGTTAAAAGTCTTATGACAAAAAGCAATGATGAAAACAAAAGTTACAGTGAGGAGAAAGTGACAAACTTGAATCTTTCCACATATTAAATAAAACAGACAGTACACATACTAATACAAATTTTGTTTGTTACCCTTGACGACAGAGGAAAGTTAGCAAAACATTCAAGTGAAGTCCCTCCACCTCAATAACAGGCAAGATTAAGAACACAGTGTAACATTGAAGACAGAAGTGCATGTATTAGTGTTAAATTACTCTATCCCATACCCAAGTAAAACACCCGAACGGAGTCTGAACCAACTTATTACTTCAAACTTCAAAATCAATTAAAATATATATTAGCGGTAAATCCAAAAAAAAATTTCTAGGAAAATAGAGGGATCCTTTATTAACTCATTTAGTTGCAGAACCCCCAAAGAGTTGATGTAACCATGGATGATGAAACCCAGCCCTGCTTAAAGGGCCTGTCCCACTGGAGGCGATCGTTGTTGCGACAACTGGCGATCTTGCTGTTGTGAGTGTGGTAGCAAGTTGTTGCTGTAGCCTAGTGTACATATAGTTGTATTTAGGTTTATAATCGCCCTTTTAAAGCCGAACTCCTTACAATTATGAAATTATCAGGTTGTCGCCACAACGATCGCCGCCTGTGGGACAGGACCTTTTGGTAGAATCTTTTAACACTTTTGAAAAGCCATTTAAAAATGAATGGTATAAGAGAGTCTGAGTAAGAGCTCCTCACCTAGAATGGTTGACACAAATTGCATTAAACTTTATCATCTTGTATATACAATGACCAATTTGTTTACCTTTCAGCATAGACTTTTGTTTGTTTGTTTTTAAATCTGGTTTTATTTATTTATTCATTTATTTTTTTTTTAACAGACCCATCTTTCTACCACAATTCTCTGTAGATCAGTAGTACAATATGTAATATCGTATATCCTTATGAGAAGGATGAAATAGTAAGACCATCCACCAGAAATATGTAGAATGGCCATCTAGAGTGAAGAACAGTTTAACCAGAAAACCCAGCACCAAAGGAAGATAAGGAGGGCACACATTAGCTGGTAATTGTGCCGTATAAAGAGAGTCTGGCCAACTTGGTTTGAACAGGGAATAACACGATACCTGTTGCTTTGTTAGGCAAACACATTAGAAAATATGTCATGTTGTAACCAAATTGACCATACTCTCTGAATATACGGTATATACCCCAATCACACCCAACCAGGTAACTCCAAACCGACTCGTGTAATGTAATTGTCTGTCTGGTGTATTGTCAGTTTGGTGTAGATCCAGCATGTGTAATTGGGGTTATTATGTTAATAGAGATCACATCATAAAGACCGATTGGTGTCGGAACACAAGATACATACGGGATATAAGGCTTTCTAAATCAGCACCAGATAAGGAGGCTAGATCGTCAGGTGCAGAGGCTGGATAATTTGCAGGAGAAAAATAATGCAAAAGCACAACAGAAATAAAACCTGGAACTACAAAATATAGTATGTAGATATCTAGAATTAGAAGTAAAAGCATGTATGTATAGCGCAAAACTAGGCAAGGAAGGAAAATATAATAAGTATAAATGAAACTATTTGTAAGCCTTTGGGGGAAAAGGGTATTCTGGAAATGGCATAAAATAAGAAGAGCTGAATAAATAAATTAGACATATTGTATATAATTCTATGAGTGTGTAATTCAGAATATATAAGATACTCAATCAAAGGAGGAAAAGGAAGCAAGTAAAAATGAATAATATTCCACTGCAATGCAATATACATGTATCTCTGGCATTAAATACAGTCTGCTTATACTGTAATCGTCACCAAAAAGCAAAATTACAAAATAGTTCACATCAATTTCAGAATTCAAAATTCTTGAAAAAACACTTGCATACAACAAATTTCAACCCTGGTCTTCATTACAATAAATATATATTTAGAAATTTGAATCCAATTACAAACAAAAATCATACTTGGTATAGCAATACTTGCCCAATGGCAAGAAAATAATTAAAACACACATTTCATCATTCCCAAAAACGACATGTTGCATTCCTGTCTCAATTCAACATTTGCACAAACAAAAAGTGCATACAAATTAACACAATGAGAAGATACCTCATGTTATTGTCCAGTACATGACAAACTGAAAAGCACTCAATCACAATATCATTTCTTTTTCAATTTCAACTTCATCACTCTCATTCAACTATTCCATTCTTTCTTGTCTCTCTCCTCACCGCCAAAAAATATATATATATATATTGAAAGAAATTCATAAATCCATATTACAAGCAAATGTTAACAAGAAGGGTCAAGAAGAATCTCCATGTGAGAAATAAATATAATCCAATCAATGTTTGAGATGTGTCATTAATTGTAGTAAACATAGTCCAATAACAAACAAAATTTGAAATTGAAATAAGCTTGAAATACCAGGTCAAAGTCCTTTATCAGTGCACAGCTCTCCTGAAATAACGAAGGAAAGTAAAAATGTCTGCTACTTTTATCACCCTACCTTTGAGTAGATGCCTAAGCAGTGTGACGGCAGCCTCTGCGGAATGGATGCGTCTCATCTTCTTGGTTCGTTTGCTAGACATGGGTGTGGTCCTCTCGTAAGGCTCTACCCTCTCCTCAAGCATCGACGAGGTCACCGAGTCATTGTCCAGGGAGTTCCGTCGACGCCTGTAAGGAGCTGACCGGACCCGCTCTGGATCAGTGCTCTCCTCTGAGAACAGCTCTCCAAGTTTGGTTGACCAGATCTCCGCTGCCATCTACATAGTTGGGGATAAAAAAGTGAAAGATGAAGTTAAACATCTTTATAAAAAAAATTGTAACTTTTCGCATAGCAAACCTCAACAAATATTAACACCTATTTTCAAAGCCTTAGATAGCGTGGAAAAGGGTCTTCAGGGAATACATACCAAGAGGTTCAATATCCTAATTACTATTCAAAAACCAAACCTCTATTTATAGAGCCATAAGATATCTGATCCTAGTTTTAATTTTGCACTCACATCAAGACATCCCTTGTCAATTGCAATAATATACTGATTAGATTGAATTAGATATAATCAGTTCACTGCTCTCCTAAAATACAAAATATTCAATCAACCAACAAAAGATGGTTAAGAAATCCAATATTAATGCAGGGCTAGTCAAATCAAATAACAATATATCAAGATAAACTGGACCTTGAAAAATTACTTGATGTATGACTACGGGTAAGGTCACTTGGCAAATGAAAAGTCTTATCACACAGCTTTCCTGCGATTTTCCAGCGTATTCGTTCTGAATAGAAGAAAAACCGATCAGTGGGAAAGACGCTCAGCCACAAAAATACTCCCCTCCCCCCTTCTTATGGGCAGAGACTTTTGCCAACAAGCTTAATAATCTCTTGGCTTCTCACCAATGCATCTTGAGCTAGATCCCGTCCAGATTTGGGTCTCTGCATAATCTGATCAACCACAACAGAAGCTGCCTCTACAAGCTGCTCCAGCTGAGATTCCATTGTCCGAGGTCTTGATGATACACTCCCGGCAACGGACACGGGAGGTTCCAGGAGAGAGGATGTCCTGCTGCCGGACTTGTCATCACCTTCATTGCCATCTCCTGCTGCTGTCTCGTCTAAATGTACTTCTATTTCTACTTCACTTTCTGGATCAGCCAGTGAGTCCTTCCTCGATGGAACCTCTGCTTCCTGTTAGTAAGGATAATAATAACAATAATAGTGGGTACTTATATAGCGCTCTTATCCTCGTTTCGGTGCTCATGGCGCTTAAGTGTTCACTTATTATTACCCAGCTACGCTAGGCAACCCAAAAGCACACACAGTATTACAGGAATTTCTTCCAACAGGTACCCATAATTTCACCTGGGTCAGGTTTGGCAGGTGTAGATTAGTATCTTGCCAAGGACATTTATGAAGTGCCGCGCCAGAATTTGAACCACGTACCTTGTGATCGACATTCAGCGACTTTTCACAAACACATTTTTAAAAAAGGGGCAATAACCAAACAGTTGAGGTGTTTTCTCCTTTTTAGTTACATTGTTGTATATTAGAAATCTGGTGAGAATCAGAAAAGTTTTCACCTTTTTTTTAAATATACAAGTTAATACCCTTTTAGCAAGAACAATCACAAAAGTGTCAAGGCAACCAATGTAAGATAATACAAGCAATGTCTGGAAATGAGCATAGTCCAAATCATTATTTCTCATTTATGTTAACGATATTGAAAAATCCTCTTCCAAATTTGACTTTATTATGTATGCAGATGATACTACCCTGTTCTATACTCAACCGGATTTAAAAGACTAACAAGAGAATATTACTGTTGAATTACATAATGTATCTAAATGGTTTAAATCAAATAGATTGGTACTTAATTTGACTAAAACATGCTTTATATCATTCCATAATAAGCTATCCAATGCGACTGAAACATGTAATAATCTTAAATTGAGTATTGACTCTAAAACGATAACCAAATCGAAATCTATATGTTTTCTTGGAGTTAATGTAGATGAAAATTTGAAAAGGGATTCACATATTAATTATTTAAGTACCAAAATTTCTAAATGCATTGGTATTATGTATAAATTAAGAAGTTGTCTTCCTTTTTCAGCCCTATTCTCAATGTATAATGCTTTAATATTGTCACATATCTTATATTGTATCACTGTCTGGGGTAATTGTAGCAGAACTAAATTAGATGTCCTTTTTAAATTACAAAAAAGGGCAATAAGAATATGTACGGGCAGTCATTATCTTTCTCGCTCGGCTCCAATTTTCCATAAGCTGAATACCTTGCACGTTTTCCATTTATACCAATTTCATACTATTTTACTTGGATTAGTAAAATTAGCACTAATTTTATTATTTACGAGATAATCACATGACCCTCTCTTACCTTGCTTTTGTTCCCCGAGAACAATGCTAAAGACCGAACCCAATTGACTACCAAACATTTTTCCTACTTCACTGCCCTCCCATAATACCCTGCCTCACGCCTGCCTGAACATGACGTGG
>CALNVZ010002974.1:38161764-38186079 GCA_940671915.1 Paracentrotus lividus
AGTTGTGTCCGCAGCTGCAGGAAACTCGAGCGCACGGGTCAAACCGTTACTCGCACGCGCACGCAGGGCGCAATGCGAGCTGACAGAGGGGGGGGGGGGGGAGGGGGGTGGGGGGCGTGGCGCACGACTCTCATCCGAAGTGAAGACAGGAACCGAATTCCGTGCTACCCCACGGGGGAGGCCGAGTAGGACGAGAGTCTGGTAGCGGAACTCGCGTTCTATTGGCCGGCACCGAGGCGAACAGAGGTCTTAGACCGAATGCAAGATGAAGACAAGGAGCCGTGTTAGCGACGTTACGTACTATAATCCCCGAAAAGTAGTGACATGAACCAGCAATTCCTGTGCTACACACAGAGGGGGAGGAAGAGTCTTGCCGAGAGAAAAAAGGAAAAAGAAACAAACAACACAACGCAGAGACGGAACGTCCTGGCCGTAACGGAAACATATCAGTTCACAATAGTATTGCACATGAGGGCAAACCGAGAGGGAACGACAAATTTTGTTCTTAGTGACAATAAGACTATCATGTTAGATGTAGTTTATACGCTTAGGCTCTGGCACAGCCTCGCAAGACCTATTTCAATCTTTAAGATCATGAGAATCACTGATAGTGCAAGGTAGGTAGCCTTCCCAGTCGCTGGACACAAGTGTCAGCAATGGTTTGGAACTAGCGGAGAGAATGGTCTTGCACACGCCCCTCTTCACTAATCAGCCTAAAGATGCAGAGGCATGATATCCGAATCCTGTATCGGACCAATTTAGACTTTAAACATTCACGCAATCAGATTACCAAAACCGTGCTCAAACATACATTGCGTAATGTGTCCGAGAACGCGCATTCGCGTGACACGGTGGAGAGCATGCCAGGCCGAAATGCCAAAACTGAGATATATCCAGCGGCGTTTCCGTACGATCGTGTTAAAATTGATAGAAGAATACCACGAGTGCCCACTATGTATTCGTCTAGGATAAGCGGAGGTTGTTAGGTAGACTTTCCTAACGCATAAAAATTTTTCCAATTCGTAAAATAGACGACGGAACTTTCTTGCTATATGTCAGACTGAGTAACATAGTATATATATTATATTCATTATGGTAATAACTGTCCAACCCTCATTCTTACGTACCCTCCCTCATCGAATCCTGACACGATCCCAGGTAATATTTAACAAAGCTTAGCTCGATTTATCTTCTTGAATTTTGAAGAACCCGCCCCAAACAACTTAGAAAAGAATAATAAAATTACAACACAACTATTCAAGAAACTGACTGCTAATGGGTAGGGTTATACTGTAATTGGTTGATATGTTATTTTGAATACAGCTGTTAACCTAATATCCTTTAGACATCTCAAAATCGGAGTACGCAAGTCATATTAGATCATATTCTAGATGACCGGCTGATTAGGCGGCTGCGGAGAAATCCAAAAAAAGAAACCCATGCAGAATAGGCTAGACGAAGAAAAAAACTTGATCTAGTTATGTTGTTTTCTTGGTGTAGGTTAAAAACTCGTAAATTTACAGCTCACACTAATTTGTAGGGAAGGTGTAAACTGTGATATGACGGGCATGATACCTATACTAGCTAATATAGTGTGATTTAGTAATATGTATTTCATGTATTTGTTCTGTATATTGAATGTTTTTCTTAATTCCTTGAATTTATTTACACTATTATATAGAGCCTCCAGCTCATTTCCATTAAATGGGGACTTTTGTTTACAAGGCCATCTTGGCTTTATTTTAAAGCTTCCCAAATTCATTTTCTTATTTTGTATATAGGCTTTTTGTAAAAAACTATTATATTGATTCAATGTCTTGTAAATATATATGTTTTGTCAAGTACAACTGTCTGTACATTTTAGAAGTGAATTGAATAAAACGAACTGAACTGAACTGAAATAATACAAAATTACAGTAACCCTGAATAACATAACAGCATCTCAAAAGATTTGTCATTTATTTAGGAGTTAGAGCTTACCTGAACATCTTCTTGACCTGTCAAACTCTCTGTCTTGGACTGGTCTGCGGACCGGTCAGCTTGACCCGGCCATTCCTCCTCCTCCTCTTTCTCATCAGATAACTGACTGAGTTCATCATCTAAAACAAATGACAGCAATCAAAATTATTAAAGTTATAGAAGCATGTTATTCTTTTATTTCCCCCAGCATATGGACTGCATACATTTGCTCAACTGGTCTTTTGTTTTATCAGTGTTTAAATGGCCAATACACCTTGTGTCAGAAATTGTGAAGCAGTTTATAAAGTTAAACGAAGGCACCTCACTAAATATTAGTATAAGTTATAAAATTTTTATTTAAAGTACAAGCATTATGATTGACCACGACAAACATGATTGCATTTTTTTTTAGGGAAAAGCTAATTGTTTTAAAATTACTATTTTCTTTTTCACCAAGTTTGAAGTTAGTATGCCCTGTTGATAGCACATTGTTGTTTAGGCAAAAAGCAGTTATTCATCAAAATGAGGGGCAATTCAATGTACTACAATGATGTAAATTCAAATATGTCAAACATGTTTAAAGAATATCAATGTAGTGAACTTTCAATTAGATTACATCCTTTATTATCTGTTATGTACATGGTCGTGTGTTATGAACTCGCCACCCAAATAGGGTGGTGCTGTTATGCTTTTTGCTATTTTTCAGCATTAATTTGTTAATATTTTCCAAAGTAAGAAAGTTCGTGCAAAAAATTTGATCTCATTTTGAAGCTATGTTACTGTGCTAGCTCCCTGTGAAGTTTCATTGTTCTAGGTCACATTCTGGTGGAGTTACAATGGTTTAAAGTAAGGACAGTAGGGGTGGTGCCGGAAGCGGCGCCGCCTGTACAAAGTCAATGGGAAATTTTACATTTTGTGGTTGATTTGGGGAAAACTTGAATTTCTCTGCCAAATTTTGACTTATGACTGTAAATTTGGTACCAAACTGAAGCTTATAAGCTGCTTTATACCATAAAATCACTGAACAATAGGTTTGATGTCACAATAGTACCCAAGAAGACCCAACAATCGTTATTTGACCTGAAAAAGCAATGCCTCCTGTACAAAGTCATTAAGAATGAGAGATATCGTAGTACCGTTGGGGAAACTGCAATATCTCTGCCAAATTTTAACCTATTTTTGTAAATTTTGCACCAAATTGAAGCTTACAAACTGCTTTATACCATCATATCACTTAAACAATATGTTTGATGGTGCAACAATACTTGGCAGGACTCAACCCCCTCATGAATTAAAAAAAATCTATATTTTCGGGGCTAAATTTCAGATCTTTAAATTTTTCATTCTAAAATTGTAAACCATAATGAATTATACTTAATTTGAAAGGTCTGAATATTCTCTCTCATAATATAATAATACCATTACTATTTGGCTGATAATAGATGACTTGATGATAAAAAAATGAAAATTAAAAAAAAAAAAAATCAAAATTTCCTAAAATTTTTCAGAATAACTTGTTTATCTCGCACCTGGTATAATTTTTCAATGTAGATTTAGATTCCTCGATGAATTTCCTTTAAAAAAATGTATAGTTTTGATATAGTAGGGGTTATACTTTTTCAGATACAGGTCTTTGAAGGGAAAAAAGTTACGTTTGAAGTCAAATTGGCATGTAACACAAAAGGCGGCGAACGTATAACACACGGCCACATGTATACTGGACAATGGCAAATGAGACTTTATAATTATGATGTCATGTGTTTTGGAATATTTTTTTAAATATCAGATGGGGTACTACAAGTCATTAAACCTTGATTATCAAAACACAAATCAGCATTTTTTTTTAATTCATATGTTGAACTGATCCTTATTATGAAGCAGATACATATACCAATAAATATATTTTCTTAAGCTTTGCACACACATTTTTGTTGCATAATGAATGGGAGAAAAAAAAGTATAAAATAAAATATGTTAGTTTTATGATACCACTAAAGCAAAGATATTTTACCAAAATGTTGCAATTTTAAAAAAATTTAAGATAAACTGCTGCACTTCATGGGCGATAGCGGCCCCCCCCCAAAAAAAACAAGATGAATCCTCGACCGCGTGCGGTCGAAATATATGCCTCCGCCATTGCCAGATCAGAAAAATATCGCACATTCATCTATACATTTTTATAGAATGACATTTTTACCTTGACCTTTGACCTTGTGACCCAAACCTAATCAGACCATATTCCTCTGGTGAAGATACTACCTTAAATTTAAGTTTATATCTTAATTGGTTCCTGAGATATCGCGATGACAAACGCAATACATGGATTTTCACATGTTGACCTCTGTGACCCTTGACCTTTGACCTATATAATCCATAATCTAATCAGATAATCTTCCTATGCGGTACATACTACACCTAAGTTTGAAGCTCATATCTCAAATGGTTCTTAAGATATCGCGATAACAAACTCAATATATAGAATTTCACTATTTGACCTCCACGACCTTGAACTTTGACCTACAACTCCGAAATCTAATCAGATCATCTTCTTATGGTGTACATACTATCTTTAAGTTTGAAGCTCATATCTCAAATAGTTCTGAGATATTGCAGATAACGATCTAAAAACATAGAATTCACTATTTTTTACCACTGTGACCTACTTGACCTACATACCCCAAAATCTAATCAGATCACTTCCTATGGTGGTACATATTATCCTCAAGTTGAAGTTGATATCTCAAGTGGTTCTTGAGATATCGCGATAACGAAGCAACGCGGGACGGAAGGGACGGACAACCCGAAAACATGATGCCTCCGGCACCACTTCGATGGCGGAGCATAAAAAAAACTCGTACAAATGCCAATAAATATGTTTGCATGAATCTGACAATAATCTATATTGCATTATTTTTTTCTCTACTCCAATTCTAAGTAAATATTAGGTTCCCCCTACAATATACAGGGTGTATCAATAAAAACGGACAGTTTTTGAAAAGTCTGTCAAAATTTTGTTTCAAATTATTATGTCTATTTTGATGTTAATAGATGCTCTGAAGTCTTATCTTTTTAAATGCCATTTAAAATATTAAGTTTTGTTCACGCAGTTGAGCGCACAAAGAACGTTTTTATCGGAGGGCTCAAAAAAAGACTTGCGCACAAAATGGAAGAAAATGAGAAATACGATCATCAGACTTTTTGTCTAATCAGCAGACTTACTCTAACCCTTTCATTATCTTTGCCATTATTTTCGAATTATGCTATCGAAATTCATTTACAAAGCTATTTATTTAATTGAATCGTTTTTTTGTTTTTGTTTTTCCACATGTAACATGTTATCTTTTGGCATTGAATATTCCTTCAAACTAAAAAAAAAAAAGAAGAAAAAAAAAAAGAAATTGTCAACCCAAGACAAGGGGATTTGGTTGGTGGTTGATTATTTAATTGAAGATTGCTTTGTTTGTTTGTTGTTTGATTAATTGTTTAATTGATGGATTAATTTATTAAATTGATCGATGATTGAATGAAGGATTGATAGATTGACCAATTTGAATGACTGATCGTTTGATTAATCATATTTTTTTTTCTTTAAAATGATTTGATCGATTGATCGAATTACTTTTGATTGATGTTCAAATGATTGATTAAATCGTGTAAGAATAATAGGAAATGACTCAAAAGACTAACATAATTATTGACCAGTGAAAACTAATAATCAATCCGAATGACGGAGTACCTGATTTCAGAATAATGATTCACAATAAATAATCGCTTTGAATTTAACCAAAGGTTTTGCTTTTTTTGTTTTCGTTTTTTTTTTTTTTTTTTAACCTCCGACAAGAACTTCTCGTGTTCGCTCAAGCCATGAACGAAAAAAAAAACAAAAAAAACAAAGCAATCAATCAATCATTCAAATAAACAATCAATTAAACAACCAACCAAATCCCCTTTCTTATGGGTTGAAAAAAAAAAAGTTTAAAGGAATATTTATTGTAAAAAGATAACATATTAAAATGAAAACAAAAACAAAGCAATTAAAGTAAATAGATAGCTTGTAAGTGAATTTTAAATCATAAGTCGAAAAAATGGCAAAGATAAAGAAAAAAAATAAAAGAAAGACTGCTGCAATAGCAAGAGAAGTTCTGATGATCGTAATTCTCAATTTTTCCATTTGTGCGCAAGCCGTTTTTTGAGCCCCTGACAAAAATGTACCGTGTGTAGTCAAGCATTAACGAAACTCATTTTTTAAAATTGCATTCGAAAGATAAGACTTCAGAGCATCTATAAACACAGAAATATAGACATCATGATTTCAAACAAAATTTTGACAGACTATTCAAAACTGTCCCGTTTTTATTGATACGCACTGTATACCCATCCCAAAAGGGAGAACACACTGTTCCTCTACCCTCCCTCCCAAGACAGAACATACTATGCCTCAACCCTCCCTCCTAAGAGAGAACATCCTGTTCCTCTAGCCCTCCCTCCCAAGAGAGAACATTCTGTTGCTCTACCCTCAGAGAAAACTCTCTGTTACTCTACCCTTGTCTAAAAAGAGAGAACATCATAACCCTCTATCCTCATCCGAAAAGAGGGAACTTCCTGTTAGTTTACCATTTTAGAAAATACAGATTGGCACGAATAAATGCACTATAAAATCATTTCAAGAAAAGATTTAATGCTGTAATTAGACTCATCACCTAGAATTTATCAAAGGCAAATCCATGTACATTAGCAGTTCAAAAGCAAAACATGTTCTTCAGTTTGCAATTCATAAGCAAGCATGTATGTGTATAATATTGAAGCTGTTTGCAATTTTTTTAATTTTTTTTTTGTTTTTTTTTATTAGCATTTCTGCTACCTCTTGAGGCTTTGCTGGCCCTCCTGTTTGGTTTCCCTTTCCACGTATAGCTGAAATTTTGGAAGGACAGCGCAATATCGAGATCACCTAAATACACCCACGATGACAGGAAAATGAAATAAGGGACATAAATGTTTGGAATAAAGAGTATTTCCATTATCATGTTTATACAATTGGGAAAAATTAAAATTGAACACTGAAATCATAAAGAAATGATTGCTTCAAAATAGGATTCACCTACAAAATATTACAAAGCATTTTCATGATAACAACTAGCAAGAAAGAAAAATATCTATTGGAAAAGAAATGTATTATAGTTAGATGGTAATCACGTGAACATAATATTATATCCGGAACAAATAAAATGTGAATTTAAGACTGATGTGGTGGTCACAACACATCGTAAATGCAATGTGCAACTCTCTATGACATACAGTGTACAGAATTGCATGTCAAAGAGAGTTGCACCTTCATCATGTTGTGACCAATGCAATAGAATTACATGTAAGTAATAAAATGGAATATTTATCAATATTTTATCAACAAAAAAAACACAGAAGACAGACGACAATGAGATTCAAAATGCAATATGACCTCTCACCTTTCCCAGAATGCACCGACTCTGCTTTGACTGAACCCTGAGTGGATGATTTCTTTGAGTAGGGCAAGCTCCTCTTCTCAGACATCCTATCCCGGACGGAATCGGGGCCGGAAGGCTCGGACAGTGAAAGTTCAATGACCCCTTGACCCAGTTTGACTGACCTATCTGTAGTCTTGTTCTCATCTGGATCAGCCTCCGATGGAAACTCATCTGAAATTAGGAGAATTGTAAAATAAAAATGATTATTCAAGACAAATGGCAGTATTGAGGGACGGATCATGTGACTAAATTGTGATTCGCAAATTTTAATCAAAGAATAGTCACACACTTGTCAAAGGATTTCTTGAACATCATTTATCAACTTGTTATCAATGACTTCATATGCAAAACACATTTCAGTCAATTCTCAGAACTTATTATTGTCTGTAATCTATTCTTTTATCTGTCTTCATTTATTTTCAGAAGCAGAGCACAAGTTATACAATGACATTTTCAGGATATTTTGGACTGTTTTGTGGACATGGATAATGGATAGTCTCACATTACGCTGAAATCATGAAATATTATGATGAAATATAGGCCTACTGAAAAAAATGTATATTCCATAAATGTGTGAAATGAATTCATGTAAACAAGCAGTTGTGGGGAGAGGGAAGTGTTATGACTTGTGACTTGAATCAATTTTTCAAAGATGACATATTAAAAGATTGATTTTTCAAATCTAAGTGGCATTTCTAGTATAATCCAAAAGTAAGCTACATCAGTGTCTTGCACGTCACAATATATTTCTTTTGCTCTAGATCATTCATATGTGGTCCCATATAGTCTGTAGGATTCATTTAAAAAATTGATTTCATTTTCAGATACTGGATTAGGATATTCAACCTTGTGGAACATGTATTACATAATTATCAGAACAAATACAGTTAATTTACAATATACAGTGTGTCCTAGAAAAAAAGTAAACCCAACTTTGAGAGCCTTATATAAAAATTACATAGCTGCTGTGACCTTGATATTTACTTCATAATACAGAGTAACTCATATTCTATTCAATGATACCAAACTTGAACGTGTGTTGTGACGGATGACTGAGCACTTGGGCTTCAAAAACAAGGGTAGAAATCGGCCTGTACAAAGTTGGGCAAAAGCAGTCCCTGCATTTTAATAGTCTAAGTAATCCTTTGTTTCTTATGAATTTGTAACTCATATTCTATTCAATGACACAAAACTTAAACCTGTGTTGTGACGGATGACCGAGTCCTTGGGCTTTAAAGAACAAGCATAGAAATTGGACTGTACCAACTTGGACAAAACCCTTTGTCATAATATAAAAATTAATGACACATAAGTTGCAATGTTAATAAGAGGCTCTCAAAGTTAGGTTGACTTTAATTTGGGACGCACTGAATAACAAGATTAAAGTGCAATGAATTACATTATTAAAACAAGGAATACAGTCTCCTTGATAAATGCAAATTATGTTGTTAGAGTGCACTGCACGCATGGAAGCGCAAGCAAATGCAAATGCAACTAAAATGGGAGAAAACAACAATTAATATAAGGTGTAATATACATGTAATACTTCAATGTACTATACATAATACTGGACAGGTTAGGATGGTACAGCACAAATAACAAGCACTGTTTGAATTTACACAACTTGTACTGTAAAAATGAAGATGATGATGATGATGGCTTCTTGTATAGTGCCGGTATTCATATGATGGACGCTCATGGTGCTTGCTGTAAAAAGATGAAGACATCAATGCAATGTTGAATGGCAAATTGAATGAAGATTTCATGTTGTGAGAACATGAACTTTGAAGATGCTAAATGATAAAATTTTAGAAGAATTATTTGTGTACTTGTCAAGCCAGTAGCATGCCGAGATCCTCTCTTCTTCTTGAGTGAGCGTTTCCATTTCTTTGCCCACTTCTTCATCTTGTCTTTATCGTTCCTTGACTTGTAGCTGAATACCGTCATGGATAATCCCAAATCCAGAGTATTACCCTCATCAAGATCAGATTCACTTTCTTCCTCATCAAGATCAGTCTCAATGACAAGGTCAAGGGCATCATCAATGACAACCTCAATGACACAATCAACAGCAGTATTGGTGATATCATTAATGTAACTTTCAAAGGAGTTATCAAAGATACTCTCAATGACATCATCAAGTGCTTTCTCAAGGGCATTGTCAATTGAAACAGGGGCCAAGGTGACTTTGACATCAATGGCAAAAGCATCATCCTCGACACTTTCTCCACCATCATCAGCTGTCTCTCTACTGTCGCTATGGCGACCGAGGCTGTCCTCATTTCTTATACCATCATCCCCTGTAACTGTAACAGTTTTCTCATCATAAGTTTGACCAATATCTTGAGCATTTTCTCGGACCTCTAGATCTCCTTCACCAACAAAGAGATGGTATTTAGAATCATCCGTGTCCTCATTCAATTCAATGAGGTTCGGGCTCTGAAGCAACGATTCCGCACCTTCTTCCTCATGGATCGATTCATTTCTTTCTGCCTCTTTCCCACCATCATTCTCTACATCAGCGATACTGTCATTTTGAATGGCGCCCCCTATGTCATCAACAACGTATTTGTAGCCACCATCATCAATTTTTCCAGTCATGCCCTTCTCTGGATCAACCTTCATTACATCCTGATCAGAATCCTTGCCGAAACTTGTAAAGGATATTGTTGCATCACCTCCAATACTATAAGTGTGAACATTTTCAGAGTCTGAAGCAAAGTTTTCATTAGAAAGTAACTGTACACGTTGAGTGGAGCATACAGGAGAAGGCAGAGAGGCAGAGACTGAAAAATAGACAGGTATAAAGATCATTCAGTTAGTAAGAGAATAAAGCGTGCTTAGCAAACATATTAGAAATGGTGTTAGTGAGTCAGAATATAGTGCAACAGTGATCTGGCCAAGTTAACAGAGCGAACAGGGTGTATCATTAATGTTAAGCAAAAGTACATGCATCAAGTATATTAGTGTAAATGGAGTTTAAAGTGATACTGCAAAAGACAAAGGACTGATCAATAAAGAAATACAATAGTGATTGAATTTCTACAAAGTTAAAAGAAAGAGAAGAGGGTTAGTTAGAGCAGAGTAATACAAGATGCAGACAAGAAATAGATTAATTTCACAACATCAGAGAGAGTATTATTTCCACTTGAATTTTGTTTTCACAGGAGTCAAACAGAAGTTTATTTTGAGGACTCTACATGTGAATTCGTCGGAATTTGATTTAAAGAAATTAAAGAAATTTTGTAGTTTCGTAACATGTTCTGCAGCTGTAGTACACAAGGAATATACCGAGTGAGTCAAAAAAAACTTTACACCTAGAAAAATGTCAATAAAAAGAAAACAAATTCATAAACCCTAAATTATTTTACATATTCTGAAAGAGTAACTCCTCCCGCATCTTCTGGTACCATCTTTGTGTAGTATGTCTTTACGCTTGGATGAACACGACGCATTGTTTGCGAACGTGCAAATTTCGAATTGTGTCAGGGTGTGGATGAAATTGAAACAACAAAAGCTGACAAAAAAAGCAACTCCATCATGAATAAAATAGCATAACTTTTTAACGAAAATGTCTTCCGCTTAATAACTTGGCAGGGGTGTTGTTACACATATTGACTACATTTTGTATGAAAATTAGATTGACTCTTCAAGTAATGCACGAATGAGTACACATGAAAGAGTAAATTGCCACTGACAGACCTAAAAAGACCTCCTAATACTTTTGAAAATAGATTATTTTGTCTTTGACGTGTGCTCACTCATGCCTGACTTTACAGATTTATCTCATTTTCATACAGAATGTAGTCAATATGTGTAACAACACCCCTGCCAAGTTATTAAGCGGAAGACATTTTCGTTAAAAAGTTATGGTATTTTATTCATGATGGAGTTGCTTTTTTGTCAGCTTTTGTTGTTTCAATTTCTTCCCCACCCTGGCACAATTCGAAATTTGCATGTTCAAAAACAATGCGTCGTGTTCATCCAAGCGTAAAGACACACCACACAAAAATGGTACCAGAAGATGCAGGAGGAGTTACTCTTTCAGAATATGTAAAATAATTAAGGGTTTATGAATTTGTTTTCTTTTTATCGACATTTTTCTAGGTGTAAAGTTTTTTTTGACTCACTCGGTAGATTTCTCGTATTGTGTTCATATAAACTGTGCAAGGTGCCCGTTAACAAGGTGTAACTCAAGGCAGTTCTGCGGAGAATATGAGGCACTGCAGTGCATCTTGGTATGATAAAGGCAGGTGGTAGGTGCAGTTTCCAAAATGTTTAAAAACATCACATTTACACCAAATATTGATAGCTCTGCTCATGAACACATGCAGTTAAAATGCCTTCATTAATGTGCATTAACAACAATGTGCAGTTGGGATTAGATTTGAATCAAAGATAATCCATAGTTTGAGTCCAATACCAGTTAAAACAGAATGTGCATCATCATCATCATCATTGGGTGATCCCGCCACATTGTCAGTTGAGCCGACTTCCGACTTTGCTTCTTCAATTTCTGGCTCTACAATTTCTTCTGTGAGCTGTTCTTTGGGTTGTGGAGTCATAACAGTTGCAGGAACCTCTGCAGGGGGTGGAGGTTCCTGCTGAGGTGGCGACAGGGAGTGTACAGGACTTGGAACTGCTTAGGTCAAGATAAGATGGAAGCAATCACAAACATATTGGAAATATACAAGTTTGGTATTAGATAATGCCCTGCATTAACCCTTTTACCTATAGATTTTTAAGAAAAGACAGGTCCCTCTTTCATAAGTAAGGTAGGTACCATGATAGTAAGCAAATAATCACCGTCGATCCAAATGATGGGAAGACTATCACTTCCCAGGCAAGCTAGATAAGCTATCTCCTCCGAAGCAGAGCTGGGGAGAGATAGCGTGTACGTCCAGCTTGCCGTGGAAGTGATAGTCTTCCCATCATTTGGATCAAAAGGTGATTATTTGCTTTTGAAATATTTTAAGAGCTCGGGGAAACCATTATTTTGGTTAAAACTAAAAGATTTCCTAGAGATCCTTAAAAAGGAAAATCCACTCAAGTCAATCGATGCCTGCGCTTGTAAAATAAATGCGTACAATTAAAGTGAGCACAATATATTTAGCGCGAAGGCCTAGCTCAAATGGGCTGAAGTGATTGTTACGTAACAAAGAATTTATAAAAATGAATTGTTACGTCACAAAGGAATTTATCTGTCGCTGCATGTGATGGAAAAATGATAGTACAAAAATCCTGAGTGACAACGCATTTTTTTTTGGCGCACCCTCAAAATAATTGATAACGCGTTATGGCTCTACATGCTCTATGGGGCGCTGAAGTGATCAGCGAAACTCAAAAATACTATCACTACAAGTGATGATTGATGATGGGAAAACTAAATTCAATCACGTCATTGACTTTTGACCTATCCTGTTGCAACATTCTTATGTGGCATATAATTCATCTTATCCACAATGGAAATGGAATACTCTGCATGTGCATACTTGGATAATGATTAGTTTGGAGATTCACGTTGTTTAATAAGTCCAAATGAAATTTATCTGAACATGCATCGATCCTACATCAAACTTGCTGATATATGAATACAAAAATTGAAATTGCCAAAAAAAGATAAATTTAAAAGGGAGGGTGGGAAAAGGGATTACTTAAATAAAGCAAAGAAGAAGTAAATTAAATACATTTGGAAAAGAAAATGACTCCCCCATAATGTGCTGAGACAAAGGAGGAACTGAAGGAACAGTGGAATGGCAAATATAAAATATTTAGAAAATGTAGATTTATTATAAAGATGTATAGAATGAATTGGAGAATTTTTAGATGCAAATAACTTGTGAGATAAAGAAAAATAAAAGAAACATTTTTTCATATATAAAGTAAAAATGAATAGATATATAAATAGAATAGGACATTGCTTAAAAAACATGATTGTATGCAATTGGAATAGTCAGCAACATTCTTTTCATACTCCCTTCCACATTACACATACTTTAAATTGTGTTCATCCAATGCGACATAAAATATACCATTTATCATCATGATTTTCATTCTAAATAATAATACTCCAATATAAGACTTAAAATACATCCACTAAATGTATCTGATTGTTGTGACAATGCTCAATAAGCCACACAAGTGAATTATAAAAATTTCTTCTTCACTTTAAATCGTACGTACACCTTGCCCATATTTCTATTTTTAATGGGTTTCAAAAACACTGAAAAATAAACAAACAAAAAAAATGCCCCAAAATTACCTTTGTCCGCCAGCGAGGATACAGAAGGGGCATAGTTGCTCCCTTGTTTTGATCCAGTGATTAGAAAATCACCATCTTGATCTCCTAACAGAATGCTCCCTGTGCTAGACTTGCCGCTTCCCTTGTAGGAGCGCATGCTCTCACGCAGCCGCGAGGGGACAGAGCCTGAAGTTCTGAACTTCAGGGTCTGTTCTAGAGGACTGGCGATGTTCTCCATGCTGTGACTAAGGTGGCTGTTGATAGAGAGTGCTACAACACTTTCTCCAGATCCTGGAGGGGAAATAAAAAATTAATTATGTTGTGATATTCATATTCAAACTAGGTACGCTTGAATTACATTGGCATAGACTTATATGTACATTTATATTATCATACATAAGTTGTGTCCTCCCTGTATGAATAGATATAGAATTTATGTCCACCCCACTGAGGAATTATAGATGTGCATACAACAGTACTAATGAAGGAATAGCTTATTAACTGTTTTCATGCTCGCTTTTTAAACAAGTATGTACCCAAGATTATGATTCATGACAGTAATTGTTTTGACAATAAATGTATATCTTGCAATATTATTATATTGCTAGGATATTATTTACAATATTTCATTATATAAGGTTTAAAAAACCTGAAAAGCATCAACAAAATGAAAAGTGATCAAGAACACAAGTTAATATTACATAAACTTATGAGCAGAGGGTCTAGCCTAGCCTCCATTCTTGTAGTCCTGAAGCAGGGGTCCCCTTCACATCCAGAGTGTTACCGTCGGAGAGAGAATGGACAAACAAAATCCCCTATTGCTGCAATTCCCTTTTTTTATGGAAACTGCACTATGAAAAATAAGCATAAAAGTCCCAATACCTGACCTCATAGCCCTGTTGCCCACTAGACACAAAGATAGAGAGCCTGTATTCTCACCTTTGCTTGCTTTACTCATTGCACTGTGTTTAGAAGAAGCAGCCTTCTTTGAAGAACCCTTCTGGGAAGAACGAGGGCTCTTTGTCCAAACTTCCTGATCAGATGCTGCCCTCTCATGGTCCGATTCCTGCGCCTCTTGTAAAAGCTCATTCTCGTTAATGTCCGCTTTCCAGATGTTGGTGTCGGATGATGCTGGATTCAAATAAGAATAGAATCGTGCCTAATTGGTGATTAACCAACATGAGACTACTATACAATTGATGGTACTGACATATGTCATCGGTATGATGAAACCACACTTTGACCTCGCTTATCCGGCCACGTCGGGACCAGCATCTGTTAAAGTGATATGGCCGGCTGTGAGAGTAATGCATATTTTATGTGGTGGGACACCACATGGCATTTCTGTCAAAATTTATACAGGGAGAATAGGGAGGGATTTATGGGATGGATGATCGTAAATGATCATGTCTTTCTGAGTGTAAGGAGGTGAAAATAATATGCAAAACTGAAGAACAGTAAGGCATTTGTGTGAATTTAAAAAGGAATCTGGCTAAAGTTCATAGCCGCTTGATAGAGTAGACCGGTTAATTGATGGTTGCAAAAGTAATGTCGAAATGTACATGTAGTTTGATTGTGATCAGCTCAACAGAATTTACACTGACTTTCTATAAAGCTTGCACACTAACATTAATGAAGGCCTGATTGTAGCCCCATAATAAGAAGTAATTAAATTCTGGATTCAACTTAAAAAGACATCTAATGCACATTGCTCCCCACAATCCAACAGGCTCTGTAGAAAAAAAAAATGGGGTTAGATGACTCCTAAAGTTTCTTAGTATCATCAAATAACTTTCAGCAATATATACATACCTTGTACACATTAATTTTGTTGAGCTCCCTCAAAAAAGTCTGAAGAAGCCGGGCTGTCTCCTTACAAAAGGTAAAGGCCATGCCCTGAAATTGCCATTATTATCAATATAAATTGATTCTTATGCACTTACATTGCACGCTGCTGCTGCTTTTCGAGACAGTTTTGCTGCGACTTGACCACCCCTTTGAGATTCGACTGTTCCCACTCAGTCTTGGGTGCTGGGGTGTGGGTGGTTCCATTGTAATAACAGGGGGTCCAGCCTGTTTGGGTGGAGGGGCTGGCCATACGTTGTCCCCACCAACGCCAAGGTTGCCTTCTAATGAATTCTGAATGGGTGGGAGGGGTTGGATACCAGTGAAGTTAGCTGGGTAGGTGTGGTACATGCTGTTTTTGACCCTTCGTTTGGAACCTAGAAGAAGAAATAATACCACTTGTTCAAATGAGACACAATATAATAACATAAAATTGACAGGTATTATTCCATCTAATGCTACAATCACACAGGCACCTACATTTAGTCACGTTTTTGTTGTTTTATCATTATTTCATCTTCTATTCTGTCATTTCTTTGTGTATTTCTTTGTTTTATTGGATGAATTGGATAAATGATTATCGCTATTTCCACTGCCGACTATGACGGGAAGAATCCACAGAAAAAAGGAAATTTTTGGATGCAATGCCGGACGTAACGTAACGTAAGTGTCTGTGTGACTGTAGCATTAATAATATCATAGATATGCCCTCGAATAAATACATATCTCAGATTGTTTGGAGAAATCCTCCCATAAGGCGAGATGGAAGCAGAGGCATAAAGCCACTTCATGGCAGAGTGTATGGGTCTCAATCACATTAAACAAGTCCCCAAAAAGGGCAGAGTAATGATAGGTCTGGTGTTTTTAGTTAACTGCAGAGAGGGTGGAAAAGAGGGCACTGGTCTCTTGTTTTTGCAATATATTTTGGATATCTCAGACTATTTAATGAGGGTGAACATTCATTCTGGTAACATGTAAGGTAGGAACAGATGGTGCATTCGTACATGTAGCACTGATCTAGAGAGATCTAGGGGAGAAGGTACTTACCCTGTGGCCATTGAGAGGGTGAGGTTGAGGGAGGGGGTGCAGGAGGTTTCTTGAGTTTGCCTTTCATCGCCCTGTACATATCTAAGATAGTCTGGTCTGTGAATGCATTGGATCCACCAAGAATGTTGGTTGAGTTGCTTGTGATGAGATTCTGAAAGGTCAATTATTACAGGATATTTAAAATATATGGAATAGTATCCCTTATGATAACTCGACCTGAGACTACATGTACATTAAATTTTTCCAAAAGTTCACGATTTTTAAAGAAAATATTACAATTATTGGTGAACATTCATATGTATTTTCCAATCTTTTTCATATGAACAGGAATCCAAATGAAAGATTGCACAAATTGCCATGTAGATACTTTGTACAAGATTTTACCTTGTCGTGGATCACTTTTTATCTTGGTCCATACAAGCAATCTAAATAGAAACAAGAACTGATGAATTTCTGGACATGAATCTGTTGAGCTACTTACTGCTATGGCCGTCTCCATATCAATGTCTTGTACATCAGGAACCTGGAAGGTTGGACTGCCATACAGTGTCATGTCCGTGTCTGTTCTTCTCTGTTTAGATATCCCACCAGGTCGACCCTACAACAAAGCATAGAGTGTAGTACATAATAAATGCAATATTGTGTACTGAGACAAAGAGCTTTGAAAGTGTTTTTTAAGACAGAGTACAACAAAACTAAATCACATAACATAGTAAAACAGCTGACATCGTAGAATGTAAAAGGATGGTTTTTAGAGAAGGCTTAAAGCAGCTTACACTGAAAATCTTGAAGAAGTTGGATAGGGGGCAGAATCCCTAGAAATTCTCTATTCACAACAAGCATATTTGCTGACCATAACAATTAACTTAACCCATTGAGGACTGAATTCTTTCATTCTCATAGGTTTAATAGTGGAAGCAATCATTGAATCATTAAAAACTAGCTGGGTGAAGTCCTACATTTGTATCCATATCTACATTTGTAAGTATGCGCTCACAGTACACTCTAATAATACAGTTGGAAACTTTAATGAATTGACCATCCTATCTAACACAATAGAAGTAAGATTAAAATTTAAAAATATTTCTTAAGAAATTTTCCGATGAAGCTTTTGACCATTCATAGTTGAAACTATTGTTTTCATCACATCTTTTCAACAAAAGCCACACCAGTGGGGTGTAACACAAAGATGTACGATTGATAAAAAGTTACGATTGATTTTTTTCTCGGTAGCCTCATCATGAACAGGATGCTCCAAGGTTGATGATCTTAATCATAAGCCTAGCCCTAACCTTACTCTTAATCATATCCAAACCCACGACTGTACATGGTTTCCAAATGAGGCTACGGAGAAAAAATTAATCGTAATTTTTAATCAATCGTAAGTCTTTGTGTTTCAGGGCACATTCCATGTAGCAACTCAATCAGAAGTTGAGGTACGGGTTTTCTTTAGATAGCAACATTGATAATAAGTTGAGGATTGACAGACATACCGAGTGGGTAGGCTTTTGTGGCTTATTATCTGCGTCTGAGTTGGAATCTATCTCTCCTCCCTCTTCCTCTACCATCTCCTCATCTTGTTTCTTCATCACATCATTCTCTTCTCGTATCATCCTGAGATGCTGCTGCTGATGGAGGGCGCTCTGCAGCAGCAGACGCTGAAGGACCTGACAATATCAAGCAACAAAATGATCATAATTCTCTATTTATAAAGTGCAAATCTACGCTTTGTTGTTATGTGCCATCAAGTTGTCTTCGACTCCAGGTGACCCCATGCACATACGTTCTCTAGGTTTTTCTGTCTTGCATGGACTGGACTGTTTCTTTAGTCATGCCTTCAATCCATCATGTTCTTTGCCTCCCTCTTCCTCTGTATTTTTCCCTAGCACGATGTCCACCTCCAGGCCCTTAACTCACATGATTTGTCACCATTATATACCAACTATTAGGATTCTAAAAACCCTTGCTATTGAATCATCATGGACCGTTTGTTTGTTTGCTTTTGTGGGACTTTCTTTTTACATGTAATTGTATGCATAATTACAAATGTGTGTGTATCTATGAATTTGTTTTAAATCATATAATTTTGTTACCATATTCTTTTCATTATGATTGAATATGATATATCATGTTTTGATCTTGTAAAAAAACATTTGTAATTCAACCTTTGGCCCCAATGAGATTTTTGCAATCAAAATATATAAATATTTCAAATCAATTAAAAAACTATAGCCTTACATGAAGGGTATATATTTAGGCAAAATTCACAAAAATAAAATCCTCACAACTACTTTATGTCAGTGCAACTCAAACACACCTCTCTTTGTTGATCTTCCTCTAATTGCTCATATTGGACAGCATGTGGTTTCTGCTCCATGTCACGAACAATCATAGCAATAGAACCGGGCAAGTTGAAAGGTTTCTGTGGCACAGCCTTCTTCTTCTTCCTTGTCTTACTACCCTGCTCTGTGGCATCAACGTCGGCATCGTAGCCCTCGTCATCAAGGCCCCCTAACAATAAAAAACATGGAGTTAATGATTAAAGCAAGGGTCTACAATAACAGTAACCTGGCAACAAATGCACCCTAGCAATTTTACTTTCCCCCCCCCCCCTGTCAAATCACAACAGGTCCATTGCCCACATAGCCCAGGACTAATACCAATATCTAAACCCCTTGTAAAAAAAAATAGGGAAGAGCAGTGCAATGTGTATTTACAAACAATAGAGACTGACTAGCACTACTATACATCTAATACCGTGCATCCAATCATAGTGCAAATAATCCATAGACATATTATTTAACAAATTATAACAAATGTTTTAAGCTCTGCACAAAATATCAAATAGCATTAGATCAAGCAAAAGTACAAAGTAATGTAAGCATAACAACTAAAAACAAAGGACATAAAGCTGACTTTAGTACATTTGCTAAATACGTGGTCAAAGAATCAGGAACATATTCTAAATAATGTGTGCAAATGCTGAAGAATACCATTCAATATAACACAATCTCCTCTTGTAAATGTACAGTGTAAATAGGCCTTATCAAGAAAGCAATACATTCATTAAGATTTAACAACAACAACAAACAGCCTTCTATATTGCACAATATTGAAAAAATTTCAATTGATAGGAAATTAAAAGATGTAAGCATTTCCATGCAGCGAAAATATGTGCAGTTTTTGAATCTCTTCAATGATCTTCACACCATTATCAGTTTATTGTATTGACATCCAAATATTTGATAACAAATATATCTAACAAAAGACTGGAGAGCTCCCTTCTGTGTGTAAAAAAAAATGATTTTAAGGGTAAATCATACTAGATGCTATGTAAACTAGACAGCTGAGCTGTGCATTACAAAAAAAACCACAAAAAAAAACACTTTGCAAGAATTGTGAATGACGGTTCAAAAAGCAAAAGGAAGAAATGCTCATGAATTTGCATCATTCATGCACCATCTAATCTTAATTGCATACATCTATAAGCAATTACAAGTTCACAGATTGATCTATAAATGTACACTGCTTCTATTTCTTACATAGTCTGTCATAGATTTCGTCCAGTGTCAAAGCATGACCATCTTTGTTTCGTTTTAGTGATAAAGAGTTAGTTAAAAATAAATTCAAAATGAAAACAACAAAATTAATATCATTTACTTGAGACCTTCCAAAATTGGTGCAATAAAACAAATAGGCCTGAAATGTTTCATTATCGGGTAATCCTTCACACTCTGTTTCACCACTGGTGTTTTTTTTTTTAAAACAAAATATCAAATGTGTTTAATTGCTTAAAAAACACAGTATACACTCTAAACAACATGTTTGAAATCCAACTTGTTGTGGCTTTTAAACAGCGATTGGGAACAATAAATATCAGAGAGATAGTTGTTACCTCAGATAGTAGAATCAAATTATGCAATTCTGAAATACATTTATTTAAAAGTTTTATTTGATTTTTAAAAAAAGACCTTAAACCTGCTACAAGTTGTTAACTATTAAAGAAGTTTAAAGACAAATGTTTCAAGGCCCAAATTTTTACTCTTGGAAGTTTATTTAGGTTAATACATGTAGTTCACAGGAGTGATTCATCCAAGGACTGTCCAAATTCCTGCAGGTAAAAGCTAAAAAGGCTATGCAAAATACTGATTACACATATTCACTTACCTGCATCTGCACTGTCTGGTCTTATTCGATAGAATTCTAAGCTTTCAAATTCACCGGGTGAAACAAGCATATTACGAGTGACCCGATATGGCAAGGGAATAAGGGAGAGGTCATCGTTGATACGTCGGTACAGGTTGGGTGCTAAGACATTCTGCTGGAAGAGATTCTTATCCCATATATGGCCTGGAAAAAAAAAAAGAGCAGAAAAATTTAGACATTGTACATCTTTATTTCACCTCAAATTCTCTGACAATATATCTTAATAATAGTGGCATATCCACATGTCAATAAACAATACATGGTTGAATATCATTCAAAGAATGAGGCAGTATCTACCTTGGCAGCCCTATGTCATTTTGACACAATTCAACTAGCATTAATTGTTTCATGATAGGCCCTTCACAATGGTTTTTTAGTTCTAATAGAGGTAGGAGAAAGAATTCAATTAAATATCAGCAGAGGTGACTACAGTTCAAAAACATGTCGCATTGAAAAGGAAAGTGTGGTTCTAACACTTGTGCTACATTGTATGTGTATTAGTGCCCTAGCAAGACATAGATCCTACACTATCTAATCCCTCGAATATGACTTAAAATCACGAGTGTCCTCAAGTACAAATTGAAAGAACCCAACCACACTGTCACTGATTTGTGCCCTGTAACATAAAGAGTTACGATCAAATGCAAATCGATAGTAATCAATCGGGATCCTTGTTACACAGACTTCTTGCAGAAAATCCACACTATGGACCAATCAGGAGTTGTTCCATATTTTGAATTGATTGAAAATCTTTATGTAACAGGGTGTTGATCTTACCTTCACTTCGGAGGTAGTTGAGTATGGAATCATCCCAACTCCTGGACCAGTTAGCGAGGTAGCGTTTGGCAGAGAAGCCTGGACGAACTGATTTATACGGACCGTGGGATCTCTTATTGTGAACAAAACCCAGGAATGGTTGATGGCTTGGATCCACCTGAGAGGCTTCGGGCTGGAAGTGTTGCTGTAAAATTGGAGATAGAACACAATCAACATCTACTAAGGGTGTCACATATACATGTACCTCCACCAATCTCCCTGAATACATGTAAAGTGGTTTGACTTATCATTCAACCTACATGTACATGTAGTAACTAATAAGAACAGAATTAAATGCTCGAATCCAAATGTGGCAAAATCATTGTTTGGCAAAACAAACTTGACCACACTCCACTCTGTTATGAATCTGATAGTCATACCAGATTTTCACAAAATTCTAATAAATCACTTTTTGGTCCTAAAATTGGCACTATTTATAGTTATATTTCACTCCTAAAACCTTGAAAAATATAAAATATTTATATAATGACACTTTCTTGATAAAGAATAATTCCACAACCATTTAAAGTAAATTGCTTAATCTTAGGTTAACAACCTGTTATTATGGCTTATAACTGGGGTAATATTGTGCAGGGTAGAAGTAGACAAAAATGAAGCATCATGAACAATATGAACATTGTGCATAAACATGTAGAAAAGGCCATTATTATCATTATTATTTATAATCATAGCAAACAATCCTGAGGACTACATTTCCACTCACCTGCCTCATACCACTACTACCGTATGACAAGACAGCATTGCGTAGATCATTAATTGAGTTGAAATAGCTAGAATCCTCGGCCTCCATTGAGCGTTTGTTCCCTTCTGCCCCATCCTTTGAGGTGAGAGCCAGGTCTTCTGCATAGAGGAGCAGTGCACCCTTCCTTGTGGTATAGGTCTTGTGGACCCGTACTTCTCTGGGTGAGACCTGCTGCTTCTCGTTGGCCCAGGCATGCTGCTGTAGTGGAGGCAAGTAGAATCTTCGGCCCTGGATGTTATGGTAATCCTTTAAACGAGAATGTGCACATGTAATGGTTGAATACAAATTACAATAAAACAACCAGAATGTAAAAATCTTATGAAGGATCTAATGAACTTTGAACCTCTTAATATTCATCAAAAGAGAGGTGATAAGAATGCTTTTAAAACAACAAGATGGAAGGCCTGTTTCCATACGTCACAAAGTTGTAACTTTCAAAATAAAGGCATACATTGTAGCTGGCCAAAAGCTTACAAATTAGAATTATAAATCATCATCAAGCACCATTTTGGAATGGCCATCTCAAAATCTACTAAAAAGGATGCTCTTGCATTTAAAACAATTCATTTTAAAAACAGAAAAAAAAACCTTTTTTTTGGGATCACAATTTCATTGACATGCAACACCCTAGAATGGGTTCCCCCCCGCCCACATAACCCTGGCAAAACAATTTTTGTACACCCAGTCATGTTATTGTGTGTCCAGATAGACTTTCTAGATCTACAGGATTCATGAAACTAATGAAAACTAATGTTAGCAATATGAAAATGTTTACCAGCAATGAAAATTTCTTTGAAATTCATTAGCATGGAGTGTTAGAAAATTTTTATATACAGTGCGTCCCAAAAAGAACTATACACTTTTGACAAGGCTACCAAATTAAAAATATTTGATTCTTGGGGAAAAGGTTTAGATGTGTATAAAGCTCATATCCTCAACTATCATTATGACACAACAAATTCTGGAAATAATGGATTCTTCAGTGAGCAATGACCACTTTTATGAAGGACACAAAAAATAGTCTGCGCAAGATTTCGCTATTCATTTACCACCTGGGTATGGCATACCAAGAAGGATTCAAAGAAATAATGGAATTAATCAGCTAACAGAGTAAAAGATATATCAAAAGTCAGAAATAAACAATCAATATTTTGCAAAATGTAGTATTTCACCGTTTTGTAAACATATCATTGATTTTTGCTCTGACTTCAGTTTATTTTTATCTTTGTTAGCCAATTTATTCCATTATTACTTGAATCCTTCTTAGCATGCATACCCAGGGGATAAATGAACAGCAAATTCCTGCGCAGGCTGTTTTTTGTGTCCTTCATAAAATTGGGCATTGCTTACTGAAGAATGCGTTATTTTCGAAAAAATTTTCGTATCATAATGATAGTTGAGCTTTATGTACATCTAAACTTTTTCCCCCAAGAATCATATAGTTTTTATTTGTAGCCTTGTCAAAAGTGTATAGTTCTTTTTGGGACTGTAGAACGTCCAACATCTTAGAGAACAGATATTGATCCCGCTACATTGTATTTGTAGGCAGTATTCAAAATAACGTTATATTTTGTCAATATAATTATATATGTTTCTTCCTGAAACAAAAAATCAAGGCTTCATAACTGTTGAGATAGGAAGTTGATTTTTAAGTACCATTTTAAATTAAATTCCCATTTCATCCATGGGCTAGTCTATTATACTCAGAAGGTTGTTGTGGTTCCTTCAAAATTTCAAAATGTCCCTGAACTCCCTTACAAAAACACTTTCACTCACTCAGTCACTGAGCCAATATCTCATGAAATACTCATAGCAATCTAGATCTGGGCCCGTATTCCATAAACTATACTTAACCCTTCCGCTGCGGCAGGCCCATATATGGCCCACTGGGAGGTAACTCGCTGAGACGGCAGGCCCATATATGGCCCACAAAATAG
>CALNVZ010002974.1:38198085-38241429 GCA_940671915.1 Paracentrotus lividus
CATAATTATTAATAACTTGCACAATAATCCTCAGCTGATTTGTTATGCTTTATTAGTGTAAAACAATGAACAAGCATGAGCATAAACTGAGTACAATCAAACCTCTCTTTCTCACACAATCAGATGGTTGTCAAGTTTCAGTAGTTACGTAATAATGTACTTGCAAGTGTGAATTAGATTATAATATCTTACATTGCTTACGATATTATTCATCCTCCCACTCTTTCCCTATATATGGTATGAAAGGTACTTTGTCTCACTGATTTCGTTTTCCGTATAATCTAGTATATTATTGTCCTCCCTATATACTTTTCTCTCTTTTTTTCTCTCTCAGTATCTTTTTTTTTTTTTTAAATCAAAAGGAACAGTTCCAATATGACCAAACGAATTGACTAGTTAAAAGTAAATAAAAATATTTCATGATATAGCTCTTACAGTCACATTAGAATTGACATTATATTGTAAAGGTGAATTGATTTTAAAAATAGATCAGTAATTGATATTTACCTGCACAGAAGTTGCTATCTTCTTATGGTAACCAAGGCAACGTTGAACAATCAGAGGCGACTGTATTTGGAGAACAATGTCGTTCTACGACTTCCAAATTGTATAGAATTGTGACATATACATAACATATCAGAGTATAGGCCTACATGATAATGTTAAAACAACAAACAAATCCTTTTGAATCTAAATCTCATGATTGACTTTTTGATGCTGGTTCCCGCAAGTCAAAATGATGTCAACTTTGCTCTGCGTTCAGAGACGGTGTTTTAAGTGTATATAATCATGAAGAAAACACATAAACTATGATCAGCAGACAATGACCACCTTGTGTGTATGTATGCAAAAGTGATGTGCAGTTCGTTACGAAAGAGCACTCAACAAGCTGAAGTCATCAGAATGCAATTTCACCAAGATATAATTGCGCGCGCTGTTTGAGAGGCGCCGTTTGAGAGGCGCCGTTTGAACTGTTCAATTTTTCACGTCATTATTTCACTTCATACACATCCTGATGAACAGCATCGTCAGTGCGAATGAGTATCATAATATATTGGATCTTGCATAAATTTTATTATGAAGTGGAAACGGCCCTTTGCTGTTAATTAGAGTTAGAAGGGTGGTGAAATATTGCTACATCAACATTAGCAATCAGGGGCCGCGGAGCCGGGGGGGCTGGGGGGGCTGCAGCCCCCCCCCCCCACTTTTTTCAGCCAACGTGTACAAAAATGCCAAAATGACATACATTTGTGATTTTTAGCCTGTTCCAGCCCCCCCCCCACTTTGGTTCAGCCCTTCCACTTTCAAAATCGCTTCCGCGGCCCCTGGCAAGGTGGAGCAAAAATCAAGAGAAGTGGATATTATCGTGCATTCAATATTTAATTCGATTCATCAGTTTACAATGACAGGGGAATGTGAATGTTGTTGAAAAAGCGAGATTTAAGGGGGAGAAATTATATAAGCCATAACTTTATCAGTGGCGGATCCAGGAAATCAGGATAGGAGGGGGCAGGTCCGATAGGGAGGGGGCGCCGCCGAAATTTCTTTATTTTAACATGTACAGTCAATGAGGCGGTTTTCAAATTATAGGTACATTTGCTTCTCTTTATAATTTATTTTAATATCTAGTTGCCATTCTTACCCCTCCTTCCTTCCTTATCTTCTTTATAACATTGTAGCATACTTCAAATAAAGAAAAAGTAGTAAGAAAATTGTTACTTCCCAAAGCGTTTTATATATACCACCATGATGATGTATACCGATATTTTATACTAGTCTTGTAGTGTGTTGTACTATAGGACTTTGGTAGTCGAGAGTCGTGTGAAAATATTTTCTTGTTGTACGATTTAACAAGTCAAAATTTTCATCTCTTTCATATTAATACGCAATAATTTGCCATAATTTGTTTTTTATTCTTTCCTCATATTGAAAAGGAAATACATAACTCCAACGATTATATTTATTAAGTCCCCAAAATAATAATGGAAATGCCTTGTTCTACAATCGTTGAGCATGCGCAACACGGACTGCCACAGCGTGATGTTGCCATGGTAACAAGATTGATGTTGGTAGTGCTATTGGTTGAACTTTGATGAATATTAGGGATGCTCTTTTAATGGGTCGTAATAGCTTGTTCGTGATTATCAGGCAGTTATAGGTTTTTGTGAGAATTCCAAGAAAATGGACGAACATAATTAATTTGTCCCAGTTAATGGTTGTACTTCTACTCGAAGTGGACATCGGAATAGACCTTTGGAAGTTATAGATCCGTGTGACACACAGTACACCATCATCATCAACGACATAGAGTGACAACATGTTTTGATTATTCAGAGTTCAAACATTGAAAAATAATAATATTTTATTTCACCTAGTCATAAACATTATGATCTTTCAAACGTAAACAAATATTATGATACTATCAAACAGAAATATGAGAGAAATGACTCAAGGAAAATAAGAAGACCTGATCAAATTAACAACATCACCATTTTAATTGTGAGGCGATATCTTTATAAATCATCTTACTTCATCGGCGACCAAAATTATGCAGGTCTCTTTATTTTCTCTATTTTCTGCAAAGTCATGGATACGTCATCATGGTCATGAATTCTTGGGGTATAGGTCTGTTTATGATATCTAATTGATATATAGATAGATAGATAGATAGATAGATAGATAGATAGATAGATAGATAGATAGATAGATAGAAAGATAGATAGATAGATAGAGATAGATAGATAGATAGATAGATAGATAGATAGACAGATAGATAGACAGACAGATAGATAGATAGATAGATAAATGGTTAGATGAGTAAGATAATGTTATAAAAGGTTGTTTCTTTTCCATATCCACCCAACCCCTCGCTCCCCACCCATATTGTATCCACTTGAGAAAAAAAACAAAAAAACAAAAAAACAATCATAGTGATATGAGAAGGAGAAAGAGAATAAGAGAAAAGGAATCGGGCAAAAGCTATATTGTGAAACATGGTTGTATGCGTGCCATGGTTGGAAAGCATCCAACTCCAATTGAATTTCAATTTCAATATGAAAACAGTTCTCTCTCCAGTATGTTACCATAGCAACGCATTATAAGTGAACAATTAATCCTCATCAGCTGAATATATATCCATATAAAAGCTGCGCTATACAAATTTATGTTATGTTATGTTATGACAGGCCTAGGTGAAGTGAACAATGGCTATTGATGAGCCGTGAAATAAACAGTTATTCATATAAACTAGAAAATTATGTGGCTGCCAACCTATTTGTATTCATGTGATTCATGCATGTGTTGTTATCAAATGCGTTACAATATCTGATAGACGTCGAAGTGAATTTCTTGAGGTTGGAAGTTATAGGCTAATAGGGGCTTGCGCCTTACAAGCTCGGCTTTTTTTTTTTTTTTTTTTTTTTTTTTTTTTTTGTAAGTCCCTCCGTTTAAATGCCATTTTTTATTGTTCAGTTCTTACTTGTATTGTTTAATACATGCGTTTTATTTCATACCGAATAAGCTTGATTATATTATATTTGAATGTATTATCGGATATTTTTGTTCATATTGAATGTTTATATTATGTTTATAAACGGAAAATAAATTGAATCTTGAAAAGGTTATCACAGTCCTGTATTTTGTTCAGTCAATATTATTATTCGGTGTTGTATTTAGTCGCTATACAGAGAAAACCGCCCACAGGCATCCGAAAATATATTATGAATTTACTTGAAAGGAGTTAAAGGGGAGGTTCACCCTGGAATCTTATTGGTTAAAAAAAAACAGGTAAATAAAATAAAAGAAAAATGTGAGAGAAAGTTTCAAGAAAATCGACCCCAAAATAGCGAAGTTATGAATATTTAAAGTTTTGATTCTGTGACGTCACGTGCGAGCAGCTCTCCCATGTGTTGTGTATATAAATTCCATAAATTTGTCTTTTTTCATGGTTCTTGATAAAGGAATTGTTAAATTTGATAGAGGCATGTATAAATACATATATTTGATGACATATCGACCGCACAGGTGAAATAATTAATATTCTTCTGAAAAATGACACTTTATGGAATTTACATTACATAACACATAGGAGAGCAGCTCGCATGTGACGTCACGGAAACAAAATTTTAAATATTCATAACTTCGTTATTTTTTGGTCGATTTTCTCAAATCTTCATTCAGTTTTTCTTTAATTTTTCTGCATTATTTTAATATAAACTCAGGGTGAAATTTCCCTTTAGATGAATGTACCATTTCAATCAATATTCAGTGCAATCCCTCAATCAACAATCCGACATCAATAAAAAAAATTACACATGAAAAAAAAAAATATATATATATATATATATATATATATTTCTCATACTTATACTCATACAACCATGATTTACATGGACTTTGGAAGCACTATTGATTATCAAATTTACTTTCTTACTTCTCTGGAATATTTTATAAATCATGAATGATAAGTTTAAATTTTGTAGCGGTTGTTTGTTTTCGTTTGTTTGTTTAGTTTTTTTTTTCTTCTCTTTTTTGAAGGGGGGTGTACATAATGTATAATATACATTATAACCATACTATATAAAGCAAGGAAATGAATAAAAACATGTTTGTGAAAGGCGGGACAGAGAGAGAGAAAGAGAAGATAGAGAGAGAGAGAGATGAGGTCGTCTGGTGGAAAGAGAGATAAGGTCCGGTTAAAAGAGTGATAGAATAGATAGGAAGTTGGGATTGAAAAGAGATATATAAAATAAATAAACAGTATTGCAGACCTTATAAATTAAAAAAAAGGAATTCATATATATATATATATTTTAGTCTAATAAAAAATATTCGTAGTAGGACTATGATATGATAATTAAATTTTGATGTGTCTGGTGTCCACATAATGTACATGTACTAAGTATTTGACGTTTGGGAGCTTCAATATAATACACCCCCGCTATATGCAATGGCGCCATCTTACATCGACCCTACATGTCGTTATTCATGTTATTGGCCTTTTTTTTTTCTTTTTTCTTTTTTTTTTCTTTTTTTCTTTTTCATAAACTGTGTCCATTAGTTCAGTTTTCTGATTTGATATGTATAGGGGGTCCTGATTATGATTTGTTTCTACTTAATTGTCGAGATTTTTTGGCAAAGCTCCCTTATACAACATGTTCAAGTGATGTACTGTACTCCCTAATTATAAGCGAAACAAATTTAATTTATTCCCGATTAGCAATGAGCAAAAATATCAGCCATATGCCAAAAGGGCTTAACATTTCAAAGGTCATTCATATATTATTGTACACATTCTTTGAAAAAAAAAAAAAAGGGTTAGGCCCTTTTGGAGTGAGGCCGATTATGTCTATAGAAAATCACTAAGGTCTTTGTCACCAATCTCCTCCCTCATCCAGCGGGGCCCATCTAGGAGCTGCATCATCACCACCACCATCCCAGCATCACGGAGGAACAAGTCATTACCCTGGTAACCAGGGCATTCCTCCTCCTGACTCATCAATGAGAGTAAATTTGGAGATGATTGTTGGATTATTTGAGGATGTAACTCCTTCCATTCATCTCGTATCTCATTTTATCTTTATTGTATCGATCTTCTCATATGCATTTCAATCAAAGGAGCTTTCCCACTGTCCTCTTAAAAGTCGTCTATATTTTCAATATTTGGTTGGTTTTTTTTTTAATCTTTTTATCCACTTTCCCCCATTTCCATTTCATTTTACTATGAAATTTTCTCTTTTGCCCCCTCTCTCTTTCTACTATTTTTTTTCAATATGTCTTCCCACTTCTCGCATATTCATTTTGCACTTTCTTTGATTGTAATACCTCTGGAGTCGTTTCTCCCTCAATCTTTTTTTTTTTTTTTTTTTTTTTTAACCATCCTCCACACCCACACTCTTTTCTTTCTTTCTCTCTCTCTCCTCTCTCTCCTCTCTCCTCTCTCTCTCTAATCTTCTCTTTTCTCTCAATCTCTTCTCCTTCTTCTCTTCTCTCTTCCTACGTCCTCCCACCCTCTCTCACTCCTCCCTTTCCCTCCCTCTCTCTTTCTCTCTTTCAACACTTTCCTCATTTTACCATAATTAATCGTGCTCTTTCAGAAAAATCTCAATAAAATTAATCTACTCAGAAATCCTCAATAATGTATATGATTATGAGGATTCCAAAGGCCAATCAATCGTATAATCACTCACCATGCTTTGAAGCTGACATAAAATAGGGTATTTGAAAATAAGGTTGGCATTTTCATTGCAGATAACCTCATAAAGGCGGCTGGCTCAATCAATTGGAACGGTAATGCCAACGATACTGCAATACTACAATTCATTAGATGAATATTAAAAAGAAGATGATTATTATAAAAACAAAACAAAAAGAAAACAAACAAAAAATACTAATTGCGAATATTATTACCAACCCTCACGTAAGCGTAAGCCAATATATTTTCTTTTTTTATTTAAACAAAAAATAATGTAGGCCATTGGGAGCAATGACCCCAATACATAAAACCGACTCGGTTTAGAATACTCTACTCCTAAACCAGCACAATAAAATCTTTAATTTAAAAAGGGGGCCAAGACGCCCTCTTTTTCAGGTGTTTTGAGTTCAATCAAATACCCATGCAAACTCATCCACGGAGTGAAAATAGCACCCAAGAAGTACAGTAATGAGAACGATGCTGTTTAATGATTTCTGCTTTGGAAGGGATGCTTTTCTATAATGGTGTTGATTTCAAGAGGTTGACCAGGGGAGGTTTCCTTTCGGTCAGTGTCTCTGCACTTTTTTTTTTTTTTTTTTTTTTTTTTTTTTTTTTTTTTTTTTTTTTTTTTTTTTTTTTTTTTTTTTTTTTTTTTTTTTTTGCTTCGATATACAGGAATATCTCTTTCTCTTTCCACGGAATATTTCTATCTAAGAATGTATTTCTGTAATTGAGGTCAGTTTCCACATTTTTATTCCATCATATCATCGCAGAGATTCAACTTATCTTTCAATGCTTATCATTAAGGTTAATAATCAGCGCATCGAATGAATGTACGGTCCTTTGAAGTTGCATAAAAATACGTATTTTTATTTCATTTTATTTCCGCCAATTTAGAGGGTACAATTATACTTTCAATTAAATTAATGAAATTGATAAATAAAAAATCATTCCCTATATCTTGTCCCTAATCAAGGCCCGATAATATTGAAAAAATTGTTTATCTCCTCAGATAACCGAAAAAGACTGCAAACCTCCATCCCTACAAATTTCTTTTACCAGTGCCATGTTTCATGGGGTTTCATGTATACATGTAGATACAGTGCACTAGCAAGGGGAATATAATATATTATATTTCTCCATCATTGTTGATTTTCATCAATTCAATTCTCATCATCAAACGTGTGTGACACACATAAAAATTTTAAAAGCCCGCAGAAATAACGTTAACCTCAAAGTATTTTCGGTTTTCAACTTAATTATGAGAAGACATATTAGGTGGAAACTATTGCCTGCAGTTTGGCACTGTTGTTGCTGTCTGTGTTTCTATATCTGTGTAAACTAGACTGTCTAGAATTTTTAAAAAATTAAAAAAACAGAGTGACTCGAAAAAAAAAGTGACCTCAATTGTTGAGAATAGCTCTCACTGCTAATAACTACATGTAGATTGCAAGTTCTTGTCTGACGTCCTTATTCCATAATGTGTTACATGTTCGTACATCTCACGTATTGCCTCGAGCATTCTAACTATATCGGGATTTAACATGGCGATACACATCGAATGAGTTAAAGGCGGAATACAGTTCAGGATTCAGTTGTTGTTAAACTCATACTAGTATTACAAATTCATCTATAATGATGTCATGTTATTATAAGTATTGGGTCTTTTAATAAAGAAATACAGTTAAATGTAGGTTTTTTAGATAGATAGATAGATAAATGGTTTATTGATAAAAACAAAACATCATTGCGGCAAAGCCGAATTGCGATGCATTTACCAAAGAATAAAATTGACATAATTATACATTGATAGTTCAGATAATTTGAATATAAAATACACGTAATACATGGTAATAATTTGTAGCTTAACAGATACAGAGATTATTTGATTACATAATAAATTTGATTCCAGCTTTATATGTTAAATTACGAAGAGTTATAAGTACAAAACAGATCGAATTATAATGTGTGTACAATTTCAAAATTAATTAAATAATTTAATTATATATTCATATTATCTAACAGGATATTATGATTACATGCAAAGCTATCAGAAACATCGTAAGTTTTAGAAAATTAAATGTTGTGTAAAACAGAAATTTTATATAACAGAAATATATTTTCATGGCAATTAACGTTGATAGCCCTCATAAAAAAAACAACAAATTTACAATATCTTGACTGCATTATTCCCTGATTTTGCTAAAAAGCAATTCCTAATTATTTAAAACGTTTTAAAATTAAGTGTCTATATTATCTCAAAACTATTAGATATATATATATATATATATAAAAACTGTCAAAATAAAATCAACCTAATTCGAACTTAAGGTATTTCATGAAATAGGAAATTGAGACAATTATGGCAATAAATATTAACCATTCATTAGAAACAACTTTTGTCTTTACTATATCATACTCATTTTGCCCCAAAGGAAGTACAAGTATAGGAATTGTAATCATCATAATTATTGAAAACCATAAAAAATTATTATTATAATTTTACAACTAGTTGAGAATTACAAAGAACAAAGAACAAGAACCCCCCCCCCCTCACGGAAAATATATGCTATTGATTAATTTTACAAAAATTACATAGTATATAAATAATCATTATTACTAATAAAGTTTGAGAATAATCTGAGGTTAGCTTTGAATATTCTGTTGTCTTGGTTTGTATATTAAGATTTTCTATTCATAAATATTATTAATAGCTTAGACATTTAAGCATTGAATTTATGTGTTTTACGACCTTTTTGAGATCAAATGTAGAAAATGAAAGGCGGATTAGAAAAGAAAATCGTAAGTATACTGTGAATAAATACAATAGTATACGGGCATAAAACACTAAATTGACTATTTTCAAATAACGTTCTTTATGCATTGATTTTCACCGACAAGCACAGTGTTATCCTAACTTTCGTTTATCAGTTTGATCAGATACGGCACAGGGCTATCTCTAAGCCTATTAGTTCTGAACTTGATTTGTTGAATCTTTTCAGTCTTTCTCAAGTTCATTCTTGCTCTTCTTTCGGGAATTCTTGGAAAGAGATGTCTGCATTGAGAGGTGTTTTGTGCTGTCGTCGCAAAGTCCAAACAAAACTTTTGACGTCGTTCAGCTAGAGTCGGCACTTGAAAGGATACTAGGGCGTCCGCGTAAGAGGTGTATGCCGGCCCTACTATTATTTTCATAGCTCGCTTCTGGATACCTTCGATCTTTCGATCTGGTCCTTCGTGAGTCCTGCATTCCAGGCTGGGACTGCATATTCGACCGTCGGTCTCACATAGCTTTTGAAGACGGTCAGGAGATCTTGAGATGGGACATTGTGGTGCTTCAACATCCTCAACATGTATCAAAAAACGAAACATTATCATCTGTTAGGAGTCCCGGCACAATAAAAAGTTCTCCCACATTCCATGCAAAATAGTCCTTTTTGACTTAGATCACTCTACTAAATCAAAATTTAGTAGAAAAGTAGAATATAATCCACTTTCTTGGCACTGAAAAAATCAGTACAAGGCAGCAGCTTGACAGCGCCCTCTAATTAATTTCTAAAAATGAAATTGAATGAGAAGGAGACATCTTGCTCATCATGGAAAGAATATTTTAAAGCAAATCAATGAAACATTGCTAAGCCTCTTTTTCAAGTTGAAGAGGATGTTGTTGTTTTTCAGATTAATTCAAATTTACTCCATTCTGAATCTTCAACTCTCAAAATATATTTAAAACCAATATGACAAAGAAAACCTTCAATAGGCCAGCATTATACTGTTGCAACTATTTGAGACAGCAAAACATGTACCCCACCTTTAACATGTTTAAAATTGCACCAAACAATCGTGAACATTGAATCCTTTATGGTTTAAAGTGAAGCGTGGTCTCCATTTAATCAAAGAGGCGCCTAAACCGATTCAACCCTATGAGAAACAAAACAGATCAAATGAAAATTGACCACTGCCTCATCTTAAAATAGTTCGCCAACAATTTAGGATCCACTTTGTAAAATAGACTGAGAAAGTGCTTTGCGACATGACATACAGGTGACGTTTCCAAAGCGCTAAACGTTTATAGTTACTTACCATGCTTATAGCATAGTATCTTCATCTTTTCTTCTTTTTTTTTTTTCTTTGTTATTTTTTTTTTTTTTTTAGGGAAAGGGTTTTAAATATTTAACTACAGCTTATATTCTTAGAAACTAAAAATGTAATCGGTATTCGATTTTCGACACAATTTTTTTTTTTTTATATGTATTGTCAGTCGCAGATATTTCTAAAAAGAAAGTGTAGGTAATGTTTTTAAAACTGAATCTCTGAATTTTTCTATGATAGAAAAGGGCTTCTTCAGTTAATCATTTTCTGCGATGTTTTCTTTTGTCTGGATTTCGGAAGATTGAGGAATGCGGATGGGACAACAAACTTTGAAAAAATGGGGAAATTTCGATAGAAAATAAGCACAATTTTAAAGGGGTAAATGTTCAAAAAAACAGTATAGAGGACAGAGAGAGAGAAAGAGAGAGAGAGAGAGAGAGAGCGAGAGAGAGAGAGAGAGAGCGAGAGAGAGAGAGAGAGAGAGAGAGAGAGAGAGAGAGAGAGAGAGGGGGGGGGAGAGAGAGAAAGAGAGAAAAGAGAGAAAGAGGGGGTGGGGTAAAGATAGAGAGAAAGAAAGAAACTCCGAAGACTATATAAGTCTGGTGAAATTGAAACTGAGAATATAGGAATGAGGAAAGCTGAAACGATGAAATATGCAAAATAATCGCAAAATGGGACACGAGCATTTCAGATGGCTCAACGAGGTTTCTGCATGTTATTAGGTAGGTATTAGGAGCGGGCTACAGTTGGATCTGATAATATTTGGTTGTTGGTACATCGCTCACGCATGAGATTGGGGTTTGGATGTCTGCCTAGGGGCTCTGAGTATAGATGATGTTGAAGAAGTAGAAGAAGATATAAGACCCAGCTATGCCATGACCCAGAAACGTCTAATTAACCGTTCCATTTACAACTCAAAACAGGCAAGCCTGCCTTTTGAGGAAAATACCGCCCGCATACTCCCCTTATGCATGAGAATTATAGAATGCCATTATGGAGAATAATATCGAACGTAACTGATAACATCTAATGGCTAGAGGGAACAACATCCCGTTGCCATGCCTACCACTGGCGTAACTTGTATGATGTTGCTCGCGGGGGCACTCATGTATATTGCCCCAAAATGACTGGGGTTTTATTTCCTCTTCCCTTTTTTTTTTCATCGAGCAAGGAAAAGCTTTTTACTTGGAATATTACCACAATAATGATGTCTAAAGGCTAAACATGTGTAAGAGCGTTTTATACTATCGATTGTCGTCTGGCCTCTTTTTTTTTTTTTCTTTTTTTTTTTACGATATAAAATAATTTGATTGTTTTTTTTTTTCCCAAGACGCCAAACTGCTACCGAAATCAGTTTATTCATATCGCCAATATTACATGGTGTGTAAACGTAAAGCTGATGATGATCTGCCATCCAAGACGTGGCTATGACGACGAAGATGATGATGATGATGATGATGATGATGATGATGTGAGAAAGATGAAAATGGGAAGAGGTATGATGAGATCAGAGGATACCGACTCATGCTCCTAATCCATCTTCCATCTAAATGAAGACAAGATGGCATCACGAAGAAACGTGGTATTTCCCTTAGGATTTGCCCTGCAAATATACCATAGAAATTTACGCCACAGTACAGAGGGTGGGCGAGGGAAGAAGAGCAGGAAGAGATGGCTAATGCGGCGGTCACAACTCGCCGTACCTTCGACGTGCAACTCCCTACGATGGATTTCGTAGAAAATTCGTGCAGCGTATGTGCCATGCAGGCACGTTGCCTGTACGACGTACAGGAAGTTTTTCCAATACACTTACTACAGAAACGCAGGAATCGCAGAAATTGACCCACGACCTGTGCATGCATTGTGCCATCAACGCAGGCTACGTTGATTGCACGTGCCCCGTAGCCTACGACGAGTTGTGACCGCCGCATTACGATTATAAGTATAGTGAACTGCATATCTCTCTTTAATTTTTAATGATAACGAGGAGAAAAACATTTTATTTTAAAATTTCAACTTTCAGAAGTAAAGCGAAATTCTTAGTTTTTAAAAATAAATGAATGAATAATTTTTTTTTTTCAAAAAAAAAAAAAAAATAGATAAATGGATGAATAAATAAGTAAATACATAAATAAATGAATAAAAATATACATAAATGAATGAATAAATAAGTAAATAAATATATAAACAAATAAATTAATTAATTAATTAATTAATAGTTCAATGGATAAATAAGTAAATAGATAAATGAATGAATGAACAAATCATACATATATGTATGATAAATAACTCCCTATCCATATACGAGGAGACATCTTTTTCCTGTATCTTTATGTTGAAATACAAAGACTATCCATCCACATCGATGTAATACAATGTCTGAAAATGACTGGACCAAACCACACTCTTTTTTTATCATCTGGACCCCAAAATGGGTGAATAAATACAGCTAACCCATTTATTGTGTAAGCAGAGACGAGTGACAGAAGAAGGCGTAAGAAAGGAAGTGAGATGAAGTTTCATTAATACGTGCGACTCCTGAGGAGACGAAGTTACAAGCTAGGTATAACTGGGATGGCATGGATGGGAGGAGAGCACAAAGAAGGGCAATATATCGAAATTGGGAGGTTAAAGTAATACGGGATGAATTAATGTAGAAAGATTGATAGAGAAGATTATTTTAAGACACAAAAGATAATGATGAGGGTGATGACGAAGACGATGATGATGATGATGACGACGAAGAGGAAGGCAACGATGACAATGAAGATGATGATGATGATGATGATGATGATGACGATAATGATGAAGATGATGGTGATGATGATGATGACGATGACGATGATGATGATGACGATGATGATAAAGATGATGATGATGACGCTGATGATAGTGGTGCTGGTGGTGGTGGTAATGATGATAATGATGGCGATGATGATGATGCTGACGAAGACGACGACGATGATGATGATGATGATGATATGATGATGATGAGTGTGAAAGTATGAGGATAAATGCTGACGACGAGCGTGATGATCATTATAATTACAATCGCGACAATATTGACAACAGCAATGACACATTGTAAATATGTCAACTTTGTTAACTTATTAGCTTTATCGAAAGTACAGATTAATGGGGTTGGGATAATAATTTTCACTAATATTGATAAAATTAATGAGAAAAAAAACCCCACCCCCCCCCCAAAAAAAAAAAACAACAAACAAACAACAACAACAACAACAAAAACATGTTCAAGTTGAAATTAAATTAGGCTTGTTATAGATTGTAAAATTGAAAATGATATTAGTTATACTGTGAACACCCATCATCAACATAATTATAATAATACAAGGCTAGTAAACGTCCGCAAAGGAAAGAGGAAATGTTAATATAAAACTGTGACAATATAAATATTCTGTATTACATATTTCCCCATGGAAAGGGGGAAGCTGCCCAAAAAATATCCTTCATATCCCCCATTGTCATGGAGACGAGGACCGCTCCTCGGAGCGCGGCAATCTTCAAAGGCAGCCCCAAAATTGGATATTTTAGCTCCTGAATATAGTCGGCAAGCGAACTCTAAGAGACCTTAAGATTCACAGAAACCCCTGGCTTTACTTGTAGCATCAGCTTGCATCTTATATTCATGCCATCTACTAGGATTTGAATTCAGATCAAACAAGTGTTATTTGAAGCAAAAATAATGTGAGAAAATTACACGAAACTACCGATCTTTTAAAAAATATTTCTTGAGTGCAAGGCAAGTTACTATAAACACCATCACTCAGCTGATGTGAATTTTCATTTAACAATCGAGAAATATTTTATAAAGTGTAGAAAATTATCGTGTGGACTCTGCGGAGGTGGGGTTGAGGGGGGGGGGGGTCACTCACCACATGATATGCCACTCATGCGCGTCCACAACAAGCGTCGAAAAGGGTCTATTTTCAGCCTTCCGTGTGTCGACGCTTTTCTTAATATAAGTGGGGGGGGGGGTGAGGGTTATCATTTTTTTGTTTTATTTTAATCACCATTTTCATGAAATTATGGGTGTTATCAACATAAACTGCTGTTTCGAGTACTAAGTTTCACGGTTTTACGCCATTTCGGGTATGTTTTTACCAGTCTGATATTGAATAGGGTGCAAATAGTCATTCACGGTCCATTTTCAGGGTGCGTGGACGCGCATGGCCACTTTTGTCTTTGAAAATGTCAACGGATTGGATCCATCATAAAAAGGCGCTTTATCATTATTATGACAATCTTATTTCTCTTTCTTTTTTTTTTCTTTTCATTTTACGATTTCCTTCTTCGTCGTTGTTGCTGTTGTTGTTTTGAGGGGGGGGGTGTATAATTATCTTACTCCTAGATATCGACGTTAACCAGATCCTAGATTGAACATTCTTGTTTGGCGATATTACGGCAGTCAAATTTATACGCAACGAATGTAAGCCTACAGCGTTGGTATAGCGCGCTCGACGAATGAGTAACGCACACCCAGCGCATACTGTGCGTTGGTCATGCATCATACATGTGACTGCGCCGTAAAATCCATTTTTTTTTTTTTTTTTTCTTCCAGCCTTGAGAAGAAGAACCCTCACACCTATCTTCTATTCAAGATCATGGATGTCGGGTAACCAAATATGGCCTATATTTACCCAGCTTTGATGTACGTAATTCAACCGACTTCCTACCTTCCTAGATCTCCATTTACACACATGGTTAAGATGGTTAATCGTACTACTAATACGGTATCAGATTCCGCATAGCCGAGTCACAACAGTGAAACCGACCCCGAACCGACAACAAAATGATATTCTATGATCACGAATGGCAAGCTATAGTGGTCGGTTTGGAGTCGGTTCCACTGGTGTAACTCGGTCATTAGAATGGAGACACCAGTTCCAACACACGCTCGTCTTCACACATAATAATCTCGAGGCAAATGCATGAAGCGGATCCCATCCTTATGCAAACACTTAGTCAGTTCTGAAAATGAACAAAATCATAATCTTACTTATTTAGAGACACACTTTAAGAAATAAAGTGGAACAATTTTAATATAGACACCTTTTGGGGGGAGGGGGGGGGGCTAGAATTTTTTTTTTTTTTTTTTTTTTCTGAAGAAAAATCAAGATTGGTCCAGCTGGATGTGGCAGTGAATAAATCGGGAATATGAAACTTTTGGTAAATAACAGATATGAGTCACGGAACTTGAATGAATATCTCAGACTCTTGTTCAAAAGTGCAATATTTAATTTGGAATAAAAAGGCAAAATATTTTAATTAAATATGTTGTATTTTGGGACAAAGATAAAACCTTTAAAAATGTATTACATCAGTTTATTGTCTTTGGGATAGAATTAAGAAAATGAACGAGATTATAAGAATAATGCACACACAAAAAAAAACATATATGAAAGCATATCAATTGAATTTTCATTATTCCAACCAAATGTTTTGTAAATAAATGAAACTGCATGGTTTAAAAATGTGATGAAAACTGCCCCCTCCCCCCTCGCCCTGTTTCCTATGCCCATCTCACATTTCACATTGTTCAGCTGTTACGCTCTTCATTCTGGACATTCGTGTTCATCATCCATTTTGCATAGCATTTCATTCTATTAAAAAAAATATAGTTCTAAAAAAAATAAAAATAAAAATAGATCGGAAGGTCTCTCGGGGACATTTAAATATTATATGAGCCTAAACAATAAAACCCCTTTTTTCGGATTCAAAATTAGAACATGTAAACATTGTGAAGCATATCTAGGCTCGAAAGTTCGATCGGATAATATCGCGGACATACATGACGAACATTGCATGACGCTTCATGTTGAATGATTATGATCACTTTTCGTCGTGAGATTTGCATTTCCTAGACGCAACATTATACGCCTTATAGCGCGGTGATTCCCTTGGCAAAACTTATGTTGTGATAGGGTCTCATGAGCGCACAGGAAGATACTCATCTACTCACATACATCCTCGTATTTCGGAGGGATATTTATATTATATTGTATGGCCTAGAATGGGAAAACACAAATATTCCACGAGTTAAGGCGAGTGCAATATTGGCCCTTACGAGTGGAATATTTTGGTACCCCATGAAGTAAAGCCGTCTATTATTATTATTATTATTATCTATGACCATTATTCGAAATGCATAAACTGCCAGTGAAAAGCCGTATTTAAATTTGACTTTGGGATATGGCATAATATTGGACGGCTAAAACCCCCTACATAGATCACATATTTCGTATATTTTTTTTCCTTATAAACATCTGTTTTATCTGTTTCGATAATCGTATGTCGTAGCATGGGCTTCGGAACCGGGGGGGCTTGGGGGGGGCGCAGCCCCCCCCCCCAAAAAAATATTGGGGGGCTCAGATATCGTTGAGCCCCCCCCCCCAATATTTTTGATGCCGTACAGATTCGGCGATCGACCTTATATATAATATACCCCAAAATTGTATCATATTATTTTGTTGTCTTTTTTTGTTGTGGAGGGGACTCAGACATCATTAAGCCCCTCCCATAATCTTACTGAGGATATCATTGGGCTTCCACCAAATTTCTTAAATGAAAAGTTTATATTTGAGGTCTCTATTGACAAAATTTTTAGCTCGCGCTACGCGCTCGCACATCGTATTTTTAGTTGTTTTTTTTTTTAATAGAACATAGGAACTACTATCTAGGTTGTAGCTCAGCCATTGAACCACCCCCCCCCCGGTCATTGAGAGGGCTTTCATATGTTTGAGTCCCCCTTCTGCTCATAATTTGTTCTGAAATGCTCATATTTCAATTTTTTTTCTTGTCAAACTTTTTAGGTCATGCTGCTCGCTCGCCAGATCGGTTCGCATGTCTTTCTGTTTAACCTTTTTTTTCCAGAATGACAAAGGGTCCCTAATATATTGTTGGGGCTCAAACAATAAGCCCTTCCTCCCTCCCGAGTGGTTTTGGTGGGTCGATATCATTGAGCCCCCTCTCTGCTCCCAATTTGTTTTTGAAATGCTCATGTATCAGTTTCTCTTTTACAAATTTTAATAACTCGGATGTCTTAGTTATTTTTAACAAAAAGCGCTTAGAATGCACCTTTTTAAGGTTAATATATCAAAAAAATTCAGCTCGCTCTTCGCCCTCGCATTGTTTAATGAGATAAATATCTTCTTTATAACCATAGCATAAAAAGCGCTTAAAATGCACACTTTTCAGGTTGCTATATAAAAAATTTTGAGCTCGCGCTTCGCGCTCGCATTGTTTAATGAGATAAATATCATCTTTGAAAACATATAGCGAAAACACGCTCAAAATGCACTACTTTAAGGTTGATATATCAAAAAATTTCAGCTCGCGCTTCGCGCTCGCATTGTTTAATGAGATAAATATCTTATTTATAACCATAGCGGAAAAAACGCTTAAAATGCACACTTTTCAGGTTGCTATATCAAAAATTTTCAGCTCGCGCTTCGCACTCGCTTTGTTTAAAGAGATAAATATCTTCTTTATAACCATAGCATAAAAAGCACTTAAAATGCACACTTTTCAGGTTGCTAAGTCAAAAATTTTGAGCTCGCGCTTCGCGCTCGCATTGTTGAATGAGATAAATATCTTCTTTGCAAACATAGCACAAAAAGCGCTTAAAATGCACACTTTTCATGTTGCTATATCAAAAAAATTTAAGCTCGCGCTTCGCGCTCGCATTGTTTAATGAGATCAATATCTTTTTTGTAAACATAGCGATAAAACGCTCAAAATGCACTGTTTACAGGTTGATATATAAAAAATTTTCAGCTCGCGCTTCGCGCTCGCATTGTTTAATGAGAAAAATATCTTCTATATAACGATAGAACAAAGAGCGCTTAAAATGCACACTTTTCAGGTTGCTATATCAAAAATTTTGAGCTCGCGCTTCGCGCTCGCATTGTTTAATCACATATCTTCTTTGTACACATATCGAAAAAATGCTCAAAATGCACTGTTTTCAGGTTGATATATCAAATTTTTTCAGCTCGCCCTTCGCGCTCGCATTGTTTAATGAGATAAATATGTTCTTTATAAGCATAGGGAGAAAAAAAGCGCTTAAAATGCACTGTTTTCAGGTTGATATATAAGAAAAAATCGGCTCGCGCTTCCCGCTCGCATCGTTTGATGATATCTTCCTTATCCTCTCAGTACCTGAAAAAAAACACGAACTGTTTTTACTTTGATATATCAAAAGTTTTCAACAGATCTAAGATTTTTTTTTTTAGAATTTTAAGATGATAATCATCTTAGTATGATAAGTAGAAAAACTGTTTTTTTTTTTTTTTTATACAAAAAAAAAAAAAAATTAAAAATTAAAAGAAGACTTCGGCATTTTCAAAAACTCTGAAAACGTATGTTTGAGGGGGGGGGTAATTTAAAAAAAAATCCCCCAAAATAGTTAGTGAAAAATTGAGCCCGCTCCCCCCCCCCCAATCCTGAAAATCTTCCGAAGCCTATGCGTAGTCAAATTGCATACAGGGCAAGTTAGCTGCTTTATTTTGAAAATTCACTATCGATATATCCTATATTATCATGGTTATTGTTATCGTTTGTTATTTTGCATAATTGTACGATTTCATTCTATAAAAAAAATAATTAAAAAAAATAAATAAATAAATAAAAATAGATCGGAGGATAAATGAGTATCATATTGAATTGAATTCAAAAGTATATAAAATCCTAGTCATGGCAATTTTTTCTTTCTTTTTTTTTTCTAATGTATAAACTTTGACGCTTCATGTTTTAACAGCAAAGTTAGCAACAGCAGCTAACATTAAATATTCATGAAGTAAAATGCTGGAAAATAACTATAGCCCCGATCACGAAGCATAAAAGCCTTTTAGAAAATTTGTAAAATCGTGGATTGTGCCCTTATTAAATTAATTTATTTTGGATTGTATCCTCTTGGATCTAATTATTTCATCATTTAGAAACTAAATTGAATTCGAGAGTAAAATCCTATATAGTCAAAGCAAGTTTTTATGTAGATGAATACGTACCATTATCATTGATGTAATAAATTCCAAAAACTAATGGTAAACTTCATTTTTTTCATTAAATTTCCGTTGCTTCGCTCTCTTTTTACTCTTTTGATAAGCATGATAAGATGATTTCGAAATGGCATACACAGTCATGTATATTCAATTCTCGGGCTTATAATCGATTACATCGTTTCTATTTATCATTTTTTGCGAGATACTAGTAGCTTAGTCGCTAGAGCGGTGGTCTGTAACGGGGAGATCCCTGGTTAAAAAACCAAGTAGATGCCCTAATGCCCTTTGGTAGGGCATTGATCCCCAATACCGAGTCCCTGGGATAGGACTTAAAGCCATAGGCCCCTGGTTGCTTAGAGCATTTAGGAAAAGTAAACCAACCAATCCATCAATTACACATAATCAGGTTGGTAATCGATTCAAATATAACATTTTACCCAGACTTGTTTATATCCTAATAATTTCATTTACTCTTTACAAAATAATTGAGGATGATTTAGTCTACAAAAGTTGTGCGCAAGTCATAATCTTGTGATGAGTTCAACTACTTGTACTATCATAAATCAAATTTTCACTCCGTTGTCAAACCTTTAGTTTGAAATTTCAACAGGTCCGATAAAATTGAAAGTTTCATAAATAGTGCCCATTTACGAAAAAAAAGAAGGAGATTGTCAGTATCGTCCAATCTATTCTACCCTGTGTTTTTGATTGTTTGTTTGTTTGGGGTTTTTTTTATAGTTAATTTAAAAAATGTATTTATAATCGAGTGTACTCTTTTTCGATGTAGCAATAAAAGTATCACTAAAAGCCAATATGGATTCAGAAGAAAAAATCACTATACTGCCCCTGCAATTATAGATATTCAAGATAAAATAATTTCATCCATAATCAGTTTGGATTTGGGATATTTTTGGACCTGTCAAAAGCGTTAGACATTGTGGATCACAATATTTTGTTATATAAATTGAATCATTATGGTATTCGGGGAACAGTTTTAAAATCGTTTACTAGCTATATATTTAAATTACCGTTACCTATATACATATTTTGCACATTGTTCTTCAGATAATAGTTTGTTTAAGCATGGTGTGCCACAAGGCTCAATTTTCGGCCCCTTACATTAATGATATCACTAATCTCTAAAAAAAATATTGAATATACACTTTATCCTGATGACACAACTCTGTCTTATACACAATTAATATAACTTATGTCACTATGATTATGTTCATATTATTTGTATATACTATTACCATGAATTATTATAAATGAATTATTACTTTGATTATGTTCGAATTATTTGTATTTCTAATATCAATGAATTATTATTACTGAATTATGCAGCTTTATGCTCTATATTGTAGCCAACCAATGTTTATAAGCAAATTTATACAATCATGTATCGTTTTTTTTTTTTCCTTTGTAATGTTGACAAAATATGTACATTCACTGATGAGGTCGAATAAACTTCAATTTCAATTTCAATTTCAATTATGTTCGAATTTCTTATATCAATGAATTATTATAACTGAATTATGCAGCTTTATGTTCTATATTGTATCCAACCAATGTTTATAAGAAATTTATACAATCATGTATCTTTATCCCCTTGGTAATGTTGACAAAATATCATGTACATTTAATGATGAAGTCGAATAAATTTCAATTTCAATTTCAATTTCACAACCAAACACACAAAAAAATACAAGAAAATATTTAGTTTGAACTAAAATATAATTACTACATATAGATTGATAGTCAACTTTGATGTAAACATATTTTGTTCCATTCCACAACATTATTTGGATAATAATATTTTGCGTAATAATTTGTTTATCATGATTTTAGAATCAGAATAAAAGAGTATTGAATTAAATTGAATTCGAGAGTAAAATCCTAGTCAAAGCAGTTTTTTATGTAGTTACATACACTCTAAAAACTGAAGAGCTAATTTCTGGGTGCTCGTATAGTGACTGCACTTGAAGTGCTATATCAGCACCTGAAGTGCTATTTTAACACTTGCCAAGTGTTAATTTATCAACTAAAAAAATGTTCAATGTCGGTATGGGATTCGAACGGGGTTCTCACCTAGACATTGAAGAGTACTGCTGACGTTACCAATAGACCAACGGAGATCTCGCTCACTGGCTTTCATTATGACAGCATAGTAGATGATTATGCCAAATTTGAAGAAAGTTAAAGTTCGTCATGCAACAATATGATCTGCTAGCAATCGTGAGATGTGAATTGGTCTAACGTGCTCGTCAGCGCGTCTCATGCAGGGGACCCAGGTTCGAATCCCAACGAAGTCATGCCGTTTTTGCCCATTTCTGCTGAAATTTCAGCTCACGTGAAAGTGCTAAAACAGCACTCTGATATGCTTTTCAAGACTGCAGTTAAATCCTTAACCCCAGGGAAATAAGGTAGGGACTAAGGGGGGGCCCTTAAGTACCACCTATTTCTCTGCGGTTAAGACCTTAGCACGCCTTCGGTCTTCAGACTGCCGTTTTACCAAAAGTAGGCTAGCACGGTAAAATAGTACCGGTACTATCTGGCCCTGCTAAAAAGCAGGGTTAGCCGGTAACTGCAGGAGTAGTTAGCGCGCGGCAATTGCTGGTGCTAAGAGTTGCAGTCTGAACCAAACCCGTGCTAAGGAAAAGCGGAGCTAAAGCATTTAGCCAATCAATGAAAAAGTGGTCATGAATATGCATAATTATTTCGAAACTTGATAACACAAATATAGAGAAAAACAATTGAATAACATAAGGAAAAAGAGAAAAACAATGAATAACATAAGGAAAAATGGGAAAAACAATGAATAACATAAGGAAAATGAGACAAACAATGAATAACATTAATAGAAAAAAAAAAAAAAAACAACATGAATAACTTAATAAGGAAAAAAAAGAAAAACAATGAATAACATAAAGAAAAGAGAAACAATGAATAACAATTAAGGAAAAATGGAAAAAGGGAAAAAACAATGAATAACATACAGGAAAAGAGGAAAAAAACAATTGAATAACATAAAGAAAAAGAAAAAACAATGAATAACTTAATAAGGAAAAAGAGAAAACAATGAATGACATAAGGAAAAAGAGAAAAACAATGAATAACATAAAGAAAAATAGAAAAAACAATGAATAACATAAGAAAAAAGATAAAAGCAATGAATTAACATTAAGGAAAGAAAGAAAAACAAAGAATAACATAAGGAAAAGAGGGAAGGAATGGAATTAAACCACCTAATAAACATAAGGAAAAGGAGAAAAAAACAAGTAAAACCATAAGGAAAGAGAGAAAACAACCGATTAACATAAGGAAAAGAGAAAACACATGAATTTACATAATAAAGGAAAGAGAGATAAAATAATGAATATACATAAAGGAAGATAGAAAAACCAGATGAAATATAATAGAAATTAGAGATTTAAAAATAAGGGAATAAACAATAAGGGAAAAAGATGAGAAAAAAGGCAAAACATAAGGAAAAGGAGAAAATAAACCAAAGGATAACATAAGGAAAAGAAAGAAAACAAGGTTATAACATTAAGGAGAAAAAAAAAGAAAAAAAAGGATAACATAGGAAATAGAGAAAAACAATCGATAACAAAAGGAAAAGTATAGAAAACTAGGAATAACATAAGGAAAGAGATAAAAACAATGAAGAACATAAAGAAAGAGAGTGAAATCATTGATATTCATGATCCAGCAAATAGTATGGGTTAAGGAATACCCAGTGTGAAAAGCATTGAAATTCTTAACCCGGCTGAAGGCAAATAGTTGGGTTAAGAAACACAGTCTGAAAGCAAAAAAAGATAGTACGGGGTTAGGATATGTAGGGGTTAAGGATAGTATGGGTTAAGAAATAACAGTCTTAAAAGGGTATGAGTGCAGATTAAACAACACTTTGAGGCAGTCACTATGCAAGCTCTTAAAAAGTGCTGATTTCAGCCTTTGAAGTTTTAAGAGTGTATGGTACAAATGTGTCTTATACCATGATAATGGATGTAATTTCATTAGAAATAAACTGATTGAACTTTAACTTTTCATTAAATTTCAGACGCTTCACGCTCATGTTCCCCTTTGATAAAGATTATCGAAAATGGCAAACACAGTCATGTATATTCCATTCTCGGCTTGTAATCGATTCAAATCGTTTCTATTTATTTATAAATTTAGATAAAATGCACTGTCATCATAAAGGTGGAATATTTATTATTATTATATTTTTTTTTTTAATTTATTTATTATTTTTTTTTTTTTTTTTTTTTACCGCTATAATGACACGGATTTCTCCGGCTTTAATTTCTTGATTTATTGTTCGCTGCTTTTACTTTTCTGGACCCTGTTTTGTCAACCCCATGATGCCCATTTTTCTCATTTTTCTCATTTTGGGGCCCATTTTTGTTTTCCCGGCCGATCAAGCCCCCCTCAGTCCTACCCCCAGGAAACGCGTCGGAGGTGTTGTTCTTTAAGTTAAATCTAGATTTATGGGGACAGGCTTAGGTCTCTTGTCTAGGGGAGGGTTTGAAGTAAAAATAAAATAAAAAATGAGACTGGTGAAAATTTGGAAAATTTTATTCCATCTTTATGCTGAAAAAAAAAATTTAAAAAAAACCCTTTAACCCTTAATTATCATCATTTCCCCCTTAATTTTATTTCAGCCTTGATAACATGGTTGTAATGGGTAATTATAGATAATATGTTATTTTGATTAATGTATGGTTGGGATTTTACAATACAGTTTAAGGAAGATGGCAATTTACATGGTGTAAAAATCAATAAAAACCAATGTGGAACCCCAATCAAAATAAATTTTGACCCCTCCCCTAGACAATAGAGTTGAGCCTGTAACCATGAAAACGATTTAAGAACAATAACAATTCTACGCCTCAGACGTGTTTCCTTGGGGTAGGACTGAGGGGGCCTTGGTGGGTCGCGTAAACAAAAACGGGCCCCAAAAATATGACGAAAACTATTATTATTACCCTTTTGATTAGATCATTACGAAATGGCATATAATCATTTACAATGAAATGTCAAATTTACACCATTTACAGTTGACTATAATGTCAATGTGCTTTTGAGCTCGGGTGTGTAATCGATTAAAATCATTTCTATTTATTTATAAATTTACATAAAATATCGTTTCAGACAGTCTTGTTTATATCCTAAATTTCAATGATTTTTTCACAAAATAATTACAGACATTCTAATCTAATGTAAAATTTGGGTGTATTAGATATTGATAAATGAATACGATGTTAAAGTAATCAATTTTATTGGTGTTCATGGATTTGAAAATATATGTAACCAATACAGTTGTTGAACTGTTATAATATAGTAATCAATCTTAACCAGGAGAAGTCAGTTAAAGAAGATAAATATTAAACTATATATTTTGGCGCTCCATTCCCACAAGGCAATGGAGTTACGTTAATGTGGCTTGAAAATTTGAAAATTCGATTGAACGTCAAGATATGAATTACGATTAGAATCCACAATTAATTATAGTCAGGCAGTCAGCTCTGTTTTGGTTAGCTGAACGAGGTACCAGTAGTAAAGTATTGGAATATATGGGGATGAATCCCACATTTACTAAACCCAACGTCTGGCAGTGCATCTCTGCTGCATAAGGTCCCTACAGTCGGGGGCGTCCAAAATGAGTGCCCATTTTACAAATTTTTTTATTTTTAATAAAAAATAGCAAAAGTCATTTTCTAAACACACTTAATTTGATGTCAAAATAAAGAGTATTAAATTGTCTTAACGCTTGTGCTATTTTTGAAATTATACTGAAATCGAAAACAGCTGAGAATTTTATGAGAAATTTTTTTTCTCACTTTTTACGAAAATATTTGTCTCCCCTTTTTTCAATATTTTTAATAAATAGTTTATATAAAACATTGATGTTTGTAACTTTTCTAAAAAACTACCATACGTGCATGTGAATGATCTGTTAAAAGAGGGAGTTATTATGTTATTCCGATAAAAGATCTATGATTAGATAAAGTAGGAACGCATATAGACACAAATTCGCAATTTGCCTCTGGACTTGAGAATAATCACAATACCGCACGTGTATTATGAAAAGCGATTGTATGTGATGGCTGTGAGTAGGCAAACAAAAGTGCCAAAATGCGCGAACATTGTCGAGTACTTGTTTTGTCGCTAAAAGTGTATCGCATGTTATCGTGCCTTTCCTAACGACGGGATGGATTCTTCTTCGAAATATTTTTGTCGCTTCGCTTATTACTTCTTCCGGGACCCTGGCTATATTTCGGACGATTCTTCCAACCCTTTACTGGATTTTTTTTTTTTTTTCAAAAAAAAGTTTTTGCAACCCCATGATGCCCATTTCTGCATTTTTTCCTCATTGTGGGCGCCCATTTATCATTGTTCCGCTATCAGCCCCCCCCCCCTCAGTCTACCGCCCAAGGAACGTCGTCCGGAGAGTTGTTGCTTCTTAAGTTAAATCTTAGATTATGGGACAGGCTTAGGTTCTCTTGTTAGGCTGGGGAGGGTTCGAAGTTAAAAAAAAAAATGAGATGTTCGAAAATTCGTATGGGTGAACATTCAAATTTTATTCCCAATCTTTATAGCTGAAATCACAAATAAATAGAAATAACGAATATATATATATACATATATTATATATAATCTATGGCGTTTTTAAATGTTTATAAATGAAAGCGATGTTAAGATAATCACTTTTATTTATTTCTGTAAATATAAAATTATTGTAACCAACAAAGCTTATTGAATTTTTATAATATTGTAAACAATAATCATCTAAGATATGGCAATTATGTTGATGATATGATCTTAAGTAATCAACAAACATTTTGCGAGCTTCATGTTCCAAACATGGAAAAAAGCATTCTTATTCTACTCCTCACATCCACCAACGATATTATTATCTGCTCTCTCTCCTTCTCTTCTCAAGTACTCTCTCTCTCTCTCTTCATCTCTCTTACTTCTCTCTCTCTCTTCTCTCTCTCTCTCTCTCTTTTATCTAGGAATTAAGTACTATTATATACTGCTTCTCTTTATTAAATACTGAAAAAGCCGACTCTCTCTTCTCTCCCCTGTCGTCTTTCAATCGCTCATCTTTTCTTTCATTCTGCACCAATTCTTCTCCCCCCCCCATAGCCCCCCCCCCGCTCCCCCCCCCCCACCCCCCCCCCCGCCACCTCCCCCCCCTCGCCTGCTGGGCAAACACAATTCTATAGATCAGTAAAGGTAACTGTGTCACTACACAACAAGAGAATAATTATTGTAACTGCCCCTGTTGCTCACACAAGGAATGGGGCTCGTAATGTGTCGATCCATGACAGATTCATGAGAGACACGGGGAAAGCATTTCAGACCGATTCATTTTTATAATATGGCCTAGTAATCTTCTACATCGCAAGATTTATGGTTTCTCAAAAAGTGTGGTTCGATTGTTGTTTGAGAGAAATCCAGAGGACCGATAATTTGAATCATGGAATTTGTGAAAAAAGATACGGAATGTTTTTTAGTTTTTCGTTTCTTTCTTCTTTCTTGTCTTCTTTGTACATGAATTAATTTATTTATTTTGTTTTAATCCCGCAGTATAATTAACGTGATATTTATGTCGTTTGATGATGGTTAAGCTAAAGATAGGTCAAACATTCGTTCACCATAGAGACACATAGATGAAGTAAGGCAAGAGGTATTGTATTAGGCTAGTGAATATAAAGAATTAGCAAGAGGTAAGAATATAGTAAGAAAGGGTTTACATTTTTAGACCCATACAAGACAAAATATTTCTTGCATCCAGCTGAAACATGAAAGGTATTGGAAGATGAGAATTGAGTGAGCAGGTAAAATCGCAGGGGGGGAGGCGGGGAAAGGGGTAAGTGAGAAGGTTGAAGTGGCCACATTATGCATATTAAGCAGAGCATAAGGAGGGAATCAACTGTTTAGAGATGGGGGTAAAGGGGTCGGATGAGGAGGAAAATCAATACTGTCTTTACTGGCAAGTTGAAACTTCGTAAGCATGGTAAGATGAAGTACCAGAAAGTCAGAAAGATGAGAAAGAGTGAGATACTGAGAGAGGGGGGTGAAAGGGTGGGGGGGGGGCGGTAGAGTGAAAAGGGATGTGAGTGGCACATTATAGCATATACCACAGCATAAGAGAGGAACAACTGTTTGAGATGGGGCAAAGGGGTCGGATGAGCGTGGTGTAAACGGAGACGACGTCCCATTCTCCACTCTTCTCCGGATGGCGGGGTTAACCCATTCCACGGCCAAGAAAAGAGCACGGTTAAGAGCGAGCGAGGGGGGTAAAGCGAAGCATGGGAAGAGGGAGGAGTGAATAAGTAAGGAAAAGAGCCCAAGTAGAACAAAAAGAAAATAAACCCCCTTCATCTAATCTCAATGTGGCGAAGTTGGCGGAGGTCCGTTGAGGGAGAAGCTCAAAATAAACACGAAAAAGGGGCTTACAGGCATTGCGTCTGAAGCGAGAAAGGCTGCCGTGCTGTGGCGTGTAGGCTCTTGGGCTCAGACAGAGCATTCATCATTTAAGGGAAAGAGGATCTTTGATTTTTAGAAGTGTTGCTTTCAAACATTTTCCTATTTTTTTTGTAGTGCTCCAAAGTGCTCCGCGATGCTCAAAATTGTATTGTCGCGAAACGGAAAGCGTGAACGGAATTCCCTTTGGCCCCCCTTTTTTTTTTTTTTGTGGGCGCGGCAGCCGCTGAGCAGGCGCCAGATATTTACAAATTATTATTTGTTGTTTGTTTCGTTGAATCTTCAACAGTTATGCTCGGAAATGGTTCCTGTATTAGGCCTATACGATATACCATAGTTTCTATGATGAAGATGATTTATATTAATATCACTTAATATTTTGAAGACCAACTACTTTTTGCCCTCGGGATAGGATACTGTTTTATATCGATCACATGAGAATTTAGAGCCTGGCCATTAAAATCGTGTCACTAGGCCTATACCTACATGATAAATGAATGCAATGGGAAAACGAATGCGATAAATAATTTTCAGAAAAAGCGCTCTTGAGCCCAATTAACCCAGATCTTGTACGACGAAACTAAATAATATAGGACCCAAATGGGTTATTAACAACGGGATACAAGATGTATTCTTGAATTGGTCCTTATATTCTCTTGTTCCGTTTTTATAGAAGATACAATAAATATTGTACTGCGAAGAAAAGAATACTGTTCGCCATTTTCGCCTACATGACTTGTTTCTGCCGCTTCTCTAAGTTTTTTGATATAAGACCCCCACTCAAAAGTTGATAATCCTTCTAAAAGAGGATTACCGAAGAACACATTTCCATCAATGGATGATGTTCATAGAACCGAAAATAATGAGAAACTGAAATTATAATTCTTATCCAAAGAGTAGGTTATTTGGCTTTTAGAATTAGAATTGGCTCGTTACAAAATGGCATGCACGTATATACCATGACTCTGTATGCATTACAATTTGTATGAATTATTTCACATCAAAATAGGCTTTTAATTAAGATTCAAACCAGTATACATGTATATTGAAATGGCCTAGAAGTTTTCAATCAATTATCCATCATGCTGCTTCATGGAACTAGTTATGTCACAAAAATACCACTTTTGAGATACAAAGGTCTAAATAAATATTTCAAAGAAGTCCGAGAATCACAAAATAATGTCTGAATTTCAAATTCAAAACTGGTGCGGTTGATTCATATTGCTGTTTTCAACATTCAATAAACCATAAATTCCTCTTCCACTACAAAACTAGATGAAATTTAGGTCTCCTGTTGGGATGTGTTTTTTCATTTATATATTGATATTTATTTATATCTTTTTATTATTATTATTATTATTAATTTAATTATGTACAACACATTCATACGTTATTTTAACTGACACTTGCTAATTTTTTTTATGTTTTTGGTGTATAAGAAATATCAATTCATGAAACAAAACAAAAATGTTAATCAAGCTCCTCTTCCACCCAGCCTTCTTTTTTTTTAGAGGTTGAGTCGTATTTCAAATCGTATATCGATGGATAGTGCATTTAAAATAATATACTATTTGAGTTTCAAGGGGTTAAACACCATTAAGGTATATCTCGGTTATCAGGTTCCATTGCCATTATCTATCATTACCATCATTACTCATCGAGTAGGGAGAAAAAAACCACTTCATCTGTGTATCTACCTCAAGCGTTTCCGATATATATCCCCTGCTCTCTCTTTCTCTCTCCATCTCCCGCCCCCCTCTCTCTCTCTCTCTCGCTCTCTCCTCTCTCTCTCTCCTCTCTCCATCTCTCTCATCACCTCAACGCGTCCCCAAGCTCCCCCCTCTTCCTAAGTACTCTTATATCAATATCCCTAGTTCTTTGAAATCTCCCATCTTCTCTTTCCATTACTTTACTCCGCCCCCCCCCCCCCCCTTCTCTCTCTCTCTCCCTCTCTCTCTCTGAAATATTCCTCTACTTTACTCTACTATATCGTCGGCTTGGAGCCAGAAGGGCTGCTATTGCAGATCAAGATGTTCCGTTTGGAGCCAGAAGGGCGTTAATACCATTGACTTTGTACAGCATAGCGCCCTTATGGCTCTCAACGGAACATCTATAAGATGCAATAACGCCCTTATGGCTCCCAACAGACGATTTCTATCTATCTCCATCTCCCTCCCCCCCCCCCCCCCCCCCCCCACTCCTCTCTCTTCTCTCTCTCTCATCTTCTCTCTTCTTCTCTCTCTCTTTTCTCTCTCTCTCCTTTCTATCTCTCCTCTATTTTCCATCTTCCAGTCTCTGAGTATGTACCCCTAGCTCTTCCGATCTCCTTGTCGAATCATACATCGAGTTTACGATGTCCACCACGTAGACAGTGACGTCATGACTCTATTTTTTGCCATTACCAATATACTCACTTAACCTTGAGATTCAATGACAAATTATTCGACTGTGTGCTTGAATTTGGCAAAATGTTTAAAATGTTATTGTGTGAATTTACAAGCCAGATTATTTCGTTGATAAATCAAAAAAGATTATTCAGTAATTAAATTTAGATTAAAATGGATATGTGTGCCTTCAAATGACCTTTGGGTGTTACAAAATGGTTAAGTGGATACAGGCAACGAGTGCCCTGATACAAATAATAATATGGGCATTCCCCTCTCAAAAGAAAAATGGCAGATTCAACAAAAGAAATCTACACAATTTATTGGTAGTTCTCAAGTTTTCTTTAACCTAGTTTCCGCCTAGCACGTCTCCTCGATCCGCCTCTGAAAATGATCATAAAATATTAGAATAAAACCAAAATCATGACGAATATATCTATTTGTTTAAGGATGACAAGCAGACATCATTACGTCTCTTTTAAAAGATGACCCTCGCTGGTCCTGTCAAATCATCTGCGGCCTTTGATCCACCGTGCCAGCCGGGAAGACAGGGCTGTCATCGGCTTCAACAAAACCCCAATTACTCCACAGTCCCACCTGCGAATACATTTTGATGATGACCTTCATGAAAGACTATCCATAGGATATAGTCAGAATGATGATGAAGTAAGAGTTCCGCTGGTTAGGGAAGGAGTGGAAACATCACTTGATTGCTTGGAGCATTCATAGTTCACGCAATACTCTTTGATTATACATCCTTGAACACAGACAATTCATTAGCTAACTCTCAAGTTCCCCAACATGACGCGCCCCTCCCGGCACCCGAACTCAAAACTTACAAAGGAGAAAGAGCTTACAATCGGAAATGATGGTCTTGTGCCCCCCCCCCTTCCATAGTGCGGCCCTCCAAAAGATAGTAAAGCAAAAACAAACAAGATTGTTATGCGACCTCGGGGCAAAGGCACCCTCCCACTGCGCTGGTATCACTTAATGAAGACAAAACTTTGGAATATATTAATTGAATTGCACATCTACAACCTCTTATTTTTGTCTCCGTTTTTATAAAAAAAATCCATAGAGAATGGACACACCCCTAATTTTTTTTTTTTTTTTAATAAAAAAAAAAAGTTTTCTCATCAATGTTCCAATTCCAGTCTAATAATACTGCTGATCTAAAATCATCAGTATTGGTAATCTATGATAACGTTAAAGTAGATTGTGCGTTCCATTAGTTCTTTAATTTTTATCATATAACGATCTACCTGGTATGAATGTGATAATTGAGTTCTTCCGATGGGTTGTCAGTTATGATTACGATAATGGAAATGTTTGCTTTGGAAGTGCGGATACATTTTAATGATATCAGTGCAGGTTTGATGCCTGTTTGTCTGTCTATTTCTTCTCTCTCCCTCTCCCTCTCCCTCTTCCCTCTCCCTTTCCCTCTCTTTCTCGTTTCTTCTCTCTCTCTCTCTCTCTCTCTCTCTCTCTCTCTCTTTCTCTCTCTCTCTCTCTTTCTCTGATCACCAGACGAACTGACCACATACTGTCATTTCAAATGAATTCTGTTTCCACACATCGTTTTTCCCCATACTCATCACTCATCCGTGTTCTTAAGTAGGAAAATGCAAGCCACATGAAAGGCATTATGCGTCCAAGATAGTGACTGCTGATAATAAAAGTATGCTGAAAGCCTTTCCACGAAACCCCCAAAATTCCGTTTGTTTAAAAGATCCGACCATTTTCTAGATCTTACTTCCTTTGTGTCGAGAAAGGAACCCTTTCCTAACATTCAAGAAAAACAATTTATTAAACAATATTATTCTTCAAATATACGGTACAAATTGTTTTTAAAAAATAATAATCTAGCGGTTGTAGTATTTTGTTTCATGGTACAAATACATTCACTATCTCTTAAAATCAATAAAAACAGCAAAATTTACAATAATTATAACCTTGTTCCAAAGACCTACCCATAGTATGTCTATATCTACTGAAGATCTGACCTAGATCTAGCATAAATTTATCATGCTTATATATAAATATCTACACTAATACCTATTCATATATTTCAATACACATACATCTTCTTAAGATTTTAACTGGCCTGGTAGTCGTTTTATATCAATACATTTATATCTTATATATATATAAAACCTATCCTAGATTCTCTTCCATCATACTTTTTTTTACAAATTCTTTATTCGCTTTCCTCATACAGAGCTGTCTGCCCGTGTCCAGTTTATATTATACATTCTACACATGAGACCGTCCGTATTCGTGTCTTTATGCAATTAAAGGTCATCATCAAGCAACCACGAAGATACTTCTCTATTTAAACCAATACGTCCACATCTTATATAGATGTAACCTGGCCTATATATTCTACCACAAAATGGAGGGGGGGGGGAGAAGGAAACATTTCATCTCTTTTTTCACCGTTTGTTTCCGTCTTATCGAGCTGTCTTTCTCGGTTGGTTCACCATCATGCATGAACTATGCATGTTAATGGTGGGAGTAGAGTGAAATGAAGTGAAGATCTTTCCTGTTTCTCCGCTCAATATCATACTGCCATGCAGAAAGTTCAGACGTTACATCTTACGGTCAATCCTAGTCTTGTATCAAGGCGTTTTATAATGGAGGAAATTAAGATGTAGAAAAAAGAAGTACAAATAAATCAGGAAGACGTATGCATGAACTCAACGCTGTAACTGCTGAAATATATCTAAAATAAAATTAAAGTTAATTTATAAATTTATATTCCAATTTCAAAATAAAACATTTTAATTATAGGAATTTCGTCATGTCTATTTATATATTTAAAAAAAAAAAACATGAATGAGGAAATTCTTAAGGTTTAGTCCTCTACTACAGGGAATGATCACAGTTTACTTAGCGATATGGATACATTATTAATCGTGTATATAAAGAGAATGAACTGCCGCAACATCTAAATGAGCACTATTAAGTTACATGTATGTCTAGTTCGTATTGTAGATTTGGAATCACAAAGTCATGAAGGTATATACTTTTCTTATCAAATCTCTAGCATCTCATGGTAATGAAATCAGACATTTGACAAGGTTAATGCGGAGGGAAAATGAAATTCTAACGCCTGGAAACACGACTATGACTAGTTCGATTATCATCTAATAAAATCACTTCGTGCCGATGCATGAGCGCATCTTAGTTCCTCCTCTTTCTCTCTCTATCGCCTTCAGCATCATCAATAAATCTTTTACTCAAACGGAATGAGAGGAGGAGAGATGGTTCCTGGTCTGCGTTGCTACAATCGTCATTCTATTTGCATCATTACATTTCAAAAGACCCCATCCATGTAAAAGGGATGCCTTCCTCGCTCCGGGCGCGAGTAAAATGGCGCCGCCAAACGGGCAAAGGGTATAATCTCATTCTGTATATATAGTCAGAGTTAAGACATACGGAATATCCGATTTTGCTTATGACATGGTATTACATTTCTATAAGTAAAAAGGTGTTATTACAGTTTAAATAGAATCTACATGATCTAGTACAGTGGGAAAGGTGACCAAAAATATTTTGAGTTTCCGTTTTTCATAAAAAAAAAACAGCAGAAATATATAAACAAAACAGCTGAAATGTTCGGGTTAAACATTTTTTTTTGTATTCTTATACATGCCGTTCTGTATGTGATGCATGTGACTCTGCGCAAAAAATTAGTTAATTTCTTATCAGGGGATTCCAAAAAAAAATCACAGCACAAAAAAAAAAATGCTTAGGTGAAATGCACTCAACCTTTCCAAAGCAGTTTTTGACAGTGTCTTCTATAATTCAATCCCATGACCAGAACAATAATAGAAATATTGTTTATAAAGGAATTAAAATTATAGATTTTCGTGGGTTGCCTTTAACGATCTTTCTTGGCATATCTCGTCCCTAGCGTAATGTAATGTTCATACGAGTAAATAATCACGTTCCGTTAGCTCACACTTTCGGTGCACTTTTTCTAAAAATTCAAACTCCATTCCCATCCGTAATGTCCTTCTCCCAGATATCCTGCATCCGCTCCAATCGGGCATAAGAGACTGGACAGACTCCAAGATAGATGATGCATACATTACCCCCCTGATGCGATCACGGAGATGCTTTATGATGCGATAAGAAAACATTTATAATGCATGCCAGTCAAATCATTGCACCGTGTCTCATCCTGAATGTTCATGGAAAACGCACTAATAAAAGAATTAAAGATAATTAAGATTCTAACAAAAAGTCATAATCATGAAGATGGAAAAGAAAGAAATATTTGCCTGCTACTATATGGTAATGTACATTTGTGTAAACACGATTTTTATAGTGAATATACACAAATACACCTGTTATAGATGAAAGAAAAAATAACAATCAGGGTTAAGATGATGAAATACGAATAAATAATTAAATTCATGTTGATAATTATGAAAGATCTTATTTCATCTGACTTCTTAAGAAGTTATAATTGCTGGTAGGTATGCAGTCATATTAATCATGTTAACCTACTGCTTTTACTGCTATCCGTTGGACGTGGTATTGATGATTAGAACACTAAGTAGAAACACTAGCATCAAAATAAGTAGACTCCAGGAACTGCATGTCACAATATTACCAGATAGTCTACCGCTGACCAGACTGGAACAAAAATAATCGTTTATTAAAGTTTACAATTAAAAGTTTATTCCTTTATTATCACGAAAGTTGCAGTAGGTATGGGGCCACAAGATAAAGCATGGAAATATACTAATATACTAATCGAAACCAAAATGCGAATATTGAGTGGGGATGTGAAAGGCTCTCCCCCCCCCCCCCCTATCCAAAATCACTCATTCTGACCTTATTTTGGGGACTAAACAAACAGGATCTAAATCATACTTTAAAGATTGTTACTTTGGATCTCGATTTTGCCCAATTAGTCCCAATTACTTGGGCTCACGGTAACAAACTTGTACAGATTCTAAACCAACAGCATTCTGACCAATAGTAAGGAACAATGTTATTCCAACTGACAAACTCTTTTAGACTTAACTTGGTTAGACAGCTAGCCTTACTCGCAGGCCAAATTTGTTTTATTTTCATATTGATGTCAAATTTTGGAAGATATCATGCAGATTGATTCTTGAAATAGGATTTCCAGTGATGAATTACCTTCTTAAATTCAAAAGATTCCTGCTGTCTTTTCAATATAATTTTTCCCTGACGACCCTGCTTACAATCAGTACAAAGACATCTTTAAGGTCCTAACCATTGTTTTGGATACTTGCTAAGTAAATTTTTTCTTGTATTGCATTTCATTGATGGTTGAAGAATGAGAATTGTGGATAGAGTGTGAAATAATTCATTCGAGATGTTAACTGTTACTGATTGTTTATTTTGCATAGTCCCCATGTTTAACACCAAATATATGGACATTGTTGATGTTATTGCAATGAGATTGTGAATGAGATGTTCAAATTTGTAGAAAATGAATTATGAAAGAAACTATTTATTAAGTACCTGGAAAAGAGACTAGATATATAACACTTTTCTAAACCACCTTCAGCTTATAAACCCAGAGCGAAACGTCAAGCGAGAAAGGGCGAGGTAAATGGCCGATTCTCTTCTTAGAAAAGCATTAGAATGATGGGGAGACAAACAATATAATAACTCCCAAAAGGAGGATTATTAGTTTGATGACGGGTTAAAATCCTTTGATTGGATTGCGAGACCTTTGTTCTTGGTTATTATTGGGTGGAATCCAGAAGAACTTGGAGTTCTTTTTGAAGGATAACTGTTGACCTGGATGATGGGTTTGGTTGTTCATGTGTTGAGTGACTTTACAGGTTTCTATGCCATATATGGGGTTTCTCGATGATTTTGTTATTGGTCTACTTAAAATGTTTATTAACCAAAATGGCAAAATGTAATTTCTTTAATTTAATATTTCGCTATGTCAATGAAACACGGAATAAAAACAATTAGCGAAAGAGGACTTGATTGTTTCGTGTCTTACAGGGGGCGAAGTAGGCAGTGTTTGAGATGGCTTGCCTCAAAACAGAGAGAGAGAGAGAGGGGGAATAATATATATATATATATATATAGTGTGTGTGTGTTATGAATAAAAAGTCTAGGACAAGCTTGGACGTTGCTGGACTTTGAATCTTTAATCAAGCTTTCGGCTTATTTGCCTTCATCAGGATTTCTGAAGAGAAAATCATAACAAACAAGAACAAAAACCATAATAAATAAAAGTAAATCATACAAACAAAATCAGGCACCAACATCTTATCTTATATAATGTATACAACAAGTGAAGAAAATAAATAATATTGTACAAGTATTTGTTTACCTTATTAGGCCGTGGAGAGTTGTTACGTGTTTTGTTTATTATGTTGTTCTGAAGTATTGAAATATAGAGGGCGTGTAATCAAGTGTGGATTTCGGAGTTGTTCTGCCGTGGACAAGAGAAAGAGGTGAGAGGGAAAGAGAGAGAGAGAGATAGAGAGAGAGAGAGAGGAGAGAGAGAAGAGAGAGAGAGAGAGAGAGAGGGGGGGGGGTAGTGAGAGAGAGAGAAGGGGAGAGAGAGATATATATATATATCATTGTAATTATATATTTTAAAAAGAATATTGAAGGATAGGAATATTGGCAAACAACTTTTTTTTATTGAAATAAATGATTCAAGATTCAAGGTATCATCTTGTCATGTAAAATAAGTTAATTTCGGACATAAAAGAGAGTATCGTCGCTCCTGGGTGGGCTTGAACCACCAACCTTTCGGTTAACAGCCGAACGCGCTAACCGATTGCGCCACAGAAGCTTGATATTTATGCATTGTTAAAATAATGCAAACACTGGACTACTAGTATCTAATACGCATTACACGTTAATAGCAATTATTTTGTAGATTACTAGTACGTATTCAATGAAGAGCCACGGTGGTCCTTTATGTTAAAGTGTTATAGCCCCCTCTTTTGATGTGAAGACAGGCCTACACTGCCAGCGCATAAAAAGATAATCATATATTGCCCCCCCCCCCCAAAATGATCGGTATCAATTATTGTTAAAGAATCGAACATTTGTATCAACATAAATGTGAACGTGAAAATGGCAAATATATAAATTATAAATTATTACTATACAACATAATCAGAATACAGTCAATCGTCGCAAAACTAGTATAAGACAGTGTTAAAAGAAAAAAAGTTGAAACACATTTTCAAGCAGAATAAGCCTAGATTCTACATTATAAGGTACATAGTACCTATAATACACTTGGCAAAGCCATTCCTATTTCTTATGGATAAAATGAAACGTTGGGTTTATATGGTTTGAGGAAATGGTTTATCTAAACACCTCGTAGGCTTCTATTGTACACGATATCTTGCTTGATTTAGTCTCAACAAAAGATGGTATTCCTAACGGTATGTTCGACTTGCTTTCCTTTCCTCATTTCCCTCGCTGTAGCTAACATGCTCTCATTTTCTTCGTCTCTCTTTCTCTTATTTCTTTATATCTTTCTCTCATTCTTCTCTTTCTTTCTTTCTCCATCATTATTTTTGCCTTCTTCCTCAGTACACCCTCTCCCTTCTCTCCCCCCCCCCCCCCTCTCTCTCTCTCTCTCTCTCTCTCTCTCTCTCTGTATATATATATCTTACTCTCTCTTCCCCCTAATTCTCTTCATAGGCCAAAATATTTCTCCCATTTTCACCTCGATAAACAATGGGAGGTAATACGAGATGGGGCGACAGGTTATTACTTTAATCATAATGGATGAACGTGGATTGCTTTTGTTTTGTGTTGCTTTTTTTTTTTTTTTTTTTTTTTTTTTTCCTGAAGAGACCTTTTTTTATTTTGAAGTCAAAAGGAGCCTGAGCTTTCGATCCTAGCAGAATCTTCGTCAGAGACAAAATGACACAGAAAAGTAGGGAACAAACATGGATATAGAGAAAGATAGAAAAAAAGCTCTACCTGGATGGCAAACCTTGAGGAAGAGAACAAAGGTAACAAAAAGGGGGATGTAAAAGGTGTGAAGAAGCCTCAAATACTAAAACATTCGGACAACATTCTATATATATATCAAAATTATTTGTTTATTTTATCCTTTATTTATAAAAATTGACGAAATCCGCTAAAAAGATTGTGTTGCCGTTGAAATTAGAACGAATTATCTCGTTATAAATAATTGGCAAAAGAAGATAAACTTTATCCTAAGCTAATGTATCTTTTTGATAACAATGATAGTATACCAAAGAGTATGATTATCAGAGGCATAATGTAAGAAAATTTAGCTTTTCTGTGAGACGAAATCCTTTATTTGTATTGGTTGTGTATAGTATAGGCCAAGAATGGTATAGGCAATGATAGGTGCAGTGACATGTTACATTGTGGTATGATAAATGACAGAGCAGACAGACACAATGACGATGAACTTTTGGATAGAGTTCACTGCTATCTCATTAGCCGCCCAATTCACACGTCACTTATAAACTTTGAGAAAACTGTCAGTCGTTCGGTTAAGGTATTTATTATTCTAATGATATCGCAAACATTAATGAATTTCAAATAATGACTTTTTAACATCTATGATAAAACACATAGATATATTTTCTAAAATCAATTTCATTACACATTTTGATACAAAAATGTATTCATGGTCGTAGGCGTTGATTAGGTGGATAGAGCTTTCGCGGAGTTGCTGTTATACCCTGTTTGGCGTTCAACAAGAATTAATGATAGAGCAACGTCAGTCTGGAGCTGCTCAGTGGCTGCCTGGCCTACCATTGATTGGGCAAAAAGAAAAATATAGTCAACACAAGCATCATATCTTATTATGCTTTGTTATTATTAGAGGGAAAGGTTTATAAAAGTACCCTTATTGAGATTTTCTGTAATACGAATATTTATCAATCAATAAATATAGTCAACTAATAATAAAGATATATATAACACAATTATGATGATCAATAGCCTTTTTTATCAGCGGTGATAATATCGGCAGTATCAGCGGTGGTTATAGTAGAACAATAGTTTTCTAAATTCTTCGGTAGAAGTAACTTCTCTAAAAGAAATTATGTAGGGTAAATCGAGGATGTATCCTTACATACAATTATTGGTTTTCCAATTAGATATTATAATCAGTCTATTTGATATAAATTATTTGCTTTTATCTCTCATTCAACATATCTATCACTTAAATTCGTCGTGTAAATTGGGCCTCTGAGACCCAAACAGAGCGAAGCTAACATTTAGACTTGTGAAAACCTTGTTTTAATTTATTTGCCCTCTCTAATGGGTCTCATTTCGGGGCCATTATCTGATCGGGGTTAGTGCGGCATCCAAAACGATTCGACATTCATCTGTCACATCTGCACGATTTATTGGATATTATCTCTTTGTGTAAAAGCGCGATTATTGGAAACTGTCGCATATCTAAAGGATGGTCGTGAGGAGGGATTATCTTTTCTCTTTCAATTCTCAGACACTGAGCAATGATGATAGGTTCATGGATGACTTCTGAGGCGCCGTGGTCTAGTGGTTAGGTAGCTGCCTTGCGGTGAACTGAGTTCATGAGTTCAAGACCATGGTTGATAAACCATCTCGCCAGAATTTATATTTGATGAAAGAGTGATGCAAATGGCCAATTAGACAGCAGAGCGGTCCAGGGGTCTGAATACTAGTTCGTTGGCAAAGGTTCAAGATCCGCTACGAGTATTTCTCAAATGAAATCTTTCTCTTTCATTTTTTAAATCGGAGAATCAATAAAAGAAATAAATAACATGCTGATAAATGTTTGAAATAATGTTATTTTAATCGCAATGTATTCAACGTAATATTTTTTAGTTCCAAATTTTATTATCCAAAACGTAAAATAATATGATGTAGGTCTGTTGGTCTAATCTACCATTATGCCATGCTACTTTTCACCAAAAAATACCCCAATTCTTACAGTATAGATGTAAAATGGGTAAAGAATTATATTAGAAAGTGTGACAATGATGTAATGATGATTGCCACTCTACATATTTCATGGATATCTATTTTTTGACAAGCCAACATGGCATCGTTGCAGTAAGATAACTAAAACCAGTGAGAAGGAGTTATAACCCCCAATCCTCTGCAAGATGATTATAAAACTTATTACGTGACCATTCTTACATTTAGAATCATACCACCACCACCCCCCCCCCCCCCCCCCCCTCCTCCTCTTCATCATTTTGGTCTATACCAAAATCCAGATAGTTGATTTCCAAAATGAAATGACAACTTCATTTCGATCTAATCCTCAATGTATGATTGATATCCGTACTGCCTTTTCATGCAACTCCATCCTTTGTGCACCCTCTAAAATGGTTTTTCGAATCTGCCCCTATCGTCTTTTGTAGGCGCGAAATTAAAGCTGACAACTCAGACAAGCGAACCATTCAAGAGAGAAATAATAAATGCGTCTGCCCTTTCTTCCTCCATGTTTCATTTCGAATTGCCTGGAGAGACGTTCTTTAAGTTTGGGCTGGGTTTATTTTACACTCAAACATGAATTATGACTTCTCTGGGCTATGTATATATATGATTCCCGTTTTCAAAGTGCAATCACTGGAAGAAAATAATAAGTGATGGGGGTCTAAGTTAGCGAATGTTGCTTGTGTTTGATAACAAAGTCATATATTTTAGAATAATTGAATTGACATTGGAGAGGTGATGTCATAAGATTTCACGATAAGGAATCATCCAGGTTGTTATTTTGTTCATTCGGGTAGGATAAAAATTTTCATGTTATTTCAACCAAAATAAAAATAAAATAAAAAGTGGGGCTATAATTCAATCTTTATTTTTCGGCTTACATGACATGCTACAAAATGATTTGTATACTACAGGTTCTACTTCTAGTAATTCGTGTTGCCAAAAATGTGTAATTGCTGTAAATGATGTTCAGAGTAGTCAGTATTATAATAATGTATTTTTTTTATATGGTTATATATGATTATAATAATGTATGATATATGTTTGTATGTTGTGAAAAGATATATGGCGGCCATTCCTTTGCTTCATCTGTAGATGTTATGGTAAGGAGAGCGGTAGTTCAAGGTGACGACTGTTTTCTTGTGGTTTCCTATTCGCTCCATTCATCAACGTCTGTTCAAATCAAATTCAGGAGGGGTCAACACTCATACGAAAAAAAAAAAGAAGGCTTCTCTCCTCTTCCTCTCGATCTCTCTCTCTCCCTCTCTCCTTCTCCCTCTTCTCTCTTTTCATCATGAATTTGGCCAAACTATTTCCCCATTTTGTTGCTTTTATTATCGTATTGATTAAAAAAAAAAAACCAACGTTTCGAATTAAACTATAATAATATTATAGGTTCTGCATTGTATGTGATCATCCTTGCTTCATTTCATCTGTGATTGTGTAATTTTTTGCGATGGTTCCCTCCCTCACTTCATTTTTATCAATTTTCTGTATTTTCTGTTTCTCTGTATTTTTAATTATTTTTTCACAACGCCCGCCCCATCCACTACACAAGGTCACCATCTAGTATTTTGGACTGTTTTATAGCCAGAGGCGATGATACAGCAGGGATTTCACCGCCAAATACAAGGGGTCATCTCGGGGTCATTTCAGGGAACCCGTTTGCCCTGGGCCTGTCCCTAACCAACCAGGGTCCCACCGCTGACATTGGCTTCGGTCCCATGTACTTCACACCGTGTTAGATTTCCTTCACAAACACTCCCTTTCGTCCTATCGAGGCCGGAGTATCGCTTACTGCTGGCGACAGACCCGAAATTCAACGGTGTTTTGTCCCCGTCAATAATGTAACATGCTCAAAATGATCCCCTCAAAGGGGATCTAACTGCGACCTTGTGCACTAGACGAAAATAAAAACGTCTTCTGCCAAGGGAGGTATAATTTTTATCAAGACTCCCAGACTTCACACATTTCGGTTGGTTGCATCATGAGTTTTAAAAAGTATGTGTTTTTAATGGCAACATGAAACGCTGAACCCCACAAGGTACAGGGCCTATATCAGAATGTTCGTTAATGAATTTTTAGGAACTCACAAAATTGGGTTGAAAAAATGATCAAAGCATAATGGCATATAGAAAATTGATAAGGACCAGCCCCCCCCCCCTTCTTTTTTTCCATTTCAAATGAAAAATGTATAGTTGGATAGACACGTCTTGTGAATAATGTATCTGGTTCAGTATATTCTTGGCTCCTACACACGCACAAGAACTCAATCCTGATCTAAAAATAATAACATGAATGCACATCAAGATGCAAGCCATCAGCATGATTAGTCTGGTCTATGCAATCTTGGAGGAAGGCTTGCTTCAAGTTGTCCGCTCGATTGATTTTAGAAGAATGGAGAAAATTTTAAGATATATTCAAATTGTCAATATTATTATGTTTCACTAAGAAAACAAACACAGATTGTAAGCACAAAAACAATGTTCATTATACATCATTATGTCAATTTCTTTCGGCGACGAAGGGTTCCCTTAAAATTCTGTGAAAATGGTTAAGGATTCTGTGGATTGATAAACTGCGTCATGATACCGTTGATAAACAGGCTCATAATATACAAATAATCATGGTATATTGTAAGTATAACATTGTTTTTAATCTTGATAAATTATAAGTCTTCCCTTTAGATAATGTTTGTCACAACGAATGTTGGTGTGCGTGTGAATAGAACGAAGGCCAGCGCGACAATGTGGAAAATGTAATCTTCTGCAGACAAGCCTATACCGCTCGAATGGAGCATCTTCACTGTGTCGTGAAAATGTGCTTAGACAACGTGAAAATTGTTATCGCCAAGTCTTCCAGCCACATTTGTCTTGGAATTTCTTGATTAATTAGCTTGAAGACACGCAATACATTCACTTGATAAAAAGATATATCAGTCTTGTTTCAAACGTCTAACATGATTGTCTAAGAAATAAGAACATTAATTTCGTTTTCTTACACTTTTTGAGCCAAGTTATAAATAATTTACCTTGGTTTGATATAGGCCAATGCGTTTTTTTAATATTTTGTCGGTCAATTCTCTTTATCTTTATTATTCATATAATAGGACCTTCATTTTGTTGTATCCCAATCGAGTTTCGGTATACGGTAGACATTTTAATACGCTACATTTCAGCTTGATTTCAAAATGAAGCTGAAACTTGTG
>CALNVZ010002974.1:38241454-38259931 GCA_940671915.1 Paracentrotus lividus
AAGAGAGAGAGAGGAGAGGAAAGCTAGAGATAGAAAGATGGTGTGTGAGAGGATATAGTTTTTTCCTATAGGAGAGGAAAAGAGAGGGAGAGAGAGAGAGAGAAGATGAGAGAGAGGAGAGAGAGAGAAACTGACTGAGAGAGAGAAACGAAAAACAATCTACAAAGAGAAAAGAAAACATTAAACTTAGGACAATGAGACTTAGAAAGGGAGAGAGATCTGAAAGAAAGAATAAGATGTCAATTATCTTTATAAGACAGTCACACATGATGATCATAAAGGCTTTCATAAAATGTCCTTTAGCCCTACATGTAATGTCTACTCGAACTTGATTATATTTTCTAATTATTTATCGTCTTCATCCTTTTTTCGTTCTTTCTCGAAATATTTTGGAAAATGAGAAACAATGACAAATAGAATATGTACAGTCTCACTTCTCACCGTATGACATTCTCTTCTACGTTTTTTTTTGTTTTTGTTGTTTGTTTGTTTTGTTTTTTTAATGTTTTTCCTCAATGATTTATTAGTAGAATTAATGAACAGCATCATAATCAAACTTTTTGGACAGAAATTAAGACTGAAAATATAAGTGTGTTATATAAAGTGTTGTATTAATTAAGTAATGTATATTCATCTTTGTTTTGGTAGCTTAATGACTTAATTTTTGCATGTCATAAATATATTATGTATGTAATATAGCGCTTTGAAACGTTAGTGTAAAGCGCTTATAAATTGTTAATATTATTATTAATTATTATTATCAATAAAAACGCAAACAAACAAACAAAAAATAATAACAATAACTATAAGAATATACCATGAAATGTATTCTATGGAAACAATGATACATACGAAAAACTACGAGTATTTTTTCTAATACAAAGTAATTAACAGTGATAATGGCAAACACTGATACGTTAAAAAACAGCGATAACACTAAATAAAAGACGAGCATGTGCTCGTCCATATAATGAATCGACATGACAGAGAAATATATTTTCTGACATTGGGAATTGGCATTGGTTCCCGCTCTAGATCGCATAAGTCAATTTTCATTGACCTTTAGGCCTTTGACCCTGTAAAAGAAATATGGCTACTGGGGTCTGATTTATATCTGTGAAAGAAATCATGAATTTGATGGCAAATTTGATTCTCATACAGTCACAATATAGCCACTAGGGCGGTTTGGTGAAGCACGCGAATGAGGTAATGGCTCCAAATTTCGGTCATTCCTTGCTTTTTTCCAGTTATATGATGTCGACCCCCCAACCAATATGTCCATCACATTTTCTTTACTTCAAATCTGGTATATTCTATCATTTTCGTCGTTTCTCTTGAACGATATTGCAACATATCATCACTGATTTAAGGCGCTTTAAACTTTCTGAAGGCTTCCATTGTTTTACCTGATTAAAATGAGTAAACGGGTACACAGAGAAAGAAAAAGAGAGTAAGGGATTGGAAAAATAAAGAAGCAAAAGAAAATAGATTAGAGAGAGGAGAGAGAGAGAGGACACCACACACACACACAACATAGCATATCACTACCTTATGGAAGCATTTCTCTATTGGAGACATCCTAGCGAGTTCAGCACTATCCTATGAATCATCCTTATGGAGTCAGAAAATGTGTGTAAATACTCCATCACCATAATCCGCCATAATCGCCACAACCATTCAACACAACTAGTCAACACACACCATTAACATATCATCATTGTCAACCCCCCCCCTCATACAACCACAACTTCATCATCATGTCCATCATCTTCATCATCTAGCACATACCGATGATCATCATGTCCAAGGGCTAAGGCCCTCAGCGTAAGCTGTCAGGTTGTTTTCACCTCACACAGATATGGGTCACACACCCTCATTTTAACGTTGGGCCACGCACTATTGGAGACAACCCTACATAAGTCGTCAGCGCTACCAGTAGAGCTCGACAATCAATTCTACGTGTTTTTCCTTATGAAACAAGTTCGAATGTCCATAAGGAAATCAGTCTCCATAGAGTACGGTACTGAACTCATATTTGTCTCCACAGGTATGTGAATATAGAAGCACACACACACACACACAGCACCACACACACACCAACACACCCACACACACACACACACACAACAACACACCCACAGTTTCAAGCTCATTTGGAAATCAAAGCTGAAATGTAAGCGGTAATATAAAATGTCTACCGAAATACCAAAACTCGATTGGAATACAACAAAATCGAAGTCCTATTTATATGCAATAATAAAGATAAGAGATTGACCGACAAAAATATTAAAAAACGGCATTGGCCTATAGTCAAACCAAGCGGTAAATTATTTATAACTTGGCTCAAAAAGCTAGCAAAACGAAATTAATTGTTCTTATCTTTCTTAGACATCTGTTAGACGTTTGAAACAGACTGATATATCTTTTTATCAAGTGAATGTATTGCGTGTCTTCAAGCTAATTAATCCAAGAAATTCCAAAGACAATGTGGCTGGAAGTTGGCGATCACAATTTTTCACGTTGTCTAAGCCATTTCACGACACAGTGAAGATGCTCCATCGAGCGTATAGGCTTGTCTGCAGAGATTACATTTCCACATGTCGCGCTGGCCTCGTTCTATTTCACCACGCACAACAACATTGTTCGTTGGACAAAGCATTATCTAAAGGAAGACTTATAATTTATAAGATTAAAACAATGTTATACTTACAATATAACCATGAATTTTGGTGATATTATGAGCCTGTTTATCAACGGTATCATGACGCAGTTTATCAATCACAGAATCCTTACACATTTCACAGAATTTTAAGGGAACCCTTCGTCGCCGAAAGAAATTGAATAATGAACTGTATCATGAACATTGTTTTGTGCTTACAATCTGTGTTGTTTTTCTTAGGTGAAACATAATATATTGACAATTTGAATATATTTAAATTTTCTCCATCTTCAACATCAATCGCGGACAACTTGAAGCAAGCTTCTCCAAGATTGCATAGACCAGACAATCATGTGATGGCTGCATCTTGATGTGCATTCATGTTATTATTTTTTAGATCAGGATTGATTTCTTGTTGCGGTGTGGAGCCAAGAATATTACTGAACCGATACATTCATTCCACAAGAGTGTCTATCCACTATACATTTCATTTGAAATGGAAAAAAAAGAAGGGGGGGGGGCTGGTCCTTATCAATTTTCTATATGCCATTATGCTTTGATCATTTTTTGCAAACCCAAATTTTTGTGAGTTCCTAAAATTAATTACGAACATTCTGATATAGGGCCCTAGTACCTGTGGGTGTTCAGGCGTTTCATGTTGCATTTAAAAACAGCATACCTTTTTAAAACTCATGATGCATACCAACCGAAACTGTGTGCAAGTGGAGTCTTGATAAAATTTTACCTCCCTGGCAGAAGACGTTTTTATGTTTCGTTATGCACGAACGCGTCGCCCAGTTAGACCCTTTGAGGGATCATTTTGAGCATGTTACATATTTGACGGGGACAAACACCGTTTGAAATTTCGCGGTCTGGTCGCCAGCAGTAACGATACTCGCCTCGATAGGACGAATGAGGCAGTGTTTGTGAAAGAATCTAACACGTGTGAAGTACATGGGACCGAAGCCAAATGCCAGCGGTGGGACCCTGGTTGGTTAGGGAACAGGCGCCAGGGAAACGGGTTCCCTGAAATTGACCCAGATGACCCCTTGTACTTTGGCGGTGAAATCCTGCTGTATCATCGCCTCTGGCTATTATAACACAGTCCAATACTAGATGGTGATTGTGTAGGGAGTGGGGCGGGCGTGTGAAAAATAATTAAAAATACAGAGAATACAGAAAATACAGAAATTGATAAAAAGTAATGAGGAGGAACCCATCGCTAAAAAATTACACAATCCACAGATGAAATGAAGCAAGGATGATCACATACAATGCAGACTATAATATTATTATAGTTTATATTCGTAACGTTTTTTTTTTTTAATCAATACGAATAATAAAAGCAACAAAATGGGGAAATAGTTGGCAAATCATGATGAAAAGAGAGAAGGGAGAAGGGAGAGGGAGAGAGAGAGATCGAGAGGAAGAGGGAGAGAAGCCTTCTTTTTTTTTTCGTATGGAGGTTGGACCCCTCTGAATTTTGATTATGAAGACGTTCGATGAATGGAGCGAATAGGAAACGCACCAAGAAAACAGTCGTCACCTTGAACTACCCGCTCTCCTTACCGATAAACATCTACAGTAAGCAACAGGAATGGCCGCCATATATCTTTCACAACATACAAAACATATATCATACATTATTATAATCATATATTAACCATAATAAAAAATACATTATAAACTGACTACTCTGAACATCATTTACAGCAATTTTACACATTTTGTGGAACACGAATTACTAGATAGAACCTGTAGTATACAATCATTTTGTAGCATGTCATGTAAGCGAAAATAAATATTGAATTATAGAACCCCACTTTTTTTTATTTTTATTTTGTTGAAAATAACATGTAAAATTTTATCTACCCGAATGAACAAAAAAAAAAAAATTAACAACCTGGATGATTCCTTATCGCTGAATCTTATGACATCACCTCTCCAATGTCAATTCAATTATTCTAAAATATATGACTTCTGTTAATCAACACAAGCAACATCGCTAACTTACCCCATCACGATTAATTTCTTCCAGTGATTGCACTTTGAAAACGGGAATCATATATACATAGCCCAGAGAAGTCATAATCATGTTTGAGTTGTAAAATAAAACCCAGCCCAAACTTAAGAACGTCTCTCCAGGACATTCGAATTGGAAACATGGAGAGAAAGGGCAGACGCATTTCGATTCTTTCTCTTAATGGTTCGCTTGTCTGATTTGCAGCTTTTATTTTCGCCTACAAAAACGATAGGCGCAAATCGAAAACCATTTTAGAAGGGTGCACAAAAGGATGGAGTTGCCATGAAAAGCGTACGATATCAATTCATACATTGAGGATAGATCGAAAATCGAAGTTGTCATTTCATTTGGAAATCAACTATCTGCGATTTTGGTATAGACCAAAATGAATGAAGAGGAGGAGGGGGGGGGTAGGGTGTGGTGGTATGCATTCTAAATGTAAGAATGGTCACGTAATAAGTTTTATCATACTTGGCAGAGGATTGGGGGTTTAAAACTCACTTCTCAACTGTGTTTAGTTATCTTACGCAACGATGCATGTGGGCTTGTGCAAAAAATAGATACCATGAATATGTAGAGTGGGCAAATCAATCATTACATCATTTGTCACACTTTCTCAAATTAGATTCTTTACCCATTTTACATCTAAATAACTGTAAGAATTGGGTATTTTGGTTGAAAAGTAGCATCGAGGCATAATGGTAGATTAGACCAACAGACTAACATCATATTTTTTACGCTTGGATAATAAAAATTTGAACTAAAAAATATTACGTTGAATACATTGCGATAAAATAACATTATTTCAAACATCATCAGCATGTTCATTTTATTCTTTATTGTTCTCGATTTAAAATGAAAGAGAAAGATTTCATTTGAGAAATACTCGTAGCGGATCTTGAACGTTTGCCACGAACTAGTAGTTCAGGACCCCTGCGACCGCTCTTGCTGTCTAATTGCATTGCATCACTACTTTCATCAAATATAAATTCTGGCGAGATGGTTATCACCATGGTCTTGAATCATGAACCTCAGTTCACCGCAAGGCGCTAACCTAACCACTAGACCAGCGGCCTCGAAAGTCACCATGAACTATCTATCATTGCTCAGTGTCTGAATTGAGAAGAGAATGATCGTGAAATCCCTCTCCATCTACGGAATCCATTTAGATATGCGACAGTTTCCAATCGAATCGCGACTTTTACACAAAAATAATACTCCAATAAATCGTGCAGATGTAGCGACACAAGATGAAATCGCACATCGTTTGGTGATGCCGGCACTAAACCGAGTCAGATAATGGCCCCAATGAGACCCATTAAGAGGGCAAATAAATTTAAATCAAGCGTTTGCACAAGTCTAAATGGTTAGCTTGCTCTGTTGGGCTCAGAGCCAATTTAACGACGAATTTAAGTGATAGCATATTTGAATGAGAGATAAAAGCAAAATATAATTATACAAATAGACTGATTATAAATATCTAATTGAAAACCATAATTGTATGTAAGGATACATCGTTGATTACCTTTACACTACATGAATCTTATTAGAAGAAGTTACTTCTACCGAAAGAATTTAGAAACATATTGTTCTAACTATATACCACCGCTGATACTGCGATATTATCACCGGCGATAAAAAGGCTATATCATCATTAATTGTGGTTATATATATCTTATCTTAGTTGACTATATTTATTATTGATTGATAAAATATTCGTATTACAGAAATCTCATAAGGGTACTTTTTATAAAACCTTTCCTCTTCAATAATAACAAAGCCAATAAGAATAAAGTATGGCAATGCTGTGCTTGGACTTATTTTTTCTTTTTGCCCATGAATGGAGCCAGCAGCCACTGAGCAGCTCCAGAGACTGACGTTGCTCTATCATTAATTCTTTGAACGCCAACACAGGGTATAACAGCAACTCCGCGAAAGCTCTATCTCACTAATCAACGCCTACACCATGAATAATTTGTATCAAAATTTGTGTAATGAAATTGATTTTAGAAATTATCTATGTGTTTTATCATAGATGTTAAAAAGTCATTATTGAAAATTCATTAATGTTTGCGATATCATTAGAAATAATAAATACCTTAACCGAACGACTGACGTTTTCTCAAATTATAAGGACGTGTGACTTGGGCGCCTAATGAAGATAGCCAGTGAACTCTATCCAAAAGTTATCGTATTGTGTCTTCTGCTCTGTCATTTATTCATACCACAAGAACATGTCACTGCACCTATCATTGCCTATACATTCTTGCTAATTACTATACACAACCATACAAATAAAGGATTTCGTCTCACAGAAAAGCTAAATTTTTTACATTATGCTCTATAATCATACCTCTTGGTATAACTTATCATGTTATCAAAAAGATAACATTAGCTTAGGATAAAGTTATCTTCCTTTGCCAATATATTTAATAACGCGATATTCGTTCTAATTTCAACGGCAACACAATCTTTTTAGCGGAATTTCGTCAAATTTCTTATAAATAAAGGATAAAATAAGCACATAATTTGAAGTATATATAGTATAGAATGTTGTCCGAATGTTTAGATTTGAGCTTCTTCACCTTTACATCCCCTTTTTGTTACCTTTTGTCTCTTCCTCAGTTTGCCATCCAGGTAGAGCTTTTTTTCTATCTTTATCCTATATCCATGTTTGTTCGCTACTTTTCTGTGTCATTTTGTCCCTGACGAAGATTCTGCTAGAATGAAAGCTCAGGCTCCTTTGACTTCAAAATAAAAAAAGGTCTCTTCAGAAAAAAAAAAAAAAAAAACAAGCAACACAAAACAAAAAGCAATCCACGTTTCACTCCATTATGATTAAAGTAATAACCTGTCGCCATCTGTTAGTTACCTCCCATTGTTTACGAGCTGTGAAAATGGGTGAGAAATATTTTGCGCTATGAATGAGAAATTAGGGGGAAGGAGAGTAAAGATATATATATACAGAAGAGAGAGAGAGAGAGAGGAGAGAGAGAAGAGAGGGGGAGGGAGCAGGAGAGAGAAGGGAGGGTGTACTGAGGAAGGAAGGAAAAATAATAGATGTTGGAAGAAGAAGAAGAGAGAGATGAGAGAAGACTTAAAAATTGATACAGAGTAAAGAGAACGAGAAAATTGAGAGCACTGTAGCTAAACAGCGAGGGAAATGAGGAAAGGAAAGCACGTTGGGGTCCCGAACATCAGTAGGAATACCATCTTTGTGAGACTAAAATCAAGCAAGATATCGTGGTACAATAGAAGCTACGAGGTGTTCTAGATAAACATCCTTCCGCAACCTGCACAACCAACTATAAACCCAAACGTTTCAATGTATTCCATAAGAATAGGAATGGGCTTTGCCAAGTGTATATATAGGTACTATGTACCTATATAATTGAATCTAGGCTTATTCTGCTGAAAATGTGTTTCAACTTTTTTCTTTAACACTGTACTTTCTATATAGTTTGGACGCGATTGACTGTATTTGCATTATGTTGTATAGTAATAATTTAATAATTTATATATTTTGGACCATTTTCACTTCACATTTTGTAATGTATATCAAATGTTCGATTCTTTAAATAAATGATATCCGATCTTTTGGGGGGGGGGGCAATAGTATGATTATCTTTTTATTGGCGCTGGCAGTTTCGTGAGTCGCTCTGTCTTCACATCAATAAGAGGGGGCTATAACACTTTATAAATCCAACAAAGACCACGTGGCGTGCTCAAGTTTCATTGAAACCGTATGCATCTACAAAATAATTGCTATTTAACGTGTAAGTTTAGCCACCGCAATTACCAGCATCCAGTAAGAACTAGCTAGTATCCAAATCGTAGCACTGATTACTGTCATTTATTTTACACCCTGCCAAAATATCAAAGCTTCTGTGGCGCAATCTGGTTTAGCGCTGTCTGGCTGTTAACCGAAGGTCGGTGGTTCAAGCCACTCCAGGAGCGACGATTACTTCCATTCTCTTTTATGTCCGAAATAACTTATTTACATGACAAGATGAATACCTCGATCTTTGAATATTTTTCAATAAAAAAGTTGTTTGCCATATTCCTATCCTTCAATATTTTTTTTTAAATATTATAATGTAGAAATGGGATATATATTATAATCTCTCTCTGCCCCTTTCTCTCCCTCTCCACTACCCCCCCCCCTCTCTCTCTTCTCTCTCTCTCTCTCTCTCTCTCCTGCTCTCCTCTCTCGTGATCTCTCTCTCTCTCTTTCCCTCTCACTCTCTTTCTCTTGTCACGGCAGAACAACTCCGAAATCCACACCTTCGCATTACACGCCCGTCTCTATATTCAATACTTCAGAACAACAAATACAATAAACACAAAAACACGTAAACAACTCTCCCCGGCTAAATAAGGTAAACACAATACTTTACATATTATTATTTTTCTTCACTGTGTTGTATACATTATATAAGATAAGATGTGTGTGCCTGGATTTTGTTGTTATATTTACTTTTATTTATTATGTTTTTGTTCTTGTTTGTTAGATTTTCTCTTCCAGAAATCCTGATGAAGGCAAAGTAAGCCGAAAGCTTGTTTAAGAATTCAAAGTCCCAAACGTCCAAGCCTGTCCTACGAACTTTTTATTCATAACACACACACACATAATAATATATATTATATATATTCCCCCCTCTCTCTCCTCTCTGTTTTGAGCAGAGCCATTCTCAAACACTGCCTACTTCGCCCCCTGTAAGACACCGAAACATCAAGTCGCTTTTTCGCTTAATGTTTATTCCGTTGTTTCATACATAGCCGAAATTATTAAATATAAAGAATTACACCATTTTGCCATTTTGGTTAATCATAAACATTTTTAAGTAGACCAATAACAAAACTATCGAGAAACCCCATATATGGCCATAGAAACCTGTAGAGAAGTCACTCCCTCTCTCTCTCTCTCTCTCTCTCTCTCTTTCTGTAACTTCTCATGAAGACGGTGTATGTTTTTTTAATACTTTATCATGTTTATGGCGAAGAAGACCTAGACATGATGATCAATGATAGATCTTCGGTTATCAACCTGAGAAATGGCCTTGCAAGAAGGAACAAACATTTGTCAAATTAACCCCAACTAACTCGAAATCCGTCAATCTTAGAATGCAATCATTTGAGAAGTCAGTAAGTTCGTATATTGGTTGCCATAAAAAAAAAAGAGGCACGTATCAGCGACGGGCCCAGAATTTGAAAATAGGAGGGATGCAGCCTAGAAATTGGGGGAAATGGAGGGAGCATGTAGCCAAGAATGTCATAATTACTATGCTTCCAAAGACAGGGAGCTCACGCTAGTTCATTATTTTATGAATGTGATCTGCAAAATTTTCATGGGCGTCAATCGAGGGAACCCGCCAAAATGTCCCCCATGTCTTGACGGGGGTCCACCACCTAAACCCCAAAGTTAGAAGGAAAAATTTCCTTAATATGGATATTTTGGACAGTGCCCCCATCTCCCCCACCCCTCTAGGAAAAGTGAAACAAAAAGATTTTTTACGCTGATCCCACCATCCCCCGCTTATTGCTTGGCAAGTAATTTGATGGTTTGCTTCTCTCTTTTCTTTTTCTTTTTTTTTTTTGAACTGTGCTAGTCCATGACAAACTGAACATTTAGAAAGGACTATTTACAAAATAAACTGCTATTGTGATTAACGGATTAGGAAATCGACGGTTAAAAAAAAAGGGGGAAACCTTGCCTTCAAAAACGCGCGCAAAGTAATTTTCATATTACTGCTCGTTAAGAAAAGAATGATTCGGAGTTTATGAGCTATTAGCCCTGTTTAGTCAGTGTAAGTTATACAAAATGATTTATATTTATAATTTAGAGAAATGGGAATAAAAGATCAATGGTAAGACTACATTCGAGCATTCTGTTTATGTCGGCAAAGTTATCTTTGAAAGGAAGGATATGTATAATGAGATGCACATTGAAGGTAATCATCGAGTTTTATTATTTACAGAGTATGGTCACGTTTTATTTTCTTCTAAACATTTCTAAATCAGTCCAACTATTACAACCTATCACCATGATCATTATTCGACGGAAAATTAATACAACTTAGATTAAGATAATAATATGCAATGACTTAATTTTCTTCTTGAGGGTGGGCTCATGGGGGGGGTGTAATGTATGGACCATGGAGAAAAGAGAGATTCTCCAAGATATGGACATAGGCCTAAATAATAAATTAGCTTTCTTTTGTCAGTTACAACAAGGAGACCTTTAACAGAACGGTTGACCTTTAAATTCAAGTTTTTCACTTATCATAATTTGTAATCAAACATTTTCTACATTTCAATGTCAATCGAAAGGTATGCATTTTTTGTCCTTTACCACAGATATGTTGAGGTTTCATCCATTTGGCTCTGTTAATCAGCAGCGCAAGAAAAAACATGAATAAATGTGCAGAGATGTGCATCGAATATTACACCTTGATTTTATAACATAGTTCTGTCAAATCATTAGTTATATAGTTAATACATTGTTTACAATATGCCGTTATTGGCATTTATATTAAAGAAAAATAAAATAAAAAGAAGAAGAAGAAAAAAAACGAAACAAAACAGAATACAAAATGAGAGAGAGAGAAATAATGAAATGTAGATTAAGCGAGAGGGAGAGAGGGAAAGAAAAAGATAATGTATATATAGCCTACATGTATTCAAATAATTTGAAAACTCCACAACAATAATGACAACTTTCTTATTGCAAACATTATATAGTACTCTGTGCTTGGAGCATACAATCCATGGTCATATAATTATAGACAGGAGCAAATTGTACAGGGCTGACGTCTAGTGAATGGTCATCATGAATTTTAAGGCCCTGTTAAAAGCCTTGCTATAGAAAAGAAGAAAGAAAGGCATTAAATAAGTAATGAAAAACCAAAGGGACCTTAATGCATTTACAGTGGAGAAAGATCTGCTGCAATAAAACCGGGGGCGCATTGTGCGGTATTTGGGACAAGGCCGCCCCTCTATTCTTTGGTATTTAGGGAGGACAATGGGGGCGAATCGGGGGTTCACAAAAGGGCAGGAGGTGTTTAACAGAGAGAAAATACAAAACATTAAAATGTTTGACGCTATCCGATATTTCACAATGCACAAGGGTTTTTAACCACTATAATAAGAATCCATTCTTCTCTACTTTCTCTTCTTTTCCCCCCCCCCTCTCTCTCTCTCTCTCTCTCTCCTCTCTCTCTTCTCTCTATATATATCATATTTTCTCTTTCTCTGACTTCACTTTTTCAGGTATTCCAATAGAGAGCTAGCTGCGAATAAATTCAAGATTGGAAACCATCATCGAAATTCAAGGCATTTTGTAAATGCAGAGAGCTGAAAATGAAGAGAATAAAAATATTGCGAAACCAGCTTATATGTTTAACTTCAGAAAAATCCAGTAATTCCAAGAACCTTCCCAACTCACCATAATTATGCATGAAATTGACAATGTATGCATAGAGATTGTGTTTGCTGAAAGAAACCGAAGCCTTGTAATATGGCAATGCAATTTTTTAAATCGAATAAAAAGAATAATATGACACGAGGACTTAAATGAATTTCAAGAAACAACAGCAAACGTTTTAACAGGAAGTGAGTTTAAACTAGAACAACATAAGTCTGCCCCCACTTGAATCAATATCACTCTTGTAATTATTATTTCAACCCAGTTTGCGGTTGTAATACGGCCATTTCGTCTGCTCAAGTCATATTTCTTACAAGTATTGTACTCAATTATTTTTATTAACAAAATAAGAGAGCACTGTGATTTAAATTACTAGCTTAATGCTCCTTAATATATTAAAAACATTTTCTTTTTATTTTTTCTTTCTTTTTTAAAAGACTATTCCTAAAGATGTTATAAAATGTGCAACTTGGATGCAAAGAAAGAAAGACACTTTCCAATGTCGTTGTAGCTATGGTGATATTATTCATGGTGCACGAAAGACAGGTTGGTGTCCGAATAATCCTCAGAAAAAATGTCCCTCTGAAGGAACTGAAAGCCGCAGTCCTATGGATACAAGGTGATGAAGAGTTCATTCTCTCCAAAACAAGAAAATTAGAAATGTGAACAGAAGTTGCATTATGTAAAACAGTTGATATCATTACACAGAATGCCACTTCGCCACCTTTAAAGGTGTTGCTAAATTGTAAAAAGCACCTTACTGAACATGTTAATCAAAATATTAAAGAAGACAGAATTTGTGTTATAACTAATAATATAATATTGTTAATTGATTTTCATTTGCGTCAGTCTGATAAAAGTGCACTTTTGCTTACTTAATATAATCCATACATCTCACATTACAGATATATTGTCGTCAGTGCCATTCCACGTTTCTAATCGTATTTACTTAACCGATAAGCATTATATGAAAATGATTCGATTTTGGACGTACTTTTCATCTGAGACCGAGCTATAGAAGTAATACCATAAACCATTCCCTTTAATCCCCAATCGGTTTATTATCGCCATGGAGAGGCTTGGGCGGCAGGCTACAAAGAAACATTAACCTGATTCGGACGACAGCCAATCAGAATAATGTAATTAACTCGTTTATAATTCAAACGGTACCCGACAAAATGGCAACAGTACACTCAGCTTTATAATGACATATCAATATTATGAAATTGGACGTAGATGACGTGGCAAATGGAAAAGAGTGGTTCAAATTTTATACATATAGCATCCATGTGATTACCGCATCAAACAACATTTATCCTGTCATTGATTAAAAGAATAACAACTGAATATGTGCTTAGCATTGTCATAATTATAAATCAATATAACTAAACTATACGTTCTGAACCTGCGTACTTTGTATATTTTGCGCCATTAAACACTATACTTTGCAAATGTGCCACGAACTATGTCACCTTATACAGTACTACAACCAAGGAAATACTACCATTCTTGTATGTTTTTTTTTTTATTATCATCTTTCTCCTTCTTTTCTCTCTTGTACTACCTCCGCATTTCTTTGTTTTGTTTCTTTTTTGCTTTCGGTTTTTTCTATTTTTTTCGTTTCGCTTCCGTTTTGCTTTGTTTTGTTTTCTTGTTTTATTCTTCTTTCTCGAATTCTGCCCACTTTTGTCTTTATTGTTCTTACCGTCTTTTTGCTCTTGACTTTGCTACTCTGCCTTTTACTCAGGCATTCGTTCTCTTCAAACCACTAGTTGCGCTGCGTCTGTTTCTTTTTTCTCTGTGATTTTTCTCTTTACAAAACGCTTACGAAAAACAATTCCTTTCTCCCTTTCAACAAGTATGTTGTTTTAAACTTATTTTAAATTTTTACATTTGTGTAAGATTCTTAAACAACAGGTGTTGTGTAATGATTTTACACAAGAGTTGGGTGGTTCCTATAGTAAACAGCGGTTGTGTAATGTTTCAAACAAGTTGTGTAGTTTGTTTTTTTAACAGCTATTTAACAGTGTTTTATGACGGTGAATGTTCATGTGATAGATGTTATAAAACATTTCCAGCATTATAAGAGCGAATGTGGAAATAACTGCATTAATTCCATTTTCAGCACCTTCTTAAATAGTTGAATCTTATATATTTCTATTGTAAATGTAACTGTGAGTTCCAAAACTCAAAAATTATACATACGAATTAATATAATTCTCAAACGCAATATCATGAATATACCGTATGCACCCCCTGGTGTATGCAGTATACACATAGTATATATAGGGGAATGGATGGTTCAAGTATAATCCAACGATCGCTTCTGAGTTTTGGTGAAATTGCTTTCAAAAATATCCCCTCATTTTCCCGCTCGAATCGCTTCCTACCAAGATGCTCTCCTAATGGACCCGTATCCATGGCAACACACATTTTAAAGATGACGTTGTGCTATTATGCGATACAGTGCAATCAGATCATAAGACCCCTGTTCACTCGTTAGTAGTCTTTACATTGTGAACTTCAGAACTTTATTAAAGAGAAGGAATGAAAATTGTAAGAATAGACAATATCTTGGACATTTAGTCATATTTAATCGACCCACATGCATCTTTATTTCGGGAAGCATATACTATCGAGTAGCTTATTTTCCAATTTTTGCATTTTTTTTTTAATATTTAGAGCGTTAATCAATGTTAAAAATAAACAATTGCAAAACATTCAATTCTTCATGTTCATGAAGTTTTAAAATGATAATAATAATTGTTAAATTTATATAGCGATTCTTACTTATTTGTTTCGAAGCGCTTGATTGGGATATTCTGAAAAGTTAACCTTTTTTCAAAGAATTGTACGCTATAAAGTAGAACGCATTATTCAAAACATGAAAATAAAACAAAAAAGATCTTAGAATGACATCTCAAAGTGGAAATAGGCTATTCATAAACATGTTAAAAGAAAAGATATTAAATATTCAGACATACGAGATGGAAATTGAGTTTGGTCAAATTTTTCTTTTCACTTATTAATTTTTGAAATATTAATTTTTAAATGTTACTTGATTATTGGTTATTACTAACCGAATCCCAGCCCTACGTTATAATCATGATTATACAGCTATTGAAATATCGTTTTCTTACAAATTGCTGACCTTCATAAAATTATTCCAATATACCGTACATGTAAAAACAATCTGTATACATTTCCGAAGTAAAAGGACGCCATGAAGTCCCCCATAACGAGCATAGGTTATGATATTCATCCAGCTACAAAAATATTGGCATCCTGTTCCTTGATAGGGGAATCTCTTTTTACAGCATGTTTGATATTCATGAAGAGGCTTTCCTACGAATTATTAAAAAATGATATGAATATGGATGTAGGTTCTTCGTCTGTGGTTTTAAGGCCACTGTTCGACCAGGATTCTTTCTTTGTATTTAGCCGATAAAGTGCATTACAGACTTGGATTTCATTTCAATCGTGTTGTGATATCCGTCTCCAAGCCAGATCGATCTTGTACTACTCCTTCATACAAATAACCGAAAAGGATTCCGGATTTCATTTTGTTTAGAATTTGGAATGCTTTGTTAAGAATAAATCAATGCTGGAAATTGTATCAAATGATATTGAATTTGCCTGCTAGTACAATAACCGCTAAAATAAAATACAACTTGACTTAGTCTAATTATTATCGAATGATGCAGCATTATCTATGTTTTGTATCAATCATAATTATGAACGTGAAATTCAAACGATGTATGATATATGTGGGACCAAAGCGAGTGTACTGAACGCAAAGTCTTTCTTTTTATTATGAAGAAAAATAAATTACTGGACCTTAACATGCTTAAAGTAGTTAATTACTTGCACCGTATAGCATCATGAATAATGTTTATTGAACCCGATTTTTAGAAGCAATGAATAGATATGACTTTGAATGTCAAATTAGTATCGTACATACATTTAAAAAAAATCAACTCCAAAAAATGTATGTGTAATATCATAAGCCTCTTGTTAAATCGGGTGACATTATTTGTTTGTACTTTTTTGGCATACGTTTTCTTGCTGCCACTGCAATGAACTTTTAAATTGAATGCTTATATTATGTTGAATAATGCATGAACAGAATTCCTCTACTTGTGAAAATCAATTTCAAGATTCCAGCCCGATGCATACATCACATCTAATAATCGGTTTATTTGTTATATGAATCACAATCTACACGACACAATTATTGCACCCAATATACACATAATTTGCTGGCTCGCGTGTAACCACATACAGCGTTTGCGAGCTAGCCTTTTGGCGCGCTGACGGCACGTACAGAACAAACGTTATCCTTTCGCTTCGCTACCCCCGTCTCGAGTAATTTGCCCGTTCGTCGCAAAAATTCACAATGAAATTGCATCCCTATTATTAAATGTTCAAATTTATCTGCTAGGGGTAGGGGGCATTCCTTCCATTAGATTGATCAGACAGGCATTGCAGTTGTGTCACTCTGTAGCGAGATGTCCCGTGCAAATAAAACCACCGGTGACTCACAGATTATTTCACTTTTTTTCTCTCTCAATTTTTCTCCCTCTTTAGAAAAAGCGAGAGATCAGGATGGAACAGAATTATAGCCAGCAGTGGTCATTATTTGAAATCTGCTTCTTTTTTTTTCTTTTTTTAAATAACATGTGTAGCTATATTATCATAAAATGTACATGATGACATAAGTGACGAAGTTCATATTTGTATAATTTATATCTCATCTATATTATGTTTAAATAAAATAATTATAATAAAAACCCTACATAAAAATAAATCGGTTTTGTCATAATTACCTTTTTGTTTTCTGCTTTTATAATTTAGTTTTCGTATTAAAAAACAGACATAGTCGTATTGTTCGATTTTGTTTTTAATATTCTTTTTTTTATAATAAAGGCCTGCGTAAATATTATTTCGAAAAAAAAAGTTATTATACCCTTTTTTCAAACAGGAGAAATAACATATTGCCTTCTTTATATATTTTGTATATCCCAATGTTTATCAATTTATTTATGACCCTTAGTAGATAGCTAACCACATGACGACCAAAATAACTTGATCTTTATATTATACTTATAAAAACAATTTTACACTTTTTCTTTTTCTTTCTTTTTAAGGCCTAACTTTGTTTTTGTTTTTGTTTTCACTGTCATGTTGGACATCACCCTTAAATACAGAGAAAATCTATGTCTTTATAAACACACGGCCATATGCATTAGAGCGATGTACTCCTTGGTTGGTTTTCGTTGCACCTTTTTTAATACAACAAATACAATTTCACTGGAATTAAACAAAAACAAACAATCATTGGTTCCACCACGAGTTCGTAATGATAGTAATGCATATAAATTGTTCATATAGGAAGAACTAGGGAGCCCATCTCACAGTCATGATAGTCGATAGTGGGCATAAGTAAGATTGTTTTGCTCTTGAAGTCAGGTCGTACCATCAGATAGAATCAAGAAGAAGCTGATAAGAGTTGCTTGGTATTTCAAGATAAATTGACTCCTGATGAAAAATGTCCAAGTTCATGAACTCTATCCAATCACGTGCGCAGGTGAGACGGCCACGCAACGAGCACTTTTTATGTGTGATGAAAAACAGGCATGTCGCTTGTATAGGCCCATATATTGGCTACTGCGTTTCTGGTTGGTCGGTTCGAGCGACCACGTGATCAAATGGATAATTCCCAGTCTCCAATAACAAAAACAGTAGACATACCAAGATGGTTGAAGTCAAATCAAGCATAAAATCAGGCTTCATTAAGTCCGATAGAAACACGAGAAATAATAAAAGGAATTCATAATTGATAACGATTTTATGATAATTTCATTGCAGCTAAATGAGTCCAAGTGCGGAGTCCGCGCGAGGAATCCGGTGTGTAGTCCCGCGTGACTGTAATGGTGTCTGGCGATTGTTGCTGTTTAATTGTGAATGATTCATCCGATAGCATATTAAATGAAAACAATTTCTCCCCCGGTTTGTAATTCTGTCCGCTGAAAATATCCTGGGTTTGCTTAATCAGCCTAATTAACTATCGACCGGGTTAAATCAATATGGCGACTTGTCCGTGTTTTGTAAAAAGAGGAAACAAGTCTACTGGTGCCTAATATGTATAGAACTGGTCTTCGTGCGATCGCCTGCCAATATGATGGATTGTGGTGACCAAGGAATGAGGAATAAAATAAAGACATGATTTTTTTTTAATTGTATTGATATCAACTCATTTATATATTGAAAACAATCCAGTTATTGACTTCTCAGCCTTAATGAATTTTTATTTAATATATGTAAACTTAATCGGTTGATTGTCTGTTAGAATTGAGTATAAAAAAAAAAAAA
>CALNVZ010002974.1:38260023-38283379 GCA_940671915.1 Paracentrotus lividus
AAAAAAAAAAAACATTTATAATTATATGCCCGTTTTTTGCTTTACCTATAGACTTATTACCTATAATTGCTGGTTCTTAGTGGTTGTCCATGCAAAACAAATTTTTCAGTCATACATGTGTAAATGTTATTGTGAATGAATGAACTACAAAGCTGTAAAGTGACCATATCCTTGAGTTTCTAAAATAAATTATGTAATAATAGGTTTTACAGGCAACTATCTTCAGTAGACAGCAGTCAACACTTGAAACATTGTGAATGTCCGAAAGAGTAACAAACGTTTCCTTCTACAGTTCATATTATATTCGAAATGTGTATATTTTTAATATGTTATAATTCTTGTCTTTCTTTCTTTTTTTTTTTTTTTTTTTTTGTTTTTTTTTTTTTTGTTTTGTTTTGTGTTTGAAGAAACAACATTATTATGAAATATTTTGTCTCTTTTATTTTTTTTTTATTAAATCACTTGGTGATAATAAAGCCTATGTGTTATTTACAAACCAAAGCATGAAAGAGCGTTTTAATCATGTTTGCAATGCTTAAAGCTGTATCGAAACTTGATTAATATCATATGATAAGCAAATCATTAATACTTCCTTCTTCAAGCAGCAACGACGACATACAAACCGGATATTATACAGCGACTATAATCTGCTATTGAGATGTTACGGGCTTAGCAAAGGATGACGGGTATTAGTGAGAGTTTAGGCTTAATCCAGAGATAAAAACAAACGTCGTGTCTCAAATCCCAGTTGTTTCTAGCAGTTTGGCAGGTGTTCAAGGCCATGGCAGCCAGTCTGACACATTTATTCCATTTCCTAACCGACAAAACAGGAGAAAAGGAGCCATTTTCACACCAAGGAATTAAAAAGAAAACAGATGGTAAAGTCATTAACACGCCCAACATCTGAAAGTTATCAATAAATCTCCCGCGTACAACTTCCTTGGCCGTCGGTAAAAAGAGGCACTTATAAAGTATTTATAAGTCTCTGGTGGATAATACAATGACATTGAGTTAGGAACCCTCAAGTAGAATTTGTATTTGAAGGTGGGACTATTGCTTTTAAAGGACATATTGATATATCTTGATACCTAGACAAATAAACATGGTTTCTGAATAATTTAGCGACACTTTGATATTCATGTTAATGTACTTTTTTGTAGCAAGACTACTATCAACCTCCAAATGAGTATCATTGTCCTGATTGTAGATTTGCCTTCTTCTTCTCCTTCAAATTCTGCGTTTAAACTTTTCATCCTATTTTGTTTTTGCATATCGGCCTTTCTACTTTTATTTCTACATTAACTTAGCTACCAATATGCATAATAAAAATTATATACATGTAGGTCCAAATGCATATTTAGAAAATGGTTCTTGTTCTTTATACTAGAATGGTTGCATTTCGTCACGAACGTTGGATTCCGAAAACAAAGGGACCATTTTTCACATTAGATCGAAGATACAGGTTCTTTAAAATTAAGTTCTTAATATTTTCCATGTCTGTTTTGTTGCATTGTTTTGTTACATTACATCTCCATTTTAATACCTTATTTCTCATGGACATTTTGTGAGACTGTAAAAACAATTTCACACCAGTATTCCTGTAGATACATACAAATCAATTTGAATGTCTACCCCCTTTAAGTTGAAATCCAGCCGACCCTCTATGACCCGTGTCAACCTCAGTACGTGCCTCGCCTTCTTGTCACCTTACTTCATCTGGCTCTTGTGTGAAACCTTAGCTCCAGTTCGCTCTCTCAACTCCTCCTGGACAAATATATGGGGGGCAGTTCAGAATCTTTGGAAGCTAAGAAAGGTGCTGTTTACGTCTTTTTCATTTCCCGATCGGTCGTTTCACAGACAATGAAAAGACCAAACCTTAGCTCCCAGTTCGCGCTCTCTCAACTCCCTGGACAACAAATATATAGGGGTGGGCAGTTCAAATCTTCTTTTGGAGCTAGAAGGGTGCAGGATAGTTACCCTCTCTTGAGACCGGTCGTTTTATACAAATGAAAAGACAAACCTTAACAACTAGCTTCCAAGTTCGCTCTCTTCACTCCCTCCTGGACAAATAGGGGTGCAGTTCAGAATCTTAAATTTGGAGGCTAGAAAGGGTGCTGGTATTACCCCTTTTATATTCCCGACTTGGTCGTTTCACAAAATGAAAGAGACCAAAGCCTTAGCTCCAGTTCGGTCTCCTCAACTCCTCCTGGACAATGAAGTGAGTTCAGATAATATTTTGGAGCTAGGTCCCTAGCGCGGTGCGCAGATAGACTCATATTTTTCTCCTTTCCGAGACGGTCGTTTCAGATACATAATGAAAAGACAAACCTTTAGCTCCAGTTCGCATCTAATCAAGACTCCTCCTGAATATATATTAGGGTGCAGTTTCAGAATCTTTTGGAGATGGGTGCAGATATTCGGGCCCCCTTTTCAATTCCAGGCCGATCGTTTAGCCTAAGTTAGAAATTGAAACAGGAGTAGGCCTAAGCCTTATATCTTGAAAATTAACGAGGAAAATGGCAAGCACCATTTCATGACCCCTCCAAATCTTACTTGTTTAAAACCATGTTTTGTCGTTTTTCGAGGGCATACACATTTCATAGCTTAAAGTGAAGAAAAATACTTATTCGCAGCGATGAAGTGATTAACAAAATGTTCATGTGTAACAGTGGCCTACTTGTCATTGTTGTTCCCCTTGCCTAGATTTTAAGCTGAAACCATAAATTCTGGTGGTGTAGTCGTCTTCTTGATACCTAACTTGTAAATTTTTTTTTCGTTCTTTATCCAGATATGATCATTTTGAAAGACTTACTGTCCTCCGAACGAATTGAAGAAGGCGCATGGAAAGAATTTATGAGAGCAGTCCTGGGTCGATAGGGTTGAGGTCAGATTGGTGCAATTCAAGTTATTTTCTCCCATCATCAAAATAATTTTCCAAAATAAACGCCAGCTATACATTACAGACATCTGGAGTCACAAAATCAAACCTTCAACTGAAGAGCCTGTTCACATGTAGCATGAACCATGACCAGGGTAATGCACTGCAGGAACATAATTCATGAATTGTTTTTTTTTTGTTTTTTTTTTAATCGAATTTTTCGTATTCTGCATGCATAAAAAAAGACGTTCTGATTGCGATAATCCAATGTCAGAAAATTTATTCCACAGGGTGGGTTAACGAAGAGGGTATCGTAAAGCTTAACCCCGCTTTACTTCCACTAGCTTACCCACTTCCCAACACCCCTATCCTCACCTCAACCCTGCATTGATTTTGCTTTTTTCGACGTGGGTAGACAGAGCCGTTAACGCCCGCTGGAATCAGATCGGCCATTGTTTGAGGGCCGATGATGCCAATTTCGAGGGATTTCCATATGAAGGAACAAACTAAGACTTTGTTAGCTTCCCAAGACACTATGACTGCAACTAAACTCTTTATTTATTAATACCGATTTTATGAAATGTTTTTTTAGGATTTCGTCTCTCATTTTCCTCTTTCCTGTAAGGTTGAAATTCTCTCTCTTTGGGTTGGGATTTCCCTTTAAGGTATTTAGCAAACATCGTCGTGTGCCTGGCAAAAGACGCGACGCGCCGCGCTCATGGTGTAAAATACGTTTTTAAAAAAAACGCGGTTGAAGTTTTTGGAAAGTTCAACCTTATCTAATGTAATGTGTACCTACGGTCTATGCTATACACCATGTACACGTTGGGATATTATTGAAATGAAAAAGATTTATGATCTATATTGATATCCTGTAATTCGTTTAAAAAAAAATCACTTTAACCCCTGATGTCTCTCTGCTGGGAACAAAAAAAAAAAAAAAAAATTGACCTAAATTAGTGTTCGCGTCTTCTGCGGCACATATATTTCGACCTTGACATGACTATGATTATGCAGAAAGTATGCATATCACACAAACAAGTAGATCGATATAAGTTTCGCAAATGTATTATAAAAAAAAATAAATTAATATAATAATAATTAAAAAAAAAATTATATACACAACTATTACATGATATCTGAGATGCCATTAGTTTTACGAGATCCAGTTTATGTCATATTCAACAAATTAATAATAGGCGTACCCGAGTAGTAAAAGATCCCAATGCGGGAATTTATATCATATTTAGTTTGTTAATCTCTTTGTTTCTGTAATTGATAAAAGCAGAAGATTGAAAGATATAAGCCAATCCATTACAGGTGAAAGATAATCTTTGATGCGACTTTGATAAAGTTCATCCATTGGATTGATGATCATTCAATCATACTTTGTTTTATTTGAAATAAAGATTTGACCACATTTAAATGACCGTTCTAGAACACATCTGCTAGCTTTGGACATTATGGATGAGCGCTGACAGTATTGTTTAGAGTTTTCATTGATGAAGTGCTGATTCAATCTCTGCTTTAGAGAATTTTAAAAAAATCGAAGATAGATTAGTTCTGATAAGTGTAGAACAGACCCATGCAAAGTAAGGTTTGTGACCATGAGATTATACACTCCTCTCCACTTTTTTTATGCACACTCTAAAGAAAAATTAGTGTCATATTGAGTCAAAATAGGTCCATACCGTGTCCATTGCGGCCAACCGACCTTCTGGGTTAGTTACGTCACCATCTCTCTCTGAAAAAAAAGTTCAGAGTGATTTTAGAAAGGGTGAATTGAGAGTGAAATTTGAGTAAAAATACATAGGGCTATTTCCTTCAAAATGAGTGAAAACGGAGTACTCCAAATTCACCAAAGTTCACTATTCTCTCTTTTCTGATATTCACTCCTTTAAGAGTGAATTTATCACTCGTTTTTGTATCTGTTATGACCCAGTTGACCCCGGAACGGGATCTATTTGACCTGTTTTCTTTTTCTTTTCTTTTTTCTCTTTTTTATGTTGTAGCTGATCAATGTCTGCCATTGTCTGCTGAGATCTAGAAGGATGTAACTCCGTGTTAATCATACGAGTTAATGTCCTTTGGTCTCACAACAGGCCACTCAATCACAAAATGGCAATAACCAATCATAATCGTTGTTGTGTGTACTTTTTGTTCTAAAGACTGATCAGAAGCCAATTAAACAATGCTTTCAAATTTGCATTGCTCCCAACTTTTTTTTCCGCGGCCAGGTGTCTGCAATACTTCCATAGCAGCAGACTCAATCTAAGACATGGATGATGAGATACTTATAATGCAATTTGAGGTGTTTAAAAACAGATGTACCTACGACGCGATTGTACATACCACAGATTGATATATTTCACACGTATCACAGAGCTAGATCGATGGCAGATTTTAATTGAGTCATTAACAAGTAATTTTCTAGGATTCGATGATTGATGCGACCATTACGATCGGCCATGGCCAGCTGATTCTAACAAGTTGGTCTCAGATTAGTTTGACCGTGAATAGCCGCCGATTTCACATCACACCTAGCAACGTAACCGTATTACTCTTGTATTAATATGATCGATGTTTAATACTTCTTTTTAGTTTTCAATGAATATGTTTCAGCAGGATACTTATTAATTCATTGTCCGTGTACTGTTGTATGCATGGCGGTGGGTTGTGGGCTTGGGGGTTGCTGGAAGGGGTTGTGTTTAAAGCAAATAAGAGGTTTATTACAAAAACAACAAATAGTTACATCTAATATTAGACACAGAATAATAAATGCTTATTATCTTATAATCTCTTATTCCATCTTACCTTATCTTATCAAATAATGTTGAGCCTCTAATAAATTAAAAGTCCATAATTTTAGTTTGAACTAACTTGAATTCTCAGCATTCGTGGGGCACGTTTTTCTGGTGATAGACAGAAGCACAGCGACCCCCTCCCTTGCCCTCCCCACCCACCCCACGTTACTTATATTTCTTTATTTTTCTATCAGATTGCAAATTTTCTGGTATTATGCCATCCCCACCTTGACATCAGCCCGTGATATACTCATCCCTTTGGCATGCTTCGGTTCATCAATGAAGCTCTTCCCGTTCCATGTACAATGAGTGTAGAAACCAAGTAGAATGAAGGAGGGCACTTGGATGACCTGGAAAATTCCTTCTTGTCATTGACGGCCAATTTCAAAGAGAAGGTCAGCTTTTAGGAGTTGTTTGATTGGTTCCATATCGCTGTTTTTGTGACCCATAAAAATGTCTACTTTCAGTGAACGTTTTTAGGGGAAAGAGAGAGGTAAGGGAAAGGAGAGGTAAGGAAAATGAAAGAGTGAAGGCTGATGGAGATAGGACTTATCCACGCTTGTCTAGATACCAAGCCATTTTAATTTGGGCGAGGGAGAATACTCAACTTGAATAGTGATGATTTATATTGTGGGAAGATAATAATTCGTAAGAACAAGGGATGGATGTTGTTCAACAATCGGTATAATATAATCAGGATCACGTTGCTATATCGATATTTTTCAGCGGGGAATCTTCATGGATGTCCACATCAAATGGATACTATTACTAAAATTATTATTGTTAAATGAGTTTGTATCGGATATGAAATGATATTATAAGTAATTGTATTATATCAGTTGGTCAACGAGAGAGATGTGTTTTTCAATATGAATTGCATTGTAAATTCACTGGATTCGTCATAAATAGGTATTTTTGATAAAATGAAATGACATGACGAGTTTTAAAAGGTGAAGGACTTAGTGGTGATGAGGTTATAGACTTCTCAATTTATGAACTCAAATTCTTAAACCACAATCAGGGAAACACTATCAGAAACGAAACAGCATACCTCTATCTATTACCATCGCGTTTGACTGACTACTGATATCATGCCTGAAAATACAGTACTACTGACGTATAAATTAAAATAATTCAGGTATTGCTTACACATTCTTTTAAGATGCTTGATTATCTTGTTGTAAATAAGAAGTCATATCACATCACCAGTCTGTTATTGCATGTCAACCAATATTAAATGAATCTTGAGGAGAAGATTCCAAAGTTGTTCCTCACTAAAATTTTCGTTGCTGTTTGTTCGTGGTCTTACTTTTTTGTTTGTTTTTTTTTTTTTTTTCTCTTTTTTTTTTTTCTTTCTTTTTTTCATTCTTTCTGGGATCTTCTTTTTTTTTTTTTTTTTTGTCGTTTTTAATAATTTTTTTACAATGCTGTCATTCATAAGAACCTGCTTCTTGACAGCCATCCTTATACAAAGACTTAATAGTTTACAGTGTTTGTACAAAAAAAAAAAAACAAACTATATTTACCACCACACACCACACATGATCATCTTCTTCATCTTCATCACTGAGGTATTATATACAGATCGCATCAGTTGAGGAGACGTGGTGTTCAAGCATCAAAGAGAGGAGAGGAACACATGAACAAGTCAAAAGAACGAAGATACAATAACGCGTTTTTAAATAACTTTGTCACGCTTTTTCGATTACTCATCTTAGTTGGTTTTTTCTCCATTGGTTTAGATTACACTTTGCAACTCTTCACTTCCTCAGTAGCGTTCCGGTCATTGAACGGGTGCGTGCCTTATCTTGATTTGATACTATACATACTTCTTGCAGAACTGTGTTGGGGAGCGGGTATGGACGTTACAAAATTACATTTTGGGCCGATAATTCTAATGAAAGACTCACGCACTCCATATTGGGTCTGTAGTTAGCCTATTATGTGGCTAAAACCTGAGGCATATAAAACTTGAAAGCATGTAAACATAATTAACTACAGCTTACTTATGTGAAGACATTTTTTGTAACAACCTACCCATATACGGGGTAGGTTGTTACACCATCGGGGTAATTGTTACAATATGTAAACATACGGGGTAGTTGACAATGTGTAATCTCTTATACCATACTTTAATTTTCAACTTTCAATTTTCTGACGACTTAACAGTACGATCAAGTAGACGTCTAGAATAGACAAAAGTAATAATAGAAAAATAAAAATATTAACACCTGAAATTGAGGCAAAATGTAATTCTACATTATGTAATATATATCGGGGTAAGTTGTTACATCACATGGGGTAGGTTGTTGTACACGAAACCTAATCCCATGGGTGATTTTACACACAGAAATCAACTGTAGCACAGTCATTAGGCAGAATTACAGGGCATGGCTAGGGGGTATATCAGTGATATACATGTACTATGTTTACAATACCAGACTATCATCATGTGCCTTCAGTTGTAAGAGCTATTACAAATTTCAATTTTTGTCAGAAATTTACTTTGAACTGTAAAAAATGGTTTTTGTTGATTTACTTTTTAATAAAACAACGGAGAAACCTCACGACAGGCAGTTCATCACAGCTATGTGTAGGCTGTATATAGATGCCAGTTAGCACATCCTCTCTTGTTCCATCTTAGCACACTGAGAACTGTAACAACTGACCCGTGTAACTTCCATACCCGGTCTCCCCTATCCATTTATACCCCTGTGTAGAGTGAAGCACTCAAATTAATGTCTTGGACCATGAAATTCGAAATTAAAGTTTAAAAATTTCAAAGTAAATCCTAATTATCATTCAACTTTATCTTAAAATGCCTGTAATATGTAACAAAAACAAAATTAATATTTATTACCAGATTAAAGATGTTTTTCAAAACGTCGTTACCGAGCAATCTGAGATGTCATAAAATTGTGTCTTCTTATAATTTGGGGTTTTGACATGGTACATAACCATTACACCCCAGCACAAATATGGCAGCGGATAATAATTAGCTGTGCATGGACACATATCCCTTTGATACTCAACTTACACCGCTAACTCAACTCCAAAACGATTGAAAATTGACACTATTTCAGCCATTCAGGGTGTGTAAGTTTTCGTTTGATCCATTGTTGGTCCTGTATCCCTCTCGAGGGGTGTGACTTTTCTATTCCACCGACTTGGAGGGACCTCTGTGTCGTCACACCTTGAAATGACGTATGGTTATTCCATGTTACAACCATGCAGAGGTGAGGAATATAGCACTTGTCTCAGGTGGGCGTATATAGAGAAAGAGGGGTGATGGTAAGATGAAATTATGGCGAGAATGTTGTTTTTGACACTATGATACAGAAAATTCAAGATACAAGGGGGTTCATTATACAGTTTATTTGAAATCGAAACTTTATATTTATGTGTAATAGAAAATTTGGATATGTGTAATAAACAATGACCACTGCAAATTGGTGCGATTTAAGAATGGATACTTTAATGGCTTAAAATAGAATGTATAATGGTTCGCAATGAAAGAAGAGCGGAAACATTAATGAATTTCAAAATACTAATTAATTTTGATCATCAATATATTGTTTTACGACAAAATAAATAAAAACCAAAATATGTATGAGTATAACATGTTGAATGTTTTGTTTGTTTTTGTTTTTTGTTAATTGTATGCTTTGAAAAATAGTTGTATGGGCGACACTTGCAAAAAAAAAATGGATATTTTAAACTACAGTCCATCTTTCCCACGTCATGCTATACTGAACACCAATCGATGTACAATCGCGCACCTGGGCACACGGGAAAGCAACAAGATATACAGACGACTTCATTGGAATTTATATCAGGTTATTGACACCCCACCCTCGTGGCTTCTTGCAAGAAAATGACCGATAAAATGAGTCACCGAAAAATGCCCATAGTTTACCTTTTGACGTTTAATATTAGATGAAGAGAAAATGAAGAGAAAGTGAAGAGCCTGTTAGTCATAGTTGATTTGAATTTTCTGTGTCGAATTGGACGACTGGTATTTGCATTTGATTTGAATGATTAGGATATCGTTTCTTTTTATTCATTACAGGTGAGCTCACGGTGGCAATGATTGGTGAGATCCTTATAACGGCAACGTGAAGTGTTTCAAAGCGAGCTATTTGCATCCACGGTCATCCCAGTCACCACCAGGGACTTGAATAATTATAGTCGGCACCTTCAACTTTTTCTCTCACTGGAATGGTGTAGTAGTACCTCCAATTCCATGAATGACATTAACAGACATTTTGGCGATGGTTTCTAGGCGTTTGCCCCCGAGGTGTGCCAATTCCCTTCCACAATCATCAAATCGGTGTTGATTTTAGATTCATGAATTGTATAAAATCACATTTGCAATTCTTATTCAATTGAAAGTACGTCTGGTAAATTCAGTGAATTATAAAGATAGAGGAGTAATTTGTTTTACCCGTCATGATTTTTAACATTGCCGAATGACAGATGCTGAATGTTTCATGTCTTCATTAGATGTGAACATCTCAGAGCCCTCTCTCTTTCCCTCCTTCTCTCTCTCACTCCATCTCACTCTCTCTCTCTCTCTCTCTCTCTCTCTACCTTTCTCCCTCCCTCCTTCCCAATTTTCTCTTTCCGTCCCTCTCAATCTCTCTTTCTCTCCTTCCATATCTCTTTCTTTCTTTATTCTTCAACCACAATCATATCTCATCTACACTATCTCTATAAATGTACGCAGATATAGATGATTCAGAATGTCGATTTGATTTCCATCAGGCATGTCAGGACTATAAATATTATGCAGAAATACTTCCGTTCTACATTCTATACGGTTATGTTCCTATCATTGCAATAACCATCTTATCTCTCAAACTTGGGGGGGGGCTGAATCTTCACAGTGACCTGTCACTCATGACTGATTGACGAGTAGTCAGGTCAATTTGTAGGCTCGACAATTGTCTCATTTCCAAACCATATCTATTTCTTAAAACTTACTTCAGAAATCACTTCTTTCGGTACGAATTGTTAACGTGTACATCGCTCATTTATAATAACGTGAAAGAGGTTGGATCAAGTCAAACTCTTCTCTAGGTAGCCCAATCATCTTAAAAACAAAAATGGTGAGAAAATAGAATTTTAAAAAAAGTCTAAAAGTCTTGACCTCAGACTACTCAAGACATACGTGTCTATTCGAGAGCACCAGGAAATGCACCTGCTACCAAGACATGTCAGAAAAGAAGATGCGACCTGAATCCAGCAATCTCTCTTGGATAGCATCTTTCGTTACTCCATCTCAAGAAGATGAGAGAGGGTAGCAAACGAATGACTCACTCCACCGACCGAAATCGGTTTCGCGCCCATTTTCGGGTGACCGTTTTGTATCTTCTTGTCCAAACTCATTCCAGTCATGTCTACATGCCCTTTCCGTATTATCCATCACTCACCAAACTCACTCGGAGAATCTTCCAGGGGTGTTCGCATGGCCAAAAATCAATAATGATCTTGGACCCGTTGTATAAAACTTATAAACTTTTGACAGTTTGATGGTAACTTTGTCATCAATGGTAACTTCTAAGAAGCGCGAATTTTGTTGTCTTTTGAGCAGTGTCACCATAATGAATGTAGTTACCATTGATGAAAGAGTTACCATTAATTCCTACTTTTATATAACCTGCAACTTTCAGAAGTATAGTCGGCAAGGCAGCTTCCACTACATGACGACAACTTGTGTTCTGGTAGCGATCCAGTATAATTCCTAACAGTTTCAAATAAAATTACCAATAAGAGTGTATCCCCGAAAATATAATCATTGTTCCGATTATTGTTATCATCATATAACCACTAATATCACTCTGTTTCTCTAATGCTAATGACAGACGGATATCACCAAGGATCAAATATCACCAAAGAAGCAACTTTACTTTTCATGCAGCACTATAGAACAAATCATAGTATTCTAATCATCATCCCGACACCCCCCCCCCCTGTCCCCCAGCCCTAGTCCTCTTTCCGTGCGCTTTTTTTTTTTTTTTTTGTTTTTTTTTCTCTGTCGTAAGTTTGTTGTTTTTTCCTTCTTTTTGTATAATAATTGTAAATTATATTTCTTGCCTCATCCCGGCATGATAGTGACTGGTTGACAGTGCGTGCGCTGTTAGTAAGTTTTTTTCCGTGTTGGGATGGGGCAAGAATTATGAATTATTCAATTAAGATTTATTCAATTATGAATTATTCCATTATGAATATGTTTCAGTTAAAAAAAAAAAAAAAAAAAAATCTTACTTTTGTATTCTATTTTATATTAAAGGGACCAGCGCCTTACGAGCTTTGCTTCTTGCTGGTTCCTGAATTTTCTTTATAATTGTTTTCTCTGTTACTTTTGAACAAAATGTTTTATGTTACATACTGATGTTGTTAATTTGATTATTGTTTTGTTAACTTTTGAAAACATGAAAGAAAAATCAATAAAGTAATCTTGAAATCTTGAAATCTTGAAATCTTGATAGAATGTGAGAAATTGCCAAGTACATGAAGTATAACAACAACAAAAAGCAATGCATATAAACAAATAGCTGGTCTGAGTTGTGTCATAAAAATCCATTACTAATTTTGAAAGAGTGAATTACATTTCTAAAAATCACTTGACTCGAATGTATCGCGGCGTTGGAATTTAGTAGTGTAGATTTTTGGCAATGAGAATGAGGTGTTGGGTACCTCTTAACACTTAGCTGTCATCAATCTCACTAAAGTACTGTACTTTCCTCCGTAATGTCCCATCGTCTTTTCACAAGATTAACCCATCTAATACGGCCCAAGGTGAAATAACATATAGGGATCGTTCGCATTAGAACTTTAAAAATACGAACACCATTTTTTTGTTTAGACCTTAACATAATTATGCTGTATATACTCTCAGCATTTTCATTTCACACGATATACAACACATGATATAAGCGATTATGTTTCATACATTCAAAACCTGATATTAAGTGGAGTAGATGTTACACTAATGTGTCATCTGTATTTGCACAGCTTTCAACCAATACCCTCTGGTGGTTATGATCATCATTGAAGGATACGAACATGGAACATGTGCGTAAAAACGTAACAGATAACATTCGGAATATGGTTCGTCTACGGTAGATAGCTCGTAATGGTTTTGATGATCGCTTTTCATAAATAGTTTTGTTTTGTTTTGTTTTTTAGTCTTTTCCTACTACTAGTACATTAGCTTACATCCTCATCTTATTATGTTATTCGATGACCATTCTATATAGCCTACATAATCGCAAACAGCTTTGATAAAAGACAATCAAAATACCATTTAAGTGTGCCACGCTGCTTCCACCAGGACAATGAAGTGTTCTCGCAATTATTAATACTTACAACAGCAAAATGTGTTGTTTTTTCCCCCACTAGGGTGGTTAGATGATCGTCGAGTTTCGATGTTAAGAGGGTTAAATGTCTTATGCAACCAAAGCTCTTTTTTGCCTAAATTTTCCGTAAGCATGGTAAGTAACAATGATTCGCATTTGCCCTGCATGACTCATATCGCGCCCTCAGAGAAACCAAACATTTGTCTTAATAGATATAATATAATACTCAGTCATCATTTTGATGAATTAAGACATCTTATACTGCTCTGATGTTTCAGCATGTCAGAATTGGTTTGGTCGTATTTATCTTAATAATGTCCCATCTCCGCCACATCTTCGCTCTATCTTCTGCAGGCTTACCTCCGTTGAGACACCAGAAGGGCGCCACCACAGTGTTAAAGTATTGGATCTAACGTCCTTTTGTTTCCAGAAGATGTCTCAGATCGTGGGATGACGCGATGCTTGAAATAAATGACTCAATCAATCATCACATTTGCCCAAAATGATTTGTAGGTTTGTTTCAGATTGTCATTGTATCTTCTTTTGTCGTATCTTTGACTCATGAAGATGAGACCCTCTAAATTGGTACTGGTAGATGCACAGTGGATGTTGAGATTATTATTATCATAACCCTTTTCAATCAGGATTCCCTGTATAATGATTCATATAGGAATTAGAATGAAATAAAGGCCCATGAGATTTGGATGTCTGCATAGAAAATGGTAATAATATAAACTGACAATTGATGCCCTGTGTTAAGGAAAGCTCAAAATGCCCACTTACTTAATGGAAAATTAATTTAGAGGGATTATTAGGAGGTTATCATGCAATGGATTTAGTCTAGATTTTTCCCTCTTTATTATCTGTCATGACAACATTATAATGACACATTAAAGAGATTGGTTGGTTTTATTTGTCAAGTATAATACAAAAAGTATAACATGTGGATAACAAAGGAATATGATACATTGGTAGGATAACCCATGAAAACCGGAAAGGATTATTTCAAATGGTGTCCAATAATTTCGATAAATTTAGTTTACTGGATTGTATTGTCAACAAAACAATGATTTTGAAAAAGGGCCAATTTCTTTGTCTAAAAAGGTATTGGCCTCCAGATTCTGCAATATGTATGAATTTACTACTGTGAACATTTGCATCTATAACCAACCTCGAGACAATGCGTCTATATAATAACATTAATATCACAAATTCACATCATGTATATACAAGAAAACACTTTTGTATAACATTTGAAACGAAAAATAGTTTGACGTTAGAAAAAAAAAGACAACATTATATTGTTTATGCGGCGGTCACACCTCGCCGTACCTTCGACGTGCAACTCCCTACGATGGATTTCGTAGAAAATTCGTGCGGCGTATGTACCATGCAGGCACGTTGCCTGTACGACGTGCAGGAAGTTTTTCCATTACCCTAATTACAGAAACGCAGGAATCGCAGAAATTGACCCACGACCTGTGCGTGCATTGCACATGCAGCGCAGGCTACGTTGATTGCACGTGCCCCGTAGCCTACGACGAGTTGTGACCGCCGCATAAGATACGAGGCAATTAATGCGGCGGTCACAACTCGCCGTACCTTCGACGTGCAACTCCCTACGATGGATTTCGTAGAAAATTCGTGCAGCGGAGGTACCTCGCAGGTACAATGCATGTACGACGTGCAGAAAGTTTTTACAATACCCTTACTATAGAATTGCAGGATTCGCAGAAGTTGAATTAGGACCTGTGCGTGCATTGCACATGCAACGCAGGCTACGTCGATGGCACGTGCCCCGTAGCCTACGACGAGTTGTGACCGCCGCATAAATAAGGTGATAGTAATTAAAGTATATAACTATTTGTTACGATTTTGTCTTTTAAGTTCCACTAAAGAAATGCATAGTTCTAGGTTATTTGGTTGATGATTATCACTTTTCTAAGGTTTTAGTAGATTATAATAGCCCAAAAGATTGAAGAACCATCAAAGAACAATGTTCAGGTAAAATATTGTGAAATAATAAATTTATATGATAAACATCAATGACCTTATGTGTTGGATATTTCGTGACTGCCTCCACACAAATATTTTCATGAAACGGGGCTTGTGTATACGAAAGTAAAAGGTTCGTCATATGCGTATCATCTGTGCACGTCGGAGGTGACTTTTATCATAACTGAAACAACATGGCCATCATTTTCTTAAAGATAGATGAGGGCAAAACAAATCAACATCATTCCTTCGGTCAAATCTGAGTTTGCTTGTTGCTAAAAGATCCTACACAAACAATTCCAACGGACTAATTGATGGCAAACAAACAATCCATTTAGCATGGAGGTCGGTTAAAGATGAAATACGTCATTGCTCGGTCATACTGCATAGAGAGACTCCAAAATGACCGACTTTGATAACTCGTACTCATACAATCTTGTGTTTTGGTCTGCCATCGGTTTGTAGTTGGTCACTATCGTGTACCTGAGGTTTTGTTCATTCCAAATGTGTACAGTGCGTTTCAGAAAAAAAGGTAATCCATTTTTAGAGGGCCCGTATTCCAAGTTCATTTGTTTTCGCTGTTAATATGTTACATATAATTGAAAATGAACTCCCCACCTTTCCAGTGGTACCTTTCTTAAATCATAAATGTAAAGCATAAGTGAGTAAATTGCAAATGAATGTGACAGTACAGAATCAATTTTTCCAAGTTTTAAGGAAATGGAACAAGACAGAGCGAATGCTGACCCTGCTTCCTATCAGAGCATTGAATAGGATTGCGTGCGGTGATGTGTGACTCCTTTGAAAGCATCCACTCTGTCTTCTTTCATTTTCTTAAAACTTGGAAAAAAATTGGTTTTGTACCGTCATTTCAATTCAATTCAATTCAATAATGGTTTATTAATCATTAGAACATTTTACAAGAAAGGCAGTAAAAACTGGAATAATCTTGTTTACATTATTGAACAAATACATAAGTATATACAGGTTAAAAATGAATTTCGATCGAAGTGATATAAAACAAACATATTTAAAATAGCAAACTATCATAAAATGATTAAACATACCTAAAAAGCAATGATGGAGAGAAGACTAGCTCTGAAAGTGTAAGTAGCTGAGATGAGACGAAGGTGAAAGGTGAAGTTAACATTGATTCAGTAGGTTTACTAGAAAAGGTAAAGGGCTATTTAGGCGTTTAGTTCTGAACTTATATTGGTGAAATGTAGATGTGTGACGTAATGATATATCAACGTGTTTACGGGGTGGTAGCCAATTTTGGCACGTTGGGTTATTTGGCAATGATTTGGCAAAACTTCTACACAAAGCTAGTCTTCTCTCCTCAAGGGTTAATAAATTGCACTGTTGACATGCATTTGGATATGAAATATAAAGATGACCTAAAATAATTTTGCATACTCGTTTTTGAATTCTTTCAATATTACTGCTTTGCTCTATTGTCAACCCGCTGTGGAAAACAGGGGCACAATATTCCAAAATAGGTCTTATGTACCCGGTATATATTAAAACCAAATCTTTTACTGGTAAATGATATTTCTTAATTTTTCTTAACATATATATTTTCCTATTGCATCTTTTCACAAGTTGTTCGACATGTAAATTCCGTTTTAAATTAGATTGCACAATGACTCCAAGAATTTTTGCATCGTCAACATTGCATAATTTTGATCTATTTATAAAAAGATCCTCAGGTTGGGGAGGATTCTTCATGAACGTAACATGCAAGGTAAAACATTTTGAAGGGTTGAGAGTCATATTATTTAATGAAGACCAGTTTTCAATTGAGTCTAGTGTGGGTTGTAATTGCGATATTTCGTTTGATTTTCGGCATTGCAGTAAAGAAAGATCGTCAACATATTTGAAATATTTAATTGGTACATCATTACATAAATCATTCACCATAATTAAAAATAGGATAGGACCAAGGCGTGTACTTTGGGGGACCCCGGCATGAATAATTTTAACATCAGATAATACGCCAATTAGTACATTGTTTGCGACATTCTAAAAAAACTTGCAATCTAATCAATAATCCAAGGTCTTATGTCCATGAGAATCATTTTTTTAATCAGGATATTGTGATCTAATCGATCAAAGGCTTTTTTTAAATCAGTGCAAACAACTGTAGATATAGATTTATTATTTTCACCATTCTGGTAGAGGTTATGTAAAAGTCCAACTAAATAATGTGCTGTTGACATACCGTCAAATTCAATTGCAATTTACTCAGTTATGCTTTACATTTATGATTCAAGAAAGGTACATTTGAAAAGGTCGAGAGTTCATTTTCAATTATATGTACAATATGAACAGCAAAAACGAAGGAGCTTGGTATATGGGCCCTCTAAAAATGGATTACCTTTTTTTTTTTAAACGCACTGTAGCATGTAATGTTATATTCGTAATAACAGTTCACCTTACATTCAAATCGGTTTAGGGATAAACTACCTCTTCCATACCCCCTCTCTTTGTTTCACTACTCAAACAGGTCAACGAACATTGATGTATTTTATATGGATTCCAGAAAAAAAGACGTATTACATGTGTGAACATTCAATCAAAATAATAATGAATACCTTATTAGTAAGGAAAGGCAACAGTAACGCTTTGCATGCCGCGGCGCATCGATACCTTTCATCAAATTAATTTGGCCATCATTCGGGCAATTATGTTGTAAGCGATAGTGTCTTAACCCAGGGGACGAATTAATCACATCGAGTAATCATTACCAGGACAGGGACTGTAAAAAGGTTTCGTATTTTGTTTGATCAGCTTGGATACCTACTGAATGACCATGAAAACATTACGTAATAACTTAACATTCGGATAACATAATCATGAACCGCAAGTTTGTCGTTTTTGGTTATACTACAGTCACACAGACACTTACGTTTAGTTACGTTTTTATTGTTTTATCCTTATTTCATCTTCTATTCTATCATTTCTTATTTATTTTTTTGTTTAATTGGATGAACGAAATTATCACTATTTTCACTGCTGACTATGACGGGAAGGCATCCGTGGGGATTCGCAAGGGAAAAAAAAAATTTGGACGCAACGTCGGACGTAAGTGTCTGTGTGACTGTAGCAGTTATTCCAGTTCAGTTTGCATGAGCTACATTATGCATGTTATGCTACAGTCACACAGACACTTACGTATAGTTACGTTTTTGATGTTTTAATTTTATTTCATCTTCTTTTCTATCATTTCTTATGTATTACTTTGTTTTATTGGATGAACGAAATAATCATTATTTCCACTTCTGACTATCACGGGAAAGCATCCGTGGGGATAAGCAGAAAAGAAAATAATTTTTGGACGCAACGGGACGTAACTATACGTAAGTGTCTGTGTGACTGTAGCATTAAAGGCAGGGAGTACACTGTGTCAAGAATATCATTATTTGGCGGGTATAGGCCTATAGGTATAGACCCTACATTTTTTATGCTTTAATACCAACAAAAGACAATTCAACCATTACAAAATCATAAATACCATTGTTCACGTCAAGCTTCCAATAATGTAACAGAGCTTGTATACATACAGGCAAGGCTTCTGATAACATTAGTTGAGGATAACAATAATGTATTACTTTGACCTTTGATCGGACCTGGTTTCTATAATGTTTGAACATGACTGATCATGTATCGATTAATCATCCCTATCTCATTACAATATTTGAGCAGTCTCCTAAAAATACATTTCCAATGAGTGCATTATTGAGCTGATTGAATATCACCGATATCTTCTTAATCTGATTGTATTTATCTCGTATATCCTAAGAGTAAATGAATGACACAACGCTGTAAACCAAAGAAGTGCACTATATTATGTATATATTTCGCTTCAATGACCATGATGACAAGATATAGGTGTATATCTATATGTTTACACGCTTCTGTTTGATATATACAGTTTCTGAAAAAGACTTTATATATAGCAAGAAACGTATGAGCAATTAAAAACCTCATATTTACATTGTATCTCCAAAACAACGTCTACAGAATATCTTTTTAGCAACCCTGATTAAATACAGTAATTAAGTAATAATTATAGCCTTTGGTGTTTATGTTATCGAATTGCTATTTGTATTTCACAAGAACACATACTGTATCTTCTCAAGATATGAACGTATTTGAAGTTAGCAAAAAAACAAACCAAAAAAAAAAAAAAAAAATACTTCTTTTTCTTTAATATCTATACAATCTCTAATAGTATACAAATTCTATCCCCTGCCACTCTTTGATTTTATGAGATTTAACTTTCTGTGTCCATATTTCGATTTTACATATTTCTTTCAACATGGATAATTATACGCTTGAGTATTTTTTTTTTTACGATACATTTTGGTAGACATCTTAACTGCAGATATATTATGCATACCTACGATAATGATGATGATTGAAAGCTAGTCACGTTGAATTTGTACTTTAATTTCGGTTAAGCCACAAAATTGATTCCATCCTTTCAGAATTCACATTTATGGAATTATTTGTTTTTCATAAGCCCCAGTCACATCATCTCCTAACCGATCAATGATTCACAAGATTTTAGCCATTCGGTTTAATGGAACTTGGCCGGTCTGTTGTCGGTACAGCATCGGCCTTTATTATCGGTCTGACCTGGTAATCACTATTGTTAGAAGTGATGACACGACTTTGAAATCATTGTATGTGCAATCATCATGCGGTCAATCTGATAGAACGGTTCTGAGAAGGTCTGATATATGTGACGTCATTCATCAATCAGGCGTTACGTAATAATAACCATGGGTGGAATGTGCATAGAATGGCAGAAGATTGACATGGCCCTTTTTGTGTTGTTTTTGTTTGTTTTTGTTTGCTTGTTTGTTTGTTTGTTTGTTTGTTTGTTTTAGTGTGACGTTTGTCAGTCTATGGTCATGATTTTCCTACTCTAGATGCTCGATGTGTATACAGAATTAAAATAAGAGCCCAGAAAGAACGAAAGAAAAGAGCGGTTTTTGTATACAATGTATATTTCTTTATTTTAATTCCATAATGATACCAGAAACATAACGAATAATACATGTACTTATGTAGATACATGTACAATGGATATATTAGCTGCACGTATTAAACAAATAAACATCTATTTTTTTAAAAACATGTTTGCAAATAATTTTAGCCTACAATAATCTTCAGTTCGAGTGAAGGATGTGGGCTTATCACGAAGAAGAACAAGAAGAAGAAGAAGAAGAATTTGCATTGAAATATATTTTCGTGTAGAATCAGCCCTATGATTTTTATATACATTATATATATTATATAAAACGCCATCAAAAATACATTTTACTAAAAACAAAGAAATAATAATTCAAAAAGTAAATAGAAACTTGTGTGAAGTCTGTTGTTGAGTAATTTTTTTTTAATTTTACTTCTTAAGTTAATGGAAATATAATTTATATTGAAAAAAAATCACTCTAGGTAAGTTGACATTTCACTTACAGACATTCTAATTTGTAACTAACATCAACAACAATATTTCTCATGATGAGAAATAGAAACGAGATGGAAATATTATGGACTACGGAAAGAGATGCATGAGGTTATACCAAGTACATATCAAACGATTTAGTACAAGCTGCAAGGGAGCGAATTGTCGTGAAATAGATACATCATTCTATATTTTAAGAGGTATAAGGTTTTTGAAAAGGTCAACTGCATTAGGAGCATCAACTGTATACCACAAAAGATTTTATCTTCATGATATCTAGGCTCCGTGACATTAAGTGCATTGGAATCGTCTTCAAATGAAGACCCCGTCGAGTATTATGTATGTCCGTCTATTGGTACAATGTGTATATTTATATGTGTGCTGTATTCTCATTCGATATATTAAATATACTATAATAATAATAATAATAATAATAATAATAATAATAATAATAATAATAATAATAATAATAATAATAATAATAATAATAATGATAATAATGATAATAATAATAATAATAATAATCATAATAATAATAATAATAATAATAATAATAATGATAATAATGATAATAATAATAATAATAATAATCATAATAATAATCATAATAATAATAAATAATAATAATAATAATAATAATAATAATAATTAATAATAATAATAATAATAATCATCATAATAATAATAATAATAATAATAAAATAATAATAATAATAATAATAATAATAATAATACCGTTTTATCTACACAGGTTAGCCGCTTCATTTATTTGTTTTTTTTTTTATTCCATTTTAAAAATCTATTTATTTATTTATTATTTATTTGTTGTTTCATAAAGAATTGACGTGTGGAATTATTTTACATTACAACGTACATGTAAATGTATTTCCAGAGATTTACCAACATCTGTCCATTTCTTTCATTATTGTTCGTGTTTATTTATTTATTTTTATTTTTTTTCTTCTTCATAAATTTCATAAATCGCCATTTATTGTTCGATAAAGGGAATACATTATGGGAATTATAAAATATGGGAATAATGAGAATTTATTATGGTTCGATTTGATAAGGAAAAATAAAGATATCACAATAGTAATAAAAACAAAATTTTCTTTTCATATATCATGTATATATCAGGAGAAAAACAGGCATTGAGCAATTGAAAGATACAGAAAATTTAGAAGCAGGCTATTGTGAAGTGAGCGTTAATAATCAAGTTGTTTCCGTCTTGCCCGGTTTCCATAGCAACTCAAATAATGTCTTTCATGCAGTATATCAATACTCATGTGTTACGTGCGTGTGAAGAAAAAATAAATGGTGTCCAAAGTTAAACTTGAGTAAAGAGCATGTCGTCGTTGGACACACGAACATTGGATCATGACTGACAATCAAAAGACGTCATTAAAAAAATAAATAACTATAAGAATTGAGAAGTATCATAAGGAGACAAAATGAAAAAAAAAAGTTGCGAAAAACTGAACGAAATACCAATTTTCATTTTAGTTTGTTCATTTTGGTTTGTTCACATTATGTCCCATATTACTAAATTTCTAAATATTAATTATTTTGATCTACCGATGTCCATATCAATAAACTACAAACTAGAGTTTACCTTTTAAATTTCAGCTTACCTGGAACGTAATGTTTCCCATACGATACAATTATTGTAATTTGTATGTATATTTACAAATAGAATAAAAACATAATAACATACATGTACATAAATTTATTTTACTCTCGCTCTCGCTCTCTCTCTCTCTCTCTCTCTCTCTCTCTCTCTTTCTCTCTCTTTCTCTCTCTTTCTCTCTCTCTCTCTCTCTCTCTCCATCCCTCCCTCTCACTCATTCACTTTCTCCTTTCCTTTGCTCACTTCCCTTTTAAATTCAATAACTCTCTTTGAATCCATAAACTCAATTTCTAGGCGGTAGGAGCTGGTTATTGTTTACTCTCTAAACCAGTGAGACCATGTTTCAGCCGTGAGGGGGATGTCGTGTTTGTGTGCTAGTGGCGGGTACAGCATGCAGCCAACTCTCGTGACTATCGAAATTTGTTTCACTCAGATTTAAGTGTTTTTACAAACTCTTGTCTTCGGGGAAGTAGACGGATGAACGACAAACTGCTGTTCATGCTGCTCAGTAACAGCATTAAAACTGATTTCATATGAAAGTATATTGTATCAAATATTATCTCAAATTTAAATCATGGACGTATTATTATACGTCATAGTAAGAATTTGTCGGTTCGTATATTTTGTAACAAAGACCTCTTGAGCTTTCGATAGCTGTACGACTATTATGATTAAACAACGAATTATTATTATTATATTTTTTTAGAAGGCAAGATATAACCAAATAGAAAAAGAAAATCTCTCTCTAAAAGGAAAAATGGCATTCGTGGCTGAGTTTGGGTCACGAAAAGCTTGCAGAAAACAAAGAAATGCACGAGGAAATTATTATCTGTTTACACTAAAAAAACGATGAATCGTTCTACCTTAACTTATTACGTTATTTCAAGCTGATACGATTGATTGGTAATATGGTTCAGATATAGGCAGCATATATTGCTTATTGTCCATAACAAACTGACAAACATTCACCACCCCCTCCCCCTTTCACTCTACCGCTATGTACTATATTTTAAAATCTACCCACTCACCACTACAAATTCCATTTTCATAAAAGCAAAAAAAAAAAAAAATCTTCTTTGGAATGGATTAGAATGTCCGAGTGCGATTTAGCGATGCCATAGAAAGCCCAGTATAGGGGAGACCGGGGACAAATGTAACACGGGGCAATTGTAACAGAGGCTCCCATTCCTAGCAGAAACACGCTATAAACTTAAAATT
>CALNVZ010002974.1:38283404-38300065 GCA_940671915.1 Paracentrotus lividus
TAAAATTTGCTAGAGAACAAAATGCGCATTTAATCGCCTCCCACATGCCTGTATGAAAGTAGATTATGCAGATTTAACGGTTCGTGGCATCTCTCTACTGCGGTAACAAACCGTTTTTTGAGCATAACAAGTTAATGCATTCTCCACCATCTCACATTCGATATTTTCTGTCTGGACAAAATATGTGGATGGCACGGCTGTGGCATATTTATGTATAGTTTAGAAATTATGCTTTTCTTAGGCATATTTTCCTAAAGTTTCAACGACGAAATACCGAAAGCTCAGATTAGAAAAACGAAGTCTCTCTGAAATATGTCACCTCTGCCAGTGGGCAATTGTACAAGCTTGTTACAATGCCTCCTGTTCTGTTAAAGTCACGTCCCGTAGCGAACTCGGTAAAGCAGATTTCCGCTGAATCAACACCACAGCTATTAGTATAAACCATCAGAGGCACGCGGAGTGTTTTGGAAAGTGGAAGGGGCTGAGCAGCATGCCACATGTGGAGTGGAGGGGGGTGGGGGGAGCGGCTGAACAGACCTAAAAATACACCCCATTTCCTGGTTCACTCTCTCTTAATAATAAGCACACGTTCCGCTGACGAAGCCCTCCAGGCCGTCGCCCCTGCACATACAAAACAACATCTACAATTGTCACGCCAGGAACTCTGTTGCTTCCTGTAAACATAATTAAAACATAATCAGAAACCTCTGAACCATGGAGCTAGTATTAGACGTCCCAAGACGTTCCTCCCGACAATTTATATAAAAAAAAAATCCGTCTCCGAATTCCAGAGGACGTCTCGGAAGACGTCCTAATACTATATTATCCGTCGGGAGACAAGATTCTATTCTGTCGCGAGACGTCTCCGCGAAGGAATAGCACCCTTAGCTGAAGCACTCATAACTTTGAATGTATTTTCAATTTATAATGCTTACAAAAAACAAAAGGTAAACAACATCTATACCTCCGACATGAAAATTAGAGGTGTATCTCACTTCGCGGAGACGTCTCCACGCAGAAAAAATTTCGTCTCGCGATGGATAATAATATTAGAAACGTATCCCAGACTCTCGAGACGTCTCCTAAATCTCGGAGACGGATTTTTTTCATAAATTGTGGCGGAGACGTCTCGGAGACGTCCTCCGCGATATTGGAGACGTTTTTAATACATTCTGTCCGTCGCGAAAAACAAATTTCTATTCTATCGCGGAGACGTCTCCGCAAAGTGAGATACCAGAGCCTCAGTTTTATTTGTTGTTGTTGTTGTTTTTTTAAATAATTATATTAACTTTATGTAAAAGAAAAAAGAGATAAAATATGAAGAGAGTGACCATTACGTTCTTTAATGCTGAGATTTAAATAGGAGTAGAACTTGGATAAAAGAAAAATAGCAAGAAAAGCCTCGTTGATAAGCTCAAGTATCAGAACTTTATAACTTTGAATGTATTGTCGATTATTATGCTTTACAAAAACAAAAGGTAACCATACCTATAAATCTCAGACATGAAAATTCAATAACTTTGAACATATCTGTCTAATACGTTTTGTTAGAAATGCAATGAAATCATTGATATTTTCCGAAAAAAGTGCCTTTAGTTTGTTATTCAATTTGTTTCACTGTAATACAGAGCCTCAGGTTTGTTATTCTTGTTTTTTTCTTTATAATTATATCACTTACTAGAGAACTTTCAGAACTTCATAACTTTGAATGTATAATCAATTATAGTTTCTTTTTTTTTTACAAGGACCAAGAGGTAACACTTATCTATGAGCTCAACATGAGGAATAAATAACTGTGAAAACTATGATTTTATTTCATTTTATTCGTCGAGTGTTCATGGGTATAACACATAAAAGAAACACTGACAGATAGCCCATGAAACCAAAAGGCCTTTTAACAATGGGGTCAATAAAATGGGAAAGAAAATAGGGACCCCCCCCCCCGACTTGTTTTTTTCTTATTAAAAAACGCACATATTTAAAGAGAGAAATAAAGAAGAGAGAAGAAGAGAGAGAAAGAGAGGAGAGAGGAGAGAGCGAAGAGAGAGACGAAGAGAGAGAAGAGGAGAGGGGGGGAGGCAGAGGCATGAGTAGAAAGTACAAAAGTAAAGAAGGGAAAGCGAATGAAGAACAACCAGAAAGATGAGAGCAGAGAAGAACAGCACAGAAGAGACCGATGGGGGAGGATGCAGCCAACCATAAAAAAATAAAAATATATTTTCAATATGATACCTGAAAAATTATGATCAAATACGTTTTGTTAAAAGGCAAAGACAATTGATTTTGCCAGAAAGAAAGAAAATGGCTGTAATTCTTGAAGATTGATTTTACCAATAAAAAAAGAAAGAAGAAAAATGTAGGAACAAAGTAGATAAAGAACCAAAATATGAATTAATGAAGGTTCTATAATTCTACAGTTAAAGGGTGAAGCCACAACAACCTAAAGAAAAAATTTAAAAAAAAACTATCATAACTTTTGTCCCATTTCATGCATATAAAAAGTGGAAAATGTAATATAAATGGGTCAAGCATTGTCATGTTTCATTATAATTAGTTTATGTGGTTAATGATGTTTAATTTGTCATGTGCATAGCTTTGATAAAGAAAAACAAAATGTTACAAGTTCATGTGTTACAATTGCCCCGCACGTCTGTTACAATTGCCCCTCGTCACGGGGCAATTGTAACACTCGACCTCTTGTTTTGAAATGGTAATGGCTTCAAAATGACTTGTTTTACTTAACCCAAACCTATTCATATGTCAAGCTAAGATATGCATATTTCATTTTATTTAGTTTTAAGCAAGTATTTAGCTTCAATAAAGCTGATAGGTCAAATTTGGAAAAAACTGTTACAATTGCCCCAGGTCTCCCCTACAAAGTTACTTTGTTCAAACTCTCTTGAACCATTTCAGGGCACTCAACTCTAGCAAGACCAGACCGAATTAATACACCCTTCTCAATACATCCACATCTCCAAAGTAAAGCTACAATTGAAATCTGAGTGCCAGCTTTTGATGGACAAACAAAAGATGCCATTAGGGGTTAAGCCAAAAGAAGGATCTTGTGTCCATTGTCTGGCCCGGTCATTTGTCTAGCTGCTGGTCAAGCCATGTCCTTTCTTGACCAACCCTTTTAGACCCGTTGTTTATTCCAAGCTTCTATACTAGATTCTAGACCTATGGGTATACCTCAAAATCTTTCCTTTATTCAGAGAGTAAAGCTAGATTTAAGATCAGATTTAAGGGTCCGAATAGCCAACCCTTTCATCAACTTTGTTTTTAATTTGGAAGAACTGTCCGTTGGCAATCTAAAAGTAAACAAGGATTACTCTGAACATTTTGAAAAGTTAACGATGACTTCATGTAACTCGTTTGACTGCATATAGACAGCTGAATATTAAAATATGACAATGTTAAAGTAGCCATAATGATTTAACATCACCCTGTCTTGGACCTCGCGCATAATAATCAGAGATCCCAACATTTGCTCAAACACTGCTGACAAAGCTGTGATTCTCTTCTATTTCCTCAAAAGGAATCTTTATAACATGTAGGCCCACAGGCAACAAAATTGTATCATTGTTTGTTAAAAACGTGGTAAAAATGTAAACATGGTAAACGGCCTATAGACTGATGTAAATAAAGTTGCATTTTGTGATGAGAGCGCAAATTTACCTTAGCCCACCCTGTGCATATATCCTAAACGTTGAATACAAGCTGAATTAGTGATACAGGAGCTTCAACTGTCATGACTGTTTCGATGATTTCCAATTCATGATGTCAATGCATTGCGGTGTACTGCATTCTATGTAACGGGGATCCCGTCCATTTTATCATATTTTTACATTGAAGAGGGAGGGTGGGGGAAATGCATTATTTTAAGTTAAATACTCCATAGTTAGGATACATGATACAATGCAGAATAAGGGTCAATCGCCCCCTTTCCTCGTATAATGTTGACACCTCTGTTAGGTAATAGAAATGACTGATCTTCAGATCAGAATCAGGTCATATTTTTCAGTACTAAACCGGCTGGGTTTGGACCGTTGAAGAATTTGGCGTTTCCATGGTGCTATTTTCTGAAGATTCGTTTCACATAAACATGACGGGTACATGTCGTAACTATACAGTAACACTACGTGAATTTATTAACCAGTACTAGGTTCGAAAAAATACTGGTCTCTTGTGACTTGCAATTACAATGTACAGGAAATAGGTTTTTCTACTATTCCTTCAATCACTGTCTAATCAAGCACTATACTAAGGCTTCAGTGATGGAGTATTCTGTACTTTTGTCTAGCACAGCTCTTATCCAAGTCATATACTAGTAGTATGGCTTCGTGGTACATACCTCATTGACAATACCAAGGAGATATACATGTACTGTGTATTGATAATATTACCCACTACTACGTTAATACATATTAATTTACATAGACTTTATAGTCCCCTTTTGACTCTTAGCTGCAGTACTATATTGACATAACAAAATGTGCTCTTATTTGTTAAGGTTTCTCAAAATAAAAGCCCCTTCCTCAGTTTTGTATTTTGTTTGGCCTATTATACGTTTTAAGGAATTCTTATTTGGAACATTATTTTGTGGTTATACATCTCACTTCGACTCGGACAGTCAGAGACGTGTTCAATAATTTTCCGTCACAGTAACGTCTTGGAGACGTTTCCGCGACGGAAAAAATACTAAATTTAAGCATGTTCGATCTCCCCACGACTCATTAGACGTCGAAGAGACTAATGAAACGTTGCGGTGACTGCAGGAGACGTCTCAACAGACGTTTCTGAGACTTTTCCGCGACTAGTCTCAAAACCGTTTCAAATCCGTCTCAAACACGTCCCAACTGACTGGTCTCGAATACGTCTCATGGCAAGTGAGTATTAGAGGCGGCTGCCCCTGGATCCCATGTCCGCGATTGGTTGTACCTCATAATATAGGCATGTATTGAAAGAAAGCTCTCTTTTATCCAAAGTTGAGGTTTAATTATATTTGGCTAATTTAAGGCACAGTGAATGTCATTACCGAGCGCTTTAAGCTGATAATGGGTGGTAATTATTTGTCATTTTGAAAAGGAGATGCCATTGTCATTGTCAAGGGAAATAGTGCGCACACCCCACATCTTCGTATAAACGGAGAGAAAATCCACTATAGAGGAAAATAAACAAAGGACGAGATAATTCAGTAGAGTTTGCCACGAAGGATTATTCCATCCATTTCAATCAATAACAGAGGTCGATGAATAGATAGCTACTTGCCCTGTTACTATAGAAACGTGGAACTTAGGAATACCTTTTCTGAAGCCATGGTTGTTACGACGTCAAAAATGGGAAATATCAATCGATTTTCACATACCTTGGCTGAAAGGCCAATATGAATTGAGCAGATGTGGTGAAAGGGTCAGATTGACGTGGAGGAAGAGGAGAGAGGGGGCATAATAAATGTCATCTGGCCCAACCCTCTCCGATCTCTTTATTAATAATGGTCCTTATTTCCCTCGATGTCCGGTTCGGCAAAAATTTCTGCCTAAATCCCTTACATTCACCATCACCAATCTGCAATAGTATTAATATATTAATTTCGTTACCATATATTCTGCATAACGCCATTAAATGTAGCCCTCCTCGCCCCCCCCCCTGCTCGCCCTCCAACTTATACGCCCCTGTTTCCCAACCCCCTTTCCATCATTTTTTCCCCTTCTATTTTCACCTCCCTCTCTTTGTATTACTACGACTTGTCTTATACCCCTCCCCTACCATCGCTCTCCTGCGCCCCCACTCCAATCCTAATCTTCCATCCCTCATGTCCCTGCTCCCATGTCATCCTCCTCACCATGTTGGCATTACCCCCCCCCCTTCCTCCAACCCTAATCTCCCATCCCTGCTCCCATCTCATGACCCCCCCCCCATCCTAATCTCCCATCCCTGTCCCATGTCACCCCTCATCATATCGGCATGACCCCGACCCTCCTCCTCCTCCAGCCCTATAATCTCCCATCCCTGCTCCCATGTCAATTTCCTCATCATATCGACATGACCCACCCTCTTCTAACCCTTCCAACCTAATCTCCCATCCCCACTTCCATGTCATCTTCCACACCATGTCATCATGACCCCCCCCCCTCCCTCCTCCAACCAAATCTCCCATACCTGTTCCCATCTCAAGACCCCATCCTGCGCGTATTCTGAGGGGGGGGGGCTTTCGGGGCCCGGGCCCCCGGTAGGCGCCCAAAGGGGCACGGAAAGACCTTATTGGGGCGCCAAATGACTTTAGGGGCGCCAAATGGAGTTCAAAAAAATTAAAAATGGAAGTTAAGACATGTTTATAGTCGATTGACCACTTAAACCTACCCCTAATGCTGATATATGACCTTACGGACGGCCGAAGGCCGAACATTTTTTGAACACCTTTTGGCTCGCCTGGCGTAACGAAAAAAGAAAAAAAAAAATGGGTGTACCACTCTGGATCCACCACTGGGGGGGCGCCAAAATCATAATCACATCGGCCCGGGGTGTCAAATCCTGGGTACGCGCCTGCCTCCCCATCCCATCCCTGCCTCCATCTCATGACCCCCCCCCCTAATCCTAATCTCCCATCCCTGCTCTCATGTCATCTTCCTCATCATGACGGCATGAGTCACTGGTCGAGTGACAGCATCAGACGCGGCCATGATGCCTACCGCTGGGGTGACAGATGACCGAGCTATTGGAACAGCGGGGTCCCTCCTGGATCGCTCCTTACATTCTTAAAGGTATACCATCAACACCATGTCATTATCATTTATTAATGGGGGGACGCTACTCCTTCAATAATGATATTAATCTTTTTAAGAGTCGCCCATGGACCATATACATGAAAATAATTTGAATAGTAAAAACAAAAATATAATAACATAAAGAACATAAAGAGAAGAATAAATATCTTTCGTGAATGTGAAAATATTGTGCTTTGAAGGCAACTGTTTTGATGTTCTCGAAATAATATTTGCCATATGAGAAATATATTATTCTTTATTGAATTAATATAATCTAAGATTACAATATTGAAGGGATTTTGTTTGTTTGTTTTTGTTTTTGTTTTAAGACACGAAAGAAAGAAACCACAAATAATGGACTGCTTGAAAATAATATCTGATATTCATGTAGCAGTAATGTAGCCAAAATACATTTCCAAAATATGTAAATAATGGACTTCAACATAACTTTTAAAAAAATACTAAAGATTTTGTAGAGCATTTTTAAGAGAGACACACTGGATGGGCGTGTTTAAACACGTCACTTAGGAAAATAGACCTTTTTTAAAAACTCGGTAACAGGCTTCAACATCATAAAATAACAATATTGATTTACATGTAAAGGAATTTAATGTGCGTTTTTGTGATGGATATACAAGCAGGCATGCAAATATATTTTAGTTGTCAAGTCAATGAAGTTTTGATTTTGTACGAATTCAACAAGAAAAGAAAATGAAATCCGAATGGTAGAATTTGCATGAATGTAAGCAGTAACATGATCAATATGATAGATTGGACTGAGACATGCAATCCAGCAAAGTACATTGACTTTAGAAAATACATATACACGAAATCGTCTTCTCCAGAACAGCTCTGAATTGACAATATCCGGATTTACAGTTCCTCATTTAAAACTCTCATTATGTGGTTAATTCTACACATTTCAGGATAATAATACAATTGGGAAAAGAGAAAACAAAACATCTCAACTGAAATTGCGACTTCCTTTAAAACTCTCGGGAGAGAGAACATGATTTTGTACTTGTGAATATGATGATAAAAGAAAAATATTACAGCACCACCACCCGCGGGCTGGCTCTGATCACCGAATATTGGAGGGGATAATTGGTTGCCAAAACATGAATTGGAACATTTTGGGCCTTCTCTTTACTTCGATGATACAGCTAGGGCTCTCTGGGGAGAACATTATTGAAAGAGTAATTGTATTGCACCTGTTTTTGATTGGTTCAATTTTCAAGAATTTTCAGCGACCGTGTGGTTCCTCTCGTCAAAGAGCGGACCCTGTTCTGCTAGATTTTGATAATTTTATTTCCAAAGCAAAACCAAGAAGCACATTCCATGGTAGACTGTATCTATGGTAAAACTATGAATCCTGTTCTGAGCGGTTAAACCAGGGAAACTGGACTCGGCTATATTGATGCATTTTTATTGTTTTTAAGTCTATCATATAATAATACGTTACTATCTTCTGAAGACAGAAAATTGCAAAATTTCACTTTCAAAGTGTAAACGAGCAAATAATTTACAAACTATGAATTTGTGAGAGGGAAAATAATATATATATGATTAAGTCATAACAAGAAAGAATCAAGAAGAAAAGAGAAAGGGAAATCAGAAAACAAGCGAAAGAAATATGGAACAAACTAAATGGTAAATATATACGTAGAAGGGAGTAAAATTTGAAACCCCAAAGGAGGAGTTATCCAGTAACCGTTCACATTACTAAATGAGATCACACTGACATAATGCACATAATAGGCTAGCTTTTATAAGCATCAATGAAATAAAGAAGAAAGGAAAAGACAGGAGATGTCAAAATCTGGTGAAGCCAGATTGAATAGGCCACAGTAGAGTTATATTAACATGATTAGACATTATGATACTCCTATTTGTATTGAAAGCAATGGTTAGTAATGATGACGATGATTAAAATAATTACGTAATTACCTGAACTATGTTAATGGTTCCTGGTGCTTAAAACTCGGCTTCCATCCCCCTCCGTTTTAGTATCTTCGCCCATTTTCTCTTTCTTTCTCTCTCTCTCTCTCTCTCTCTCTTCTCCCTATCCCCTCTCACCCCCCCCCCTTCTCTATGCATCTCCCTCTTCCTTTACTTCTCTTTCTCACTATCTCCATACATATGAGAGTACATGGTGGAAAAGAGAGTTTCATGAAGAAAAAAAAATAGATTGGATTTCGTGCTCAGGAAATTCAGTCCGCAGCTTAGCGTTGCTCATGTATGTTCTTCGAGTGTTTATTTTCGTTCTTATCTCCGACACACATGTGAACATCACATACATTATTCACCAACACATACATGCATACATTATTCACCAATACATACATGCATACATTATTCACCAACACATACCTGCATACATTATTCACCAACAGAATGCATGTTGATATCGTGTGTAGTGGGAAGGAGAGTCAGCCACACCTTCAACCAAAAAGCAAACGAATACAAAACCTCCCACCTCAGAGGTAACGTATTTTTTTGTTCAGTCTACTCTCGGTGTGGAGTTGGCCTGTCCGATGTGACTTGCGTGTCATTGTACTTGAGGTTCACTTTTCACCGGTCCATCTCTCAACCATGATGACCACTGAGGATTAAGATAGGATTAGGATTAGGATTTATCTATTCAAATCAATGATGCCCATCGTAATCATAGCATTAACCCTAAACAAAAACAGTGATTAGAGTTTCTCCGAACACAACCTCACACAGTCAAGAATGCATGGAATACGGTCCTCGTCTTTTATTCTGCTAATAAGCATGTGCGGTGGATGCTTCTGCTTCACCATATGAAGACGGATCCGTTCTTATAATTTTAGACACAACATTATTATAATGATATTGTTTGGTTGTGCGTGATAAAGGTATACCATACAGTAAATACTTCAGAGAAAGACAAGCAGATCCGCAGATAGGAATGGTGGTATCTCACTTCGCGGAGACGTCCCCGCGACGTTTCACGAGTCTCGGGAATCTCAAACCTGTCTCAAAGTTAGTAGTCCCAAATCCGTCTCAAACCCGTCTCTACGAAGTGAGATACCACCATAAGAAGTAAGATAAAGCCATCCAGAAGAGGATGGGAGACAAAAGAAAATTAGTATCGAGAGAGAAAACGCACGGGGCACAGACAGATGAACGGGGAGGAGGCGAATATATATATTTTTTTTAATACGATCATAAATAACATAAAGAAACGACATTTTATGGCATTCCGAGATTCACATTTCATGTAAATAAACTCATTTTGTATAATTATGTCTAGTATTATTTTTTTTTAAATATATACGCAGTCAACAAAACACTTCTCAAAATAGTCTCTAAAATTTACCCTGTTTCTAGTATAACTCAAAACATACATAAGATGTTCTGGTTACCATAGAAAGCTGATTGCGTATTTTGGCGTCACATCTGCAGAACACCGATTAGATTGTCGTATATAGGGGTGGCGCCGAACATTGGCAAATGTGTCACTCAGCTGACAATCGGAGTAAAGAAACAAAATGACAATTTGGACTTGGGGAAGGGGGAGGGGTGAGTGTGTACATATTTCTCAATAGCAATAAGTTATCGCATGATATTCTAGTTTTTCTTTTGGATTGTGTGCTGTAGACATCCACTACTTGTACTGTCTTTGTCCTAGGCCTATGATTCTCCAAACTGGAGTATAACATCATACAAAGGGAAGAAATTATGAAAAGAAGTACGCAAATAGTTAATTTTGGAAATCCAATAAAATTCAATCAGGTTTCGTTATCATCGTGTGATTAGTTTTTTTTTTTTTTTTTTTTTTCCCCCTCCATCTCTCTTTCTCTTTCTCTCTCTCTCTCTCTCTCTCTCTCTCTCTCTCTCTCTCTCTCTCTCTCATTCTCTCTTTCTCTCCCTCTTTTCATCACTTATCCCTTATTTCATGTGTCCTTTAGCATTATATTAGTTGATTACCACTGAAACTTAATACATCTAGTGGAGTAGTGAGGAGGCACATTGTACTAAGGGATTTACCTAGGCTGCGAACAGAAAACCTGTTTCTCTATTCAATGATTACGGGCTCTGCTCAGGACAAGCGATTAATGTATTTCATTTCATTATATTGATTATCCTCTAAAATAGGTGTCAATATTCACGATATTTAGTCTTTCTCCAATGTTAGCATTTCAGGATACGTAGCTGACCATAATAAATGGGTTCAACCTAGCAAACAGTGTCTGTAATTTAAGACTAGATCATAGAAACTAGAGAGGGTGAGCGGAAGACTTAAATCCTTTTTCTTTTTTTCTTTTCTTCTTATTCTTGAAAAAATTCAATACAAACAGTAAGCCCCAATCCTTGTATATAAACACCCGGCACATAATGTCAAATAAATCCATGTATTTGGTCAAAGTAGGGGCGACAGCACTGCATTCATTTCGTCGCAGATATAGCCTACCACCCGCAAAAAGGGTTAACCCTAGGTGCCCTCATAACAGACCAAATATACATTTATGTATGTATTTCAGTCATGACAGCGTCTCCAAGCATTATAGCCAGTTCTGCTTTTACAAGCATATTTTTTTTAAATATTATGCTTAGCAAATAAATTATTATTTGTTTAAACTATCGATTTGCATCGTTATATTTATTCTCTTCCTGTCTCTTTCCGTTGATTCTTTTATGTATTTCGATCGCGAAATGCACCTATATTATGTTATTTATTTTATATTACAATTTTGTGCCAGTCACTATGTCGATGAAAAACTAAATAAATATTCAATGACGTTATTTCAAGAGGTATATCTTTATAAGTTCTTAATAAAAAATGAAAGGAGATACTTGAAGTTTGTCATAAACTTTTCACGGAAATTAGAATAATATGTATCGCATGGATGATCATTATCAGGTTATAATGGTTTTTAAAAAAAAACTATTGAAGGGGGTTTTCCATCTTCACAAAATTGGGGATTGAAGAAAAAAAAAACGTTTTACGTTTTCCATTTTCATTATTTTCACTTTCACAGTACTTTCAAGATAATAAAAAAAGACATGTAAATCTTCGTTTAAGAAAATATATAGGTTTTCATCTGCATTGCAACCTTCATAAAATGGGAATAGTATAAGGTTCATTTCGTCGAAGTGGTTTGGAAGCGGTGGATAACATTATATCTATTTGGGGATATAGCCCTTTTGTGCGACTGAGTTGAGTGATTCGAGCTGAACCCCTTCAAATCGACCCTAATGCATTCTAGCTTAGGCTGGCTCCGGTTGACGCTGCATTAATGTGACTATAATGGAACGTTATATTTATTTGGAGGGAAAGCTTGCAGGGGCTTTTAGCTGGGAGCAAGATGGGGGAGAAAGAGCGGGAAATACGGAGGGGAACTATATTGTGATGAAGAAGAAGAAGGGAGGCAGTGATCGTAAGGAAGTGAATTATTAGGTTTGTGCCGGTAAAGTGGAGATTTGCTCGTGTTGTGGTTGGTCGCTCGAATGGAGAAAAAAATGAAATCCGATTTTAAAGTGAATGGACGTCCCTCCATGCTCGTAAACAACCTGATAAACAACAATAATCACACTTTGCATGTCATATACATAACAACATGCTGAATGGATGCATAGTATACAAGGTTGGATCAAAGGAAGATATTGTAGGAGGGAAAAAATGGAGATATTTGCAATAACTATATCTTCAATATATCGAAGAAAATCACAATATTATTCATATCGCATAATACATTGTATATGCTGGGCGGATGAATGATGCAAAATGGGCTCAAATGAAGATATTGTTTGACAAAAAATTTGAGATGTTCCAATAAAAATCTTCAAATTATTACATTCATAATGCAGATGATTATTATGTTACGAAAATTTGGTAATCAGTTGAAATGTTTTTTACATAAAATCATTAAGTTCACTTGTTTGAAAAACAATATAATCTTTACAAATATTTATATTTGTATTTTTACTGTTTTTTGTTTGTTTTTGTTTTTTGGTTTTTTTTATTTAATTATATTGTAAGAAAGATCACATTGGCATAATATAGGTTTATTGGTGTCCCTAAAAGAAAAAATAGCATGATCCAGTCCTGTTTCTTGCAAAACTGTCAACTTTAAGTTTATTCTGAAATAGTGAACCAAACCATAGATATGTCTTTGTTTGGCTCGTGGTTAAACGTTAATGTAATTTAGGTGGCCCTTTAACCGTACTTTAAAGAACCAATAATGTGTCAATGTGGGGGCGCGTGTTGATGAATTTTACATGTCATGAGAATCAATGAATCTCAAGATTTGGTTTGTTGCCTGTGCCCTGTAACATAAAAGTTACGATCAATCTTACGACCGATATCAATCGTAAGTCTATGGTAAACCGTGTAATAAGAGTTACAATCTATCGTAAGATTGGTCGTATCTCTTTTATGTTACAAGACACTGGTCTAGGTTCCAGTCCAGAGAACATGTCAAGATGAATTTATCTTGGTTTGTTCTGTGATTGGAGTCGATGCCTAACCCAGCCCGCCTAGCTTGATGTCTTTTTGATCAGCCTAGAACAGTCCCACGCTATTACTATCGCGTATTCATGCTTGGGGTGGGATGAGAAAGGATTGGATAAATGGGTGAGGGAGGGGAGGGAGGGAAGGAGAGAGAGAGAGAGAGAGAGAGAGAGAGAGAGAGGGAGAGAGAGAGAGAGAGAGAGAAGAGAGAGAGAGAGAGAGAGAGAAAGTACACGAAAAGAAGAAATAGAGAGATAAAGAGACATGAGTGGTGATGAATATAAGACGAACTTGAATGAATGATGAAAAAAAAATTTAATTGAATAAGAAAAGAAAAAAAATCATTGATGGGATCAAGAAATATGAGATAAGGGTTGAGATAGATTTAGAGCACGGTATACTTCGGGAAGAACCCTTGGAAGATGAAAGCAAGCATATACATGCAGTATAATAAAGAGTGGATATAGTTTCATTAAAATTAAAAGAATGTCATAGCTAGCCTATAAATAATATCTACTGAAAGAAGATAATGCAATATCGGGATAGGAAAAGGGAAATGCAGAATATGTCACATACAGTATACACATGATATATACAGGAAAACAAACATGAAAAACAGTATATACAAAGAGAGAGAGAGAGAGAGAGAGAGAGAGAGAGAGAGAGAGAGAGAGAGAGAGAGAGAGAGAGAGAGGGGGGGGGAGGAGGTGCACATCCCGTCAACATGAACAGAGATAAATGGGAGGCAGTTGAATGATAGATGTTTCCTCAACAGTCCCACGCTATTTATTTTCATGTTTGTATAATGGAGGGTATCAGGCAGTCGCCAACGAGTTCCACGTCTGCCTACGATGATATCATACCCATCTGATGATACCAAACTGGACCCTCTTCAGTTCTTAAAGTAAAATTATTATTCTGGTCATGAGATTGAAACGTGGAAGACACTGTTTTAAAAGTGCTTTGGAAAGGTTGATAACAGTAGTTATTTTCAGCAATATTGTGTGCCGTGAGGTTTTGTTATCACCAGAATGCTCAGAAATTAACCCAATTCTGCTTATATAGTTTCATGCACTCCATAGAACTGAATGTATGGGACTACACACAACATTTCAGCTGTTTTGGTTATAATTATACTGGGTCATGTATTATGACTAATGGGGTAATTGAAGAACAATCCTTTGGAGTGGACCTTTTTACTATGATATTCTTCCTAAATAGCATTATAATTTGAAATCTCACTATCATTTTGTTCATCTATCCCACTATACACTAGATTCTCTTTAAATATCGCCCGAAGCCGACAGGGACCGAGTGATGACACTCGGCCCTGGGTGATATTTGAATTACAATTAATTAAATGAAATCAATATGGTTTGTGTGCTTATCATTAGTCGCACCAGAACGTCTGCCTCATTTGTAGTATATATAATTATGACATATTGTCTGCACTGTTTCATGTGTGTAAATCTACATGACTAACGAAAATCGATGCTTTAAATGCAGACTCTTTCCTGTCATTTTACACGGTTAATACAGCATAATCTTATATTGTATTCTCCATAATACTGAATTATTTTGTTGATATCATTTTTTACTGTTGTAAATTATGTTTGTTTATATTTTGACGTTCTTACATTTTTTTGAATTTTTGAATTTTTAAATTTTAACCAAATATAACTGATTGAGAGTCAGATTTCAAGTGATATTTGCTCTCAATACAGAATAAAAGGATTTGCATGTATAGCGTGTAAAAACTTTAGGCCCTGTATCATTAAATGGGATGGTATTTTTCATCTAAATGAATCGTTGTTGTTTTTTGTGCAAAATGTAGCATCGAAATATTAAGAGAGTGTATTTCGTCAGCAAAGAAAGAGAGAAAGTTGAATCACATAAAATATAAGAGAGAGAGAGAGAGAAGAAGAAGAAGAAGAAGAAGAGAGACAGATAAAGAAAGAAAAAGAGAGAGAGAGAAAAGAGAGAAAGAGATAGAGAAAAGAGAGAAAGAGAGAGAGAGAGAGAATGAGAAAGAGGGGAGAGGTGATGTTGTATTCAGAAAGCTACTTGAACGTGAAACGAAATTTCATATCTATAGCTCCATGCATGGCGGGCTTGAATCATCTATCTTCCCTTGTCATAACAGACGAGATGTTTTCACCGTCTCTACCCGGCTCTCCAGGCATAAATTATGCCCGAGTTATGGATTTTAATATTGGACGGGGGATTGCACAGAGATACAACGCTTGGATCAGCCGTGTCTCTGCCGAGGTTTTGGATGCCCGAGTAAAGAATTGTGTTGGCGGAGATGGAATAGAGGAGTGAACTAGTTCGTGTACAGGCTCCTGTCATAAATTAAGCCTTAGAAATGCGATATTAAATTAACATTTCTTCAAAATGGGATATACAAGTTATTTAATCCCGTATGATGTTTTTCAATAAATCAATTTAATTCACCCGTCTATTAATGTGGGATATAGAGATGGTTGATTCGAATCTTAAACTCTGCGTTTGAAAATAACATAACACCAATAATGTTAAACGTAAAGGAATTTACGCCGTTGGGATGTTGAATAACAGTACGTCTATCTACCAATAATGTTGTGCTATTTTACTCAAGTACATTTTATCATTCAAAATGAAATGAAATATTTTTTATCAAACCAAACGGCAAATCTGAACATCAACACCTTTCAACAACCCACATTTTCATTTTCTTTATCATCATCGTCATCATCATCACCATCATCATCATCATCATCCTCATTATCATCATCTTAATAATCGTCATCACCATCATCATCCCCACCACTGCCTCCATGGCAGCAATAATAATAATAACTAATAAAAAGACGATCAATTTCACCTCCATGGTACTGCTTCAACCGAAGTCTTGATTATTTCTGAAGAATATAATTATATTTATCACATGGGGAAAGTGTATTATCTCTTTTTACCATATACCTTCCCAAGATGTAGGCCTATGTAGTACCGAGAGCTGAATTCTGTTAAATCGCACATTTATCACCCTACCCACTGCATATGAAACCCGTTTGAGTCTAGGCAAGGGTATCGCTTTTCCATAATTAATGCAAGAAGGTGGCGGGAAAGGAACATTATTCTGCAATAGCACTTCACGCAGCATCGATGAAGGCGCCAAAACACACACACAAAACCAATGAAAACTGTCTGCGGACGGGGAATTATGCTAATACGTACACGGTGCTTGGAAAAGCGCTTTTCTCAGGAACGCATAAACATTGGGTGCTTGAGAGCTAGCTGTAGTTTTTTTGTTTTTTGTTTTTCTTTTCAGGCGAGGGAGATTTCTTTAAATGGGAAAAATTTCTAAAGTTCTAATAGTATGGTAGCATATTTTGAATGCATATACAGATGACATTGCGCAACCCCTATGGTTTTTTTTT
>CALNVZ010002974.1:38301821-38359210 GCA_940671915.1 Paracentrotus lividus
TTTTTTTGTGCTCTTATGAAAACGTGGTAAATTAGTGTTGAAATTTTCAGTATTGTATGTATTATTCTTTCTTGTCCAGACGAGTTGTTAAAGCGAGGTTAATGCTATGATTTACAGGAATCGTGTAATGTTGACCAAAGTGATATTGACACGGCATCAGTAGATACCTTAAATTTTGTTATAACATGTGCACTATTTAAGAAGTTGGACTGGACTTTGGAGCCAAGATGGGAACCGAAGCTGGATTCCTCTCTTGTATGTTTGTAAATATTGAGGTTTTGCTATGACACGAAGGTTACAAGAAGGTCTGTGTAAATTGGACATGTTTTTCAGGTTTAGTGTACCACTGCTGTTCAATGGTATGCATTGATATAGCGTATGATTTTCCTATCTTAACAGAGAAATAAAGACGTTTGTAATTTTGTTGGAAACTTGGTTCGATTGGTTTTGTTTCAAGCAATTGATATACAGACCTATTTATTAGTCATCTTCTGGAGCAATATTTAAAATATTGTCCATCAATTAACAACACGCTGCAAATGACGTCATAGTAATTACCATTACCATCGTAATTAATCCAATCAATGTCCCTTTTATCATCATCGTCTAACTTTCTCCAGATGGCTTGAAGTTTCGTCTCGGGCAATTAAGTAGAAACGTCAGTTAACTGGTTTTATTTGAATTGTTTGCTTCGTAGTAGTTAAGAAATATCTGGGCCTTCTCTTAAATACATGTGCATAATTATATGCATATATTTATCAGAAGCTTCAATAATCAATTTACACAAACACGATGCAAATAATTTAAATATGAAAAAGCCCGGTAACTGACATTACTGTGGAATTCCCCTCGTCATCATTATGCCGCAATCATCACCATGATCATCATCACTCAACCCCCACTTCGCATATCAAATCGACACCAACTCGCTGTTATGATCATTGTCACCTCCACGGTTATCATCATTGTTTATATCAGAATCATCATCATCATCGCCATCATCACAAACACAATTTTCTTCATAATCACCATGCACAACAGAATAGCAGATCCAGCCTCAGCTAATACAAAAAATTGTATTATGAACTTGTCCCCAGACAATTGGGCCTGCACAGTTTTTTGTGAGAAAGAATGCTGGATCCGCGCCTGGCACAACCACCATCCAACAAGATCGGCTCACCATCCACCTCCTTACCGCTTTCATCTTTTTATCATCATTATATAATCCCCATCATCACTACCACCACGGTTATCTTCACCAATACGACCATCACCATCATCATTTATCATTAAAATCATTACCATCACAATCATCAACATCATCGCCACAAGCCTTATCATCACCATTTTCCTCTCCATCGTCATTATCCTCACCATCATATTTCGCTATCATCACCATAATACCAGGATTTCCACGAACAGAAATCAACATCATTACCAACGCAACTGTGCTCTATTTTCACTTCTTTATAAGCTATACTATCTTTCACGATCACCATCATTACCATCACCACCACCATCATCATCTTCATTATCACTATTAACACCACCATTGTGCCCTATGTTCACTTCTTCATAAGCTAAAATGCCTTTACTGAAGTACATAGCGATGATTGGAGAACTGCACCGTCCATAGAGAATGGCGGAGTGCGGTTTACGATGTGAGCCAATCTACTGTAGATGCAAATCAGTATAGAATTCCCCTGCTAACCTCTCACCCCAGACACATTACATTGCCTTATCTATAAATCGATGGTATGTCGCCTTTTACGACACCGACTTATTTCTATTTCCACCCGAACACTCCATGAAATACGACATAAGGGCGACTCTGACAGTCTAAGAGTAAATGCCATAAACCATGATCTGACATCACCAAAACACTATACTGGGCAATTCCACAGGTAACGAATTACAAATCAGAGAATTTTACAGCTCTTTCATTTGGTTACAGGCATCCAGATATTACAATATTTTCCTATTTCTCTACCTAATACTATGTACAGCCACTCATGCTATGTTCTGAAAAAGAAACTAATTAAAAACTCTCACCGTTCAGGTGTGAACTGACGGATATGTGCCATCGGTAACGGAATTACCAGAGAATTTAGTCAATTTGCAAACACAAAGTTTAGGGAAAGTTTTCTCTGAATTACAAGACATTAGTCCAGGCTGATGTCTATTCAGTTCATTATATCTCAACTTTATTTTGAAATAAATTTTTTAACACATATCATCAATACTTTTCATGATCAGTCTATCTTCAGTAGAAGTACATGGTAACGGAAATTACGATTACGTGTAACGGAATTACGCCTCTGACATTTACAGTGGTAAATGTAAGTTCTAGCGCTTACATGACTTCAGAGATGCTTCAATAATGCTTGTTAATTACATTCTTCTGTAATACTAAACACAAGCTAAAGTAATTCACAGCTATGAATTTTCAAAAATTCAAGCATAAAAGTGTAAATGGTGTCACTGACTGCGAATAAATATAATTTTCAGGCTACAAGTGGTTTAATGCAACAGAATTTTAGTTCATCTTCATTTACATGGTTATTAGACCAGCTTGTCACTATTTGCCCACTGTATAATTTGAAAAGAAATACACCACAGACCAAGAATAATGTCTAATTCAAGTTGGTACCGGAATTACGCTACTTTAGCCACATATGCATTTATCAAAAATTTTGAGGACACTATTGATCAGATTTGCATATTTAGTTCAAAATGTGTGCAATGCTAATCACACATATCCTTTACCAATGAACATATTCACTTAAAAGATGTGACATACATTTTTAATTATTTGATGTTCAATATTCAGCCACTTCAACCTAATTCTATGCCATTCAACCATGTAATGCATTGTTTTCAACCTTCGACTACATGCAAAATGTAGTTACTCTCATGTTCCATAAATGGAAAGTTCATGAAATGAATAAAAAAAAAAAATTCTTTGAGAAATTATTCAATTCATTTAATGTTAAAAGTCAGCTGTATTTGCCCTAAATCCATTTCTGTTGTTTCATTTTGACAAGGGGGTGGGGTGGCCATTGTTAGGACTTGGTTCTTTGATGTATACTTGTAGGAGGGATACTTTATACTTTTCACCAATCATCCAGTAAGCAGAACCTGCCTGTCACTTTTATTTTCCCCTCCCCCCCCCCCTGGATTATAACAAGCAAAACAAAACAATGACTCAATCTATCCAAATTTGTTGAAACCAATTTTCTTCTTAAATGAGAGATTTTAAACAAATAGTTTAAGAAGTAATTACATTCTGTTTATTTAAGTGCACTAATTTTTTTTTTTTACAAGAAGGTGAGAGGTACTTCTTCTGTTTCCATCTTTGGCGATGAGTACAACAACTATGCCTAGATGTACTCTTTGATTTTTTGTCAACATTAGCCCAGATGTATATTTCAAGGCACAATTTGAGAAAATGTGGAAGCTATCTGATCATCTGTTCACTGTTCAACAACTGAAAAGGTTTTAAAGTTTTATGGTCAAGTCACTTGGACTTGGGATGACGAGGGTTGTGGGTCCAATCACTGGGCACTAAAGTTGAGCTCGCGGTGCTTATCTGCATGCTTCTCCTAACCAAGAAATAACATGGTACCCATGAGAAGGAAAAAGTTTTAAATATCTCCTGACAAGAGAGATAGTGATGTTTTTTTGTTTTTTTTTAGATGGCATCTTTGATACTTATTTCTCTATGTTTTTCCAGTTACATGTACAAGCAAATCAAGGCGTATAAAGACAGGATATTATTGCTCTGATCATTGGATTCAATTACGATTCAGCATGCATGTAACATATTACACACACTTCCACTCCCCGGGGTTTGTCCAACCGGTAGTGCTCAAATTTGCCACAATGGCTTGTTTGACCAGGGTGATGGTCCACATTTTAAGAAGTTTTGTTTGGATTTAATGAAGTGGGAAGAGGCATATGGATATGGTCTGATTTTCCAGGGACATTGGTGCCATGTCAGGGATTGAGCCAGCAACCTTAACGTCTTAAGTTAGGTGATTAGACTGCTAGACTATGATGCTTGTTTTTTTAATTGCTGGGCATCACCCTTAAGGTCTAATAACTCTGTACTTGACAGAATAATTTCCACCATTTGATACATTTTACCCAAGGGCTGTTGTTTTTTAGATAAATTCATTAACACATTACACATATGGACCAAACAAAACGGCTACCTCACGCCCCATCAAAGATAGTAGCAGTAATTCCGTTACCATGTATTCCGTTACCGCATTTCCAGCTTAATTAGAGAAGGTATTTCAAGAAAATGTAATGAGTCTTTAGTGAGTCACCTGTAAGCAGAGAATTCAAAGAAAATGCAATATTAAGTGAGGAGTTAGCTCATGGGAAAAACTTTTCAGTTTATGGTAACGGAATTACATCCGTTTTGTAGTAGATTTTGAAAACTTCTTCAAAAAAATATTATCAGACCCATGAAAAAATCATTTCCAACTTGTAATTGTACACCTTGACAAACTCAATAAGAGAAATATTTTACCCTAATGTGGAGCATTTTATAAATTATGAAACTTATCATAAATCAAGTCAAATATGATTTCTGATATTGGAAATAGTGGTCTGATTTCAAAAGTGTATTCGTCAAAAACCGTAAAAGATATTTCAAAACGGTTTTTTGTTCCTTAAAATATAACCATTTCTTTTAAGGATCAGTCACATTTACATGCATATTCTTAATTTTGAAATTTGCTGTTTTACCCTCTCCCATGTGGAATTGGCCCATTCTACTTCTCTTTCAGAACGGTATCAGGGTCCTACTCCTTTGTTATACGGTTCATTACACTGTTGTCCGTTGTTGTAACTGTTGCTACATATTGAGCTGGGAGGAAAAGCCTAATAAATTTACTGATTGCCCCACAAGGGAATTATTAGAGACGTATCATCCAATTCATCCACATTATCAAAACCAAGGACACACAGCCCACTCTAGTTATTACGAGGTAGACACCGGACCAAGGAAAATACCGTGCTACAACCATGGACATATCACTTTTACATCCATGCTACAACAAAATCTTGTTGTACATTTACATGTAGATACATGTTAGAGATTGGGACAAAGAGAGTTGCGTTGTTAGATCGAAAACTTGCATAATGGGTGTGGACTGTAACTCTTATTAAAAAAAGTAGGCCTACAATACAAGATTCTTGCAAAAATAATCATGTGTGTACTGTATCAAGGCCTACTTATAGGCCTATGAAACAGTAATGTAAGAGTTCAAAGACTTATAGAGACTTTATTTCTATAAATACTTATTTTTTAGAATAAAATTGTATATGTAGCTGAGAGCAAAATTATGTGACAATGATTTGTTTTTTAAAAAGTAAATCTGAAAGTTAATTAAATGTACACTGTAACCATCAATGTGTAACACATTTTCTTCAATTCTGTGCCAATTTTCCATAAAACCCTCAATTCAGTACAGTCTTCTCTTATTATAAAGATCACAGTTGTCTATGCTTTTCACAGTACATGTAGGCCTATGTGTACTGAATTTAGAGTCTAGCGAACCTTTGTGTTCGTGCAGTTAGCAGCGACCTCTGATTAAGATAGTCAACACTTCAGACCTTAATTACACAGCAAAAACAGGCAAGTTACAAGAACAAAGGGCATACTATGAATAGAGCCAAGTCCACCTAGTGAAAAATTTAAGAGAAGCAAAGAAAGAGTAGTAATAAATCTATTATATCTATTGACATGTAGACTTTGTCCTATGTACACTGGACCTCCCAGCTATGTGGAGAGCCCTTGAAATAGTGAAGAGTATATCAAATAATTTCAATCATGATTATATTATATTTAGTGCCTTTCCTATAATTGAGTGTGATGTGTACATTACATGTAATAAAGTCGAAACATACATGTAGATCTAAAAAAAAATACTGGGTGACTTGCTTTTTTTCTTGGCCTACATAGTCATTCATACATGAATGCTCATACACAAGAGAAAAGAAAATGTTAATACAGTCAACCTTGCCTAAGTTAAATAATCTCCAAAGTCAAAGGTCTTTTCCAGTCATCTTCTCTTCTCTAATATTCAAAGAAGCTATTTCATCAGTCCCAAAATACACAAATAAGGCAAGGTTGGCTTATATGGCACTCCTGATAAACATCTGTAAGCCAATAATTTCTGTCTCAATACCTCCAGTTCTGAGAATATCAGTATTAATTTCCAAAAATCATAATTATTCATTTCATCTGTTCCTATGTCAAAGATTCATTTGTAATGAATGAAAGTGCAAATGTATCGAGCACAAAGAAAAGAAAAATTGCAATGAACCAGGAATGTTTCACACATCAGCTTCCAAGAGTCAGAAGGGATTAGAAATATGAATATGGATTTAGGTCCTTTTACTTCTAAACAAAACCTACATGAAACATTGAATGTAATGGCACCAGCAGAACTCATCAAGCATATTTTAATGACCTTCTAAGATGAGATATTAATATCATACTACCAGACAGTATGACGCTCGGATATCATTTATGACAACTAGAGTTTATGTTTTATATAATTTATATCGATTTCAATGGACTGTGCCGAAAAGCAATAAATCAGAATGGAATTTAATATTTTTATTTTTCTAAGAATATGATATACGTGAAGTGAAGCTTCAGAATCATTAATCATTTATGTTTGAGAAATTCAAATATTCGGACAGAATTTAAAATGTATGTATTATAGCCTACATTATGTGGCATACAGGTGTATAATCATATTTTGAAATCAGATATTAAAATATATATTTAAAATCATACCCTTATTGTGCATTCAAACTATTCAGAAGCATTCCACTAAGTCATGGTGTTCAGTTTTTAAGATAAATAAATCGATTTACAAGGCGAACATTTACCAGCAAATTACACATGTAATTAAATTACATATATACTTACATTTAAAAAGTAAATATATTATAATTTAAGATGGGAAATCTATCATTCGGACTGAGCAGGCACGACAGAAGCCAATTCCATTGCATTTGATGGCCAAATGATATCCAACATCTACATTTTAGAAACCTCAAATGCAGCATTTTCTTAACATGCACAAATTGCCCATGCAGCCCACTGGAGGGATAATTATTTAGCGATCTCGGGCAAAATTGAATGTGATTTCTATCTATATAACTGTGAGTCATGCATATTGGAAACCCAACTCCTCTAAAATGGGTCTGACTCATAGTTGTACGGCCACTGGGCTCGGGGTGTGCAGGTTTACACAGTGGTGGTAGGCAGTGAAGGCCAAGGTTTGGTAGGGGAACATACCCAAAGATTTTGTTCAAGGTGGTCTACCAGACAATCAATTCAGTCGAGATGTTATTGTAAAGTATTGCCAAGGATTGAACAAAGGATGCAATATTTGCAGTGCTGTGATGAGTAACGCAGTTGGGTTGCGGGGAAAACATGATAGAGTGGTGTCCTCAAGACAAAGAAATGTATGGGATTCTACATGTATAGTGCAATACTTGAATAACAAGGCCCAATGTGAATTCCTACATGTAAATCCTTTTTTTATGTACGAACGTAGTGAATGAAATATATATTACATAATATAATAATATGATATATATTATATATAATCATTCATATGCATGAGTTCTAACCATATCCATTTAATCTGGGGATGGATAAAAACAGAAATGCATTGCAACACAATACCTGCACCAATGTAAAAGAAGAGGGTTGTCTATAATTTGATGCCCAGTCTGCATAAAATTAAATTCATATGAATAGTATTTTTACTGAAAAAGAAAGTTGTATAAAAAATAAGCACTAGCCAAGTAATATGATCATTTATTTGGTTATTAATTTTGCTATTCAGTTTATATTACGTGTACTGCCATATTGGCATTTGTAATTGCTTGTTTGTTTTTGCATCAATTGAATTTAGGTTCAATTTTTGTTGTTTTACTTCAGTTTAATGTTTGCTGTTTCTCCTACACGCACATTGACGGCTACATGTACTTGTAGCACCTTGAGAGATAATGAATCAGAAAATGTGCTTAATAATGAATTTTTCTCATTATTATTACCCCAACCCCAAGTATTACATGTAGGCCTGCATTGAGCATGTACAGCAACATATTAGTCAGAAATTGAAGCAAATACTAGATATTTGGACTTACTGGTACTACTCTACACCAATTGACCTGTTTGTAGATCTCTTGTTATACTTACAGTGATCTAATTTCAGAGTAAAAATATCATAACAAAATTGAAATTTAACAAGCAGTTACAGGTAGATTTTTAGTTAGAATGTAATATGATAAAGGAGACAATACCTGTCAAAATTGGTTTGATCCTGTTCATGGCAACAATATACCTACTTTGAAGTTTGAACAGAATTTATAAGTGAAAAATAAGTGTGAATTTAAACTTCGTTTTTATCTAAAATGTAGTAGCAGTACCAGTATATTTTCAGAGTACCAAAAGCAATGTCTTCTCATTATTTTATTTTCTAATAAACAAATTACAAATATTTCATATAATTGATGTACACTGTAGGCCTACAGGTAAATCTGCCTATAATCTCTCGAGACCATAGACATCTGAGTTTATAAAAGCAGAGTTGAATGTAGCCCATACATGTACATGTATAAATGGTACATCGAATATGTGGTAAAGATGTTACTTGGAGTCCAATGCCCGCCAACAAACTTAACATGCATGCCTACCATGTACAATGTAGGCCTAAACCCTACATCAATCACAGTGCAATTTACTAAAACATTCTGTTAACAATAATATGATATCCTGCACTTATTAACAGTGAGTGAAGAAGTAACCATTTTAATAAGATCCCTCTATTCTTAATTTAATTCAAAATGCTTCAATGCAGTTCTATTGTGTGCCAGTGATTCAAGTTTCAGCCATGCATGCTTTTTAATAGAGAACCAAGCACACTGGAGCTCTTCTCTGAACATAAAAAGAGAGGGAGAGGGAGAATGAATAATGGGGAGGGCATAAAGGAGAGAAAGAGAAGAGAGAACAAAGTGCCTTAAATACATACAGGTTTGAATGGCCTCTCTTAACCATGTGTTTATTCAAGCCCTACTCTAGTAATTTAGAAAAACACGGTAGTCCTACTGGGACAAACAAATACCAAGAACGCTCCAAAACTTCGAAAACCTTGGAGCAGAAAGAGAGACCGAAGAAAAAAGCGCAGTTCAACATAACAGCTATGAAATTTGGTGACAAAATACACACATTTGCCGCTTTGATATTCGTTTACGAATAACAAATAGAAGAAAAATGGTGGATTTTATTTTTGGGGGATGGCAAACCTCAAATTAAATTGACTTTGGTAGGTACATGTACACAACATACATCACGCTATTACGGTACATGTACATGTAGGTCCATGAATACACAAAGTGCATGTACACTGTACATGAAACTGTACGCAGGGCATTCTTTGTTGTATTATCATAGCCCAAGGATGAAAGCTTTCACTATTCCATGTGAATTTCAGCAAGCAATTCCAGCGATTCAATCGACACCCTGCCCCCACTCGTGACCGCTCTCCTTTCATTCCCTCTCTGTCTCCCGTCGAGAAATCCAAGACTAGTGGGCATATGGCAGGCCACTTTGGGAATTTACAGGTCAAATTCAAACTGCTCTTATTCCAATCTGTTTGGGTCACAGAGAGCTGACACCATTGGATATTACGAGAGGAGAGTATTTTTGTCAAACTAGCACCCAACATGTAGTTCTATTACATATTTCCTACATTATCCCATAGTACACACTGATTTTAAATTATTCAAAGCTTTTGGCACAATAGAACAAATATAGGCTTCCAAAGTCTTACTACATTATATAGGCCTACATGTACATATACATGTAGCTGTACCAGGGCATGTGCATACATTTCTAAATTCAAGGTCTCATTTTCTCAGCTAGAGAAAAAAAACTCTCTAATTTGAATTTTAGTGACATTGCCGGTTAGTTACTCTAAAAATGAAATGCAGTGGAATAATCATGGAATATAAACACTTAACAAAAATATTTGAAATACAATTCCACAATAGGAACTGATTTGTCCTATGTTTAGGTGCAAAAGGACATGCAAAGCCTATATTTGTTGATCGGAAATCACCATTACTTGAAAACAGCAAATTCCAGTTTGGTATCTTATCATTTCAGTCTACATGATAAGGGTTCCCCAGAATTTATCCTTACACAACTCACAATAAATTAAATCACAATCATATGTTCACATCATACACACTATGAGTATCATTATTAACCTAAAACATCCAACTCATCAGTGACTAAATTTTTTTTATAATAACCCAAAATTGTTTCAGACGAAAGAACAAAATTCGCATCTAAAAGTCAAGGATTTAAATACAAGAAATGTTTGCGTTTTTAATTTCACATATCTCTCTATTCCTTTTAAACATCAACAACCTTAATAATGAAAATCTTCCATTTTTTCCACAAAAGTGATATACATGTAGAACACAATGGCTTTCTCAACTCAGTCACATAACACAGAATCATGTACAAATGGCACATGTAAAATTGTGGACATGATTAATCTGCCTATAAAAACCAATACAAAAATATGCAAGGGGGATGCATAGTGCAGTGAAATACGAGGGAACATACATTTATAAAAACTATGAACGATGTTTTTATCTACATACTAAAACTTGTTCCATTCGTTAAAAACTTCATGTACTGTAAGCAAAGAAGAATTTAAATAATTTCAGAAAAAGCTTGAAATTTCTCAAATAAAACTAAAGGGAATAAACAGTTTCCTCAAACAAGTTAAGCTAATTTTTTTTTTAGATTGATTGCATCCAAGCTTTTCTGTCTACTTTTTGTATCCATAATATGAATAGTTCCCATTTTATCAAGAGCACCAATAAAATCTAAAGAAGGAAGAGAACAACTAGCTCTGGAAAAAAAAAACATCAGAAATTTTAACACTGGTTATTTTTCATAGGCTCAACCATTATTCTGGAAATACCAAAGTCATACAAATTGGCAAAACCCAAGACGTCCTAAAACCAAACCATAACATTTTTTTATAACTACAGTACTAAAATTTTAAAATAAAATGTAAATCCCCAAGATTGAAACAGATATAATCAACTATAGGATAAAATTCCTCGGATATAAATTAAGCTCCTCAAAAAAATTACAAACATGTACACATGTATTGTGAGATACTGGTAATAAACATCAAATGATGTTTTTGCACAACAAATTAACATTATAAGTTTATTTAACGTGTTTTGATTGGGAATCACAAATATACATGTATGTGCTTGAATAAACTTTCCATTGTTAAGTACCTAGTGAATATACACATCATGCCCCTCTATAAGCAGACAAAATTTAAACATGGATTGTAATGTCAATGAATGCCCAAACCATGTATAAATGTAAAATACTACAGACTTGTATGTGACCTATTGGCTCAAAATCACAATTAATTTTCTTTCTTTTTCCCCCACCAGATTTCAAGATATGAAATTATATAGAAAATACTTGATCATGGATAACCAATCAAATATCACATTAGTGTACGAGCTATAAGTGATATCCTTTCCAGACAAAGAAAAGAAATGTTATTTCACTGGAATATAACTTGTACAAAATTCAACGGAGAATTGAAGAACACTCTTGTTTAACCTATGTGTTAAATACTGTAGCACACCTTACTTAATTTAATGCAGAATCAAACTGATCTGATACATAGAGAGATGAGTGTATGACTATTAAGTTGTAATCAATGAAACAATAACTGTAATACATTTATAGCATTTAACATGTTCCCTTTTCCCCAAATTCCCCCCCTGACTCAGCCATTATAAACTTTGGAAGAGGTTCAAATTGCATTGAATAAGAACCCATAAGAAACTGTTTTCCTACCTGCTACACATAGATAAATGTAACTTATTCATGCTCATAGTTACTGTTGAATCCAAGCGGAATTGTTAATTTAGCCAAATTGTACTTTAAAGATATGTTTTACTACATTGGACGCAACGACCATCATGCAATTCTACAACAGCGTTCCTACAACATATATCAAATTATCAACATCTGTGATAAAAGTTGAAGATTTTTGTCAAGTGTACATTTCTAGCATAGTTTGTTTACATTTTTCTGTTAGCTGTACATTTTTTTTTACATAAATTGTTTATTTACAAAGGCATATCAAGATACATGTACAATTAAACATTAATACTTCATAAGCAGATTACATGTACACAAATTGGCAACACCTATTTCTATGCTCTTCATAAAAAAAAAATTGTACAACTAAAGAGCATTATGGTGAATAATCAAGTTTGAACATTGACAGCTCTAAAAATGTTGGCAAAATTTCTTTGTTATCTAGCCCTAGAACTGAAAAAAGATCAAAGTACTCCATCCCCCCTAAAAAAAAAAAGAATGAATAAATTTTGGGAAAAAAAAAAATAAAAAAGCAATGCAATTGCTCATGTTAATTTATCAACTTGAATAATAACAAACAAAAACTCTATAACTTAAAATGCCCAACTATTATTTCAGATTCTCTGTGGGTTTCTATAAATTGACCATTAAAAGTATTAAAAAGTTATGCAATTTAACACAATTTAATGAAACAAAGTAATTGTTCATGATAGTAGTTCATGATCAGGCTCCACTAACTTCTTGGCCCGAAGAAAGTAAGTTTCAAAAGGATTAAATAAATATTTATTTTTTGGGGGAAATCGAACCGAGCAAAAATGCAAAATGTTTAACAGAGGTCATCAACGAACTCCAATCTATGCTCTGATATTCATCAGTTCTTCCATATCAAATGTCACACATTATTTGTACAGGTCCATAAATTGTCACTATTTTTTTGCTTCTTTTGCAAAGTCTGGAGATCATACATTAGCAGGTCCACCTTTAGGATGTGATGAAAAATTACAAAGTCTTGAGTAAAATTGGGTCCATGATCTTAAGGTTTTTCCAGACCATACCCAAACGCTGCTGGTTATTCCAACAATGAGCATCATAAGATATTTAACAATAAAAACAAGATAGTCTGGCCCCGGCAGATTGAGGGATTGCCGGGCACCTAGGAAACTGAGGCTTTCTTGCAGCGACTCGATCGAAACCCAACTTGGCAGGTTCTGGGGGCACGCGAAGCTGTAACGGTGGCAGTTTCCTAATAGCCAGAACCATTCCCAAACTTCCCTATTCGCTTGCTCATAAATGTAACATCCAATGACTATCGTGGCGGGAACTGTGTAGAGCAAGGAGAAGATTCCGATTCGGATCATGAGTTTCTCCAGCTTATCGGTCTTGTTGCCATCACTTTTCATGAAAGTCCTGATGCGGAACAACGCGATAAATCCAGCACACAAGAAGAAGGATCCAATAATGAGATAGACAAAGAGTGGCGCAAGTATGAATCCACGCAACGCATTCATATCACGAATTCCAGTGTAACAAACTCCTGACAGGGAATCACCATCCACTTGCCCTGTAGCCAGAACTCCAATAGTTTTCCCAGCCGGGATGGACCACGCCGCGAAGTGAAAGTACTGGGAGTTGCGCTCAATGGCTTCGTGGCCCCATTTGAGTCCGGCTGCAAGGAACCAAGTGAGACTTAGCAGGACCCACCACAAGCAAGACGCCATCTGGAAAAAGTAGAGTAACATGAAGAGGATTGTGCACCATTGCTGCTTGGCACCCTGCACCAAGGTCGATTCCCCGCCAGGGAGATATGGTTTATTACAGGACACTCTATCCTCCAAAAAGAAACCAGCGATGAATACCACAGAGATGACAAAGTAGCATCCAGATAGGAAAATGATGGGTCGCTCGGGGTAACGGAAACGGCTACGGTCGATGAGAAATGTCAAAACGGTGAAGAGCGAGGATACGGCACAGACGAACGCCCAGCAGCCAACCCAATACCTTGCAAACTTCTGCTCCTTTTCTGTGTGGAAGTACATGTTGCAAGGGGCCCCACAATTCTGGGCCCTCATAAACGAGTAATCCCAATCATGATCCACAGTCAGCTGGAGAGGACAAGTGAACGGAATATCCTTCGTGACTGATGGTTCGGTTGGCTTCGTAATATTTGGAGTTTTGGTAGAGGGAATGGTGACGCGTTCTTCTGTGCGATTACGATCAAAACACAGCCCTCCTTCTGGAAACTGGTCACAAGAAAGACTTGCAGGCCATGAAAAGCCGAATTTGTTCATCAGGCTTTCGCACCCGTTCCTGGCGCTCAGGCAAAGCGATTTACACGGGGGTAACGCCGATTCCAGCAAGGTGCAAACTGGGGCATACATGGAGCAGAGGAAATTTTTAAGATCCTCCGAACACTGTACTTTGACAAGAGGATAGAATTGATGAACCTCAAGTCCTGCATCTTCTTGGTGCTGATGGTTGAGGAGGTTCGGCATGATCGTCATATTATACGGCATATCCTCGCATAGCGGGATTGTTATGGCTTCACAGCGCCCGTGTGTTATTCCTTCGTTGTAATCGGCTAGCTGTGCATTGGCACTGCCAAAAAACACCACCATCAAAGTCAGTAAAAATCCACCGGCTAGATGCCGTTTCTCTCCCTTCATCCAGCCCATCTTTCCAATGGGTATCTCCAGCAGTATTCCAATGATACAGATCTCCTTCAACAAAGACAGAAAGTGAGCTAAATTGTGAAGATAGTAGGCCTCCAAGACCAAATATATCTCCCAGTCAAGATGAGTGTACGATCAGACATCAGCTTGGTACGGAGAAATTGACACACCAACCAAGCCCGTGCATCTTGTGTATGAATGCTGGTGGACCGTGAGTGCAAGACAGGGTCCGCTCTCTATACAGCATACACCATCGGTGGACCCGGACCACTGTATTATGGCTTCATCCGTGACGTCACAGGGTGGAGCGGTGTTTAGGATCCCAAATTTGCATACGGTGCCTCTACTTCTCCCAATATTCGCTCTAAATGCACAGTTATGACATATTTTAGGAGCAAAATCGATGTAGCAAAACCAAATTGATATCCACGACCCGACACTATGATTAACATTGCTGTAATATACCTAGGAGTAGTTGGAGGAACATTAAATGCCTGTCGCCAATCAATTAACGATCAACCAATCAGAACGTGAGATTCGTTCACGTGACTGGATCAGACAAAAGGTTTTACGGCAGGTGCATCAATGTGTGTACTGCGTACCAATCCTACAGGGATGAATGGGGTCTTGTTCTTGAGGTCAAATTTGGAGCGAACTCTTATTAGTTCACAACTTTAACAGGTTTTCTGTTATGGTGCTATTGTCATCTGTTCCACTTCGATAGACCTCTTGACAGTTTGGTAATGCCTGTTTAGAAAGTGATCATCTTTTCATTTAAATTTATAATGACATTATCTTGGTGATGATTTGTATGCCGATTTTGTTCCTAAAATCAATGTATTGTAAAAATGTTCTCAATTTTTGCCAATTTCACGAATGTGATATGATATGTGCCTCGATTGAAGTTTGTGGCCTTGAACACATGGTGTAGCATGTAGCTCAAGAAGCAAACAACTTAAACATTGACTTTTATATTGGATAATAGTATGTAGGCGGAACTTATGTAAACAAAATGATGGTGTAAATGACAAAGAAAATGTTTGAAGCGTGTGAACATGGGTCAATCAGGATATTTTTGGATGGATCAATTTTATATAGACAACCAAATTAATCTACACGAAGGCTAGCCCCGGGACGCCGCCACGTTCGTGTGCGGGCTAATCGTAGTAACACGAGGGCCTATTATGTAAAATAAATAGTACCCGACTAAAAAAAAAAAAAAAAAACATAAATAAAAAAATTAAAAAATAGTTATTTTCCCTTGTGATTGATTTAAAAATGTATTTAATACGATCTCTCTCATCACACTGCATTTTTGGATGATGTCTTGATGAGCTTTTTGGTAGCTCCAAGTACAAAAAGATAAATAAACAAAATCCTGGAAATCAAACTACAAAATGACATCCAAATTAAAAAAATTGATATTTTCATCAATTTTTGATAGTGGCACTGATACCGTGTAAACATGGAGGAGATTTCTCCCATGATATTTTACGAAGATTGTAAGGCATGCTATTCTGGGGTTTTTCTAATATACATTTTTATGATAAACTTGGCATGCTTTGCACTTGCTAGTTCTCAAGGTGTCTTCAAAATTTCCTAGGCTATTACAGGTCTTTTAATTTTCACAGATAATGCTTTGTCAAAAGTCAATTCGTCCTGTTGATTTTTCAACATTTTAAGGCCTACACTGTTAAAAAAAATATCAGAATAAAAATGATAATTTTACACCAAATCTGCGTCAGCAGTGTCTCCATTGTTTCTGATGTAAAGAGGATGGGTTGGTATTTTCTCCTATAGGCCTAGCCTAAATATTTGTAGGAGACATGCAAAGAAAAAAAAAAGACACAGAATTTCTGTATTTAGTTGAAATGGAACAAATCTGTATTTTACCTGTAAAAATATTTTTTATATTTTTTCACAGTGTACTATTATACCACAAAATTTATTTGAGAGTATATGACCAGAAGGTGATACTACTGAGACATTTCGGACGTTATGAATATACTGAAAACAAAACAGTTTGCTAACTTTACAATTCTCACTCCTTTTTTTAAATACTGTATTTCAGAGGCATTTTTAAGGACTTTCCCGTCCTAACTCATATCGGAGGTGGCCTTATCAAGCCTTGTCTTTCAACCAAACTGCTGTGAGCTCACTCTACAATCCACCTGTATGCAGGAAGCAATACTATGCTTCAATTGCTCACCAGGAAGTTATACAAATCCACGGACATGATGACGCAGACCGATAAAATGAAGACACACCAAGCCAGCAGTTCAAACTTTTATCTTGTGTCCGTCTAGACGCATTTCCTCCCCTGATTTACAGGTGATAATTTGTGTGTTTTAATTACATATTCTTCATTTCATATCCGTTCGTAGCATTTTTAAAGTTTAGTTTAAATGATGTAAAGTAAAAAAAAACAAAAACAATATTCTCCTGAAATTGTAAATATAATTGTGTAAATTTTAGTAAGTTTTTGTTTTTTGTTTCAGCAAAGTGACTTTAATTAAGAAAAAAACAACTCATTCTTCATGGGCAGAGAGTGAAATAGTCATAAGGATATAGCTTTGGAGCATTAGTGGGAAATAATTATTAATATACATGTATATGAGTGAACCAATCCTAATCGCATATATAAAATGAAATTAAAAATCTGTCTTTCTTTCCAAATTTCAAAGAGTAAGAACTTTATATCTCTTTAAAATCGGTTCATAAGAATGAAATAATTTTAACAGCAATTGAGTTAATACATATTACATGTACAACTGTATACACTTCTTAGTTATTCTTAATAGATTCAACTTACAGCTGCAGCTGTAGCTATATTACAGTTACAACTATTACTCATGTTATTTAGCGGTAGATTGTGGCATTACATATAACAATTATCACCAATGTGTTAATTAAAGGAAATTAACAAGCAAGTCAAACATCATGGCCTCTGATCAAGTTAAAAAACCAAATCCTTCATTCATGGATTAATCACACATTTTACCTGGAATTTCCTGATTCTGTACCTCTGTGTAATACATCTGCTCAAATGATGTATCAGAGAAAATAAACTTTATTTGAGACCTACAGTGTATGCTTTTGTTATATATTAAGTTCTAAAAAAAAAAAATTACAAGCATGTGGTATTCATTTTTTTTTTCTTTTCTTTTTTCTTTTTTTTGTTGCAAACTTGATTTTTTTTTGTTGATGAATATTATAATATTGTAAATGTTCACGTTAAGTATTTGACAAAATTTATTCATCCGTAAATTCTGAATAATCTGTTTAGTTGTACAGAATGAAACTCTGAAAGCAGGCTGGGTAAATCACTTAAAAATCTTTTTAAAAATGTACATATTTCAGAGCTGAAATTAGATTAGAAACCAGCTAGATTACAACATAAATATAATTTCTTCAAATACAATATTCTACAGTGTGTCCCACAAAAAATGCTAATGGCACTTTAGATGGGTATAATATTAAAAGTACAATATTATATTACTTATATCTCTGCAAACGTAGACTACAATTCATTTTCTGCATCTGGATGAACTTTTATGTGATATGGTTCAATAATCACAAAGATATAGGCATTTTTTCATCACACACCAGGAAACCTCTCCATCCAAGTTTTGTATTAGGTAGTACCGGGTATATCGAATAAAAGAAACCCAAGTTTGATCATTAGAAATTTAAATAAATATTTCAGTAGTGATTCTGAAATTTATATCACTGTAAAGTGCAACTCATTACCATTTCTAATGATATGTCCCTTAGCTCACAAATATCACGCATCACTGAACCCCATTGTTCTGAAAAAGTCTTGCAAAATTGTGAGTGTTCACTTTCATGCTCCTTGAGATGCGTTATTCAAATGTGCCTAAAAGGAAACCAAACTTTGATCATCAATGAGCGTGAAAGTGAACCACTCACAATTTTGCAAGGCATATTTAAAACAATGGGGTTCAGTGATACATGATATTGGTGAGCTGACAGAAGTATCATTAAAATGATAATGAGTTGCACTTTACAGTTATATAAATTTCATAATTACTACTGAAATATTTTTCAACGAATTAATGATCAAACTTGGGTTGTTTTTTTTTTCGATACATCCGCTACTACTCAATATAAACTTGGATGGGGCGGTTTCCTGATGTGTAATGATAAAGTGCTCATATCTTTGTGATTCTTGGACCATATCACATAAAATTTCATACAGTTGTAGAACATGAATTGTAGTTTACGGGTCTAAAGATATAAACAATATAATATTGTGATTTTAATATTATACCCATCTAAAGTACCATTAGCATTTTTTGTGGGACACACTGTATATTCTATTCTATATTCAAATAATGTCAGTTTGTGATAGTTTTACATCCTTTGTTAGCTGTTAAAAGCTGTTTTCACTGCTCCTGGGACCTTTAAATTGTTGGTAAGCATTTGCTTCTACAGTGTGTCCCAGAAAGAACTATACACTCGTGACATTGCCGAATAAGAAATATGGTTCTTTGGGGAAAAGATTCATAATCATATATAGATAAAGCTCATATTCTCAATTATATACCTCACTTTAAGAATGTTGAATAATCCTGTCCTTTGATTGGTCAAAAGCTTGGTCATGTCTTCAACCATGCCCCCAAAACATCTCATCGGTCAATAGTACTTGGATTTATGCCCGTTGCCACCATGGATGCCCCTTAGCAACGGGCATAATGTGATCCCCATTTGTTTACGTGCATAAGGCTGCTTTGCGCGATGCAATGATTTCAGATACCTTAATTTGCCACGCGATTTGGTCGCTAAGTTAGTTAGTCTAAATTAGACCATGTATGTCTATGTTATCCCCTTGTTTTTCGGCATATAAACGATATATTGACTGCTTTTATTTTCGGGACATGGTCGCCCATAGGAAAGTTTTGTGCCTGCCGCAGACTCTTGTGGTAGACTTCCCGCAGACTTGTGGCAGACTTGCCGCAGATTTTCACATGCAAATTAGTATTGCTGCAGCCCTGCCGCAGACTCTTTCAGTATGAGAGAGAGTCTGCGGCAGATCTGCTGCAGACTCTTTTTCATGAATATTCATTTTCTACTACCTTGTTGCAGACTTGCCGCATACTCTTTCAGCATGATGAAAAGTCTGCGGCAGGTCTGCGAAATACCCTTTATCATGAATATTCATATGATACTTCCTTGTCGCAGACTTGCCGCATACTCTTTCAGCATGATAAATAGTTTGTGACAGGTCTGCGGCATACCCTTTATCATTTTGAAGCATAATATTATTTTCCCCCCTTTACCCCAAGACTGTACTCTGGCCCTGCCTGTCGCATTCCCACCACACTCTATCACAGAACACTTCTCTGCTTATATACACCACCTAAATCTAAAACATTTTGGTCACAGTTAGTTAAAAGTAACACCTATACTGATTTCTTTCTTATTTAATTTTTTTATTTGCATAATTACATACATATTCAGAAGCTCCTGCAAGTGCAATTATAGACAGGTTCAAAAACATTTAAAGCTGATGATAAAGATTCATCTTTTTCTTGCCGCAGACTTGCCGCATACTAGTATGCCAGAAAACAGTCTGCTGCAGACTGTTTCTGTGGCATACTAGTATGCGGCAAGTCTGCCGGAAACTCTATTTCTGCAGCATACTCCTGCATACTCTTTGCCGCATACTTTTCATTTTCCTATGGGTTGATATGAAAGTTTGTGGCAGACCTGCTGCAGACTATATAATTTTCCCCATTTCCACCGCAGACCTGCCGCAGACTCTATAACTTTCCAATTTTCCACCGCAGACCTGCTGCAGACTCTATAACTTTCCAATTTTCTGCCGCAGACCTGCTGCAGACTGTTCCTGCCGCAGACTGATATGCGGTAAGTCTGCAGCAAAGATTCTTTCTGCCGCATACTTCTGCATACTCTTTGCCGCAGACTTTCTATTTTCCTATGGGCGTTTCTAGACTGCTCTCGGGAACTTCCGAATCTGCCATAACCCGCGACCTGCGGTCTTGGGTTATAGCAGATGCGGAATTTCCCTTGAGCAGTCTATAGAAACGGCCATGCCCCTCGAAGCATTCAATATCTATACTATTATTTGACACTAGAAAGTCCAAAATTGATGCATGCTTCAATGAGCAATGCCAACTTTTGTGAAAGACACAAAAAGTAGGCTGTGCAGGAATTCATTATTTCTTTACCATCTGCTTATGGGCAGCCAAAGGGCCATTTTCAATAATGACGTGAATCGGGTAACAAAGACAAAATAAACTAAGATACAAAACAAAAAGGTTAACTATCACATTCTTGCATAATATTGATGTCTATTTCTGGCGTTTGCTTTATTTATGCCTTTATATTAGCTGATTTATGCTATTATTGTTTTTGCCTCTTTTGGCTGCCCATACACAGGTGATAAATGAATAGCGAATTCCTGCGCAGCCAAGTTTTTGAGTCTTTTACAAAATTGGGCGTTGCTCATTGAAGCATGCATCGATTTTGGACTTTTTGGTGTCAAATAATAGTTGAGGATATGAGCTTTATCTACATATAAATCTTTTCCCCCAAGAACCAGATATTCTTATTTGGTAGCCATTTCAAAAGTGTATAGTTATTTCTGGGACACACTGTAGTGTGATGCCCATCTTCAATCTCATTTCATGGATGACATGCTTACTTCTCCTCCTCTTCATGGTGTTAATCTTATTACTACAGGTTTATGAAGATGGAAAGCACATGAGAACATACCTACTCTCATGGAACTTCTAGGGGCATTCTTTTAGCCAGGAAGGGATCGAGACAAGATTACAAAGTAGGTACCAGGGGACTACATTTTCTTATCTAAATGTATTTTTTATCTCCGTGCAGTATTGCATATTTCAAAATAATACAATTCTAAATTTTTGTCTATAAATTTAGTTTAAGTAATAATGCTGTATTATATGCATTTTATACACCGCAGTGGTGCTGTACACCTCGCTATTTTTGCTTATTTCATGATTTACTCCTCACGAATTCATATTTCCACTTCAGTATGGCTATTTATAGTAAAGAAAACATCACAGAAGTCAGGAAATTGAGCTATTGCAAATTTCCCACCTAGTCCAGAATCGTTAAAAATATCTGTACACAAAAATATTGTCTTATGCAGTATCTCTATTGATTTAATCATTGATAAATTAACACAATATCGATCATTTTATTTAAAATTAATGTGAATGTGAATACAATTGGCATAAATAACCCCAACCCACTTTAACATAATTTGAAGATGTGAAGGTGACAAAAGGGATGTTCGGAGCCATGTTGCCGGAAGAAAATTAGTTCAGCGTGCAATGAACAGAAGACCTTGGGCGAGGCATATAGATCCAATTAGGATGATGAGTAAGATGTGACACTGATCTTAGGTCTCAACATACATGCTTTGTGATGTAATATAAGTAAACATTTCCATAGATGCATGTTTCTAAAGTCCCAAAGGTGATATGTGCTATGTTAAGACAGACATGAGACGGTTATTATTTCAAGGAGGTCACTTTCTACTAATTAAGACAAAACAGTACTTTTAAGATACAACCCCCCCCCCCCAAAAAAAAAAAAAAATGAAATAAAAAATTGTCATGTTTATTGAACTTCAATCTAGGGTCATAACATTAGATCATTAAAAAAACATTAATATATTTTTGTATCTATTATTTGGACTTTGGACATTATAGGACAAGTTCATGTTTTACCTATGAAGACAGTAATCAACAAAATAATAACAATAATAGAATAGGAATCATTATTCTCCTCAACCTTACATATTTGTACATCATTAGGGTTATCTAGGAATTGAGATACAGTGTACAAGTTAGATAAAAATTTATTTAAGATGGAAATGGTTAAGTTGAAATAAAATGGATAAAAAACAATGACTTCATTTTTTTTTTTAAATTTGTTTTGAAATAATAATGCAAAAGCTTACATTGGAAAACATGTACTCTAATGATGCAGGCAAAGCTCTGGTGAATTGAAAGAAAAGAATTATACAACATGCATCTTGACAGAATTTATATTAAAGAATAGAGATAGACCTTACATTTATAATTAATCAGAAATATGAATGGAGCTTTACATCAAAGTAAAAGTATATTGATAAAGACATGGAGAAAATTCAAGGTTAGGTAATTTTCTAAATCACCAATGATAATATTTTACAAGAATATATGAGAAATATAGTTGAGTGGTTATAGAACCAGAGAGTCAAGATATCTGTCAACACCTACTATTCTGGGCGTGCATACCCATGTGATGACTCATTTTTACACAAATTGGTGAAATTTGCTCCAAGAATATACTTTCCTTGTGAAGCCTTGATTTAGCTTATTGGAACAGGTAGCGTGACTGTTTAACAAGATGTCATATTCCATTGATAATCCTATCAATCCTCTAATTCCTTTAAAGCGTATGACTATGTCTTCTTTACACAGTCAAAAGTCAGAAGAAAGGATAAAAATACATACTTTTTTTCTGCAACTAAAAAGGTCATATAGACGTATACTAACAATATAGAAATACCTATTGATATTTTCTAACTCTTATTGCCTATTCTTGACCTATCATTTGCATAAATCATTGATTATATATTAGATGAAAGAGACAATTTTTCCTCTCAGGCCCTTTCTCATTCGTCTATTCATTTGCAGGTTTGCGGGGGGGGGGGGGGTTGATCTTAGGCTTGGGGGATAGCATTTTTGTAAAAACAACAAAAAAAAATGAAGAAAAAAAAGTCGAAATTAATCAATGTGCAAAAAATTTATTTTTATTCTTGCTTTCATATATATTGCTCTTTTAAACAGTATGGATATTACAATCATCATTCACAAATGACAGATGTGTTCCACCTTTACCTGTATTCCATTCCTTTCCTTGGGACATGATAATGTGATGTGCCTGACAACAGTTCTTATATATTATTAAAATGTACATAGCTCATCAACTTAATTTCAACCCGTTGTATACTAAGCCCGTGTATATGCAGCTGAAGAAACATAAAAAACATCCCTCTTGTGACCGTTTATTTCACTCATGATTGCAATACAACATAAAGACCTTATAAAATTCAAATATATCTGACAATTGATCTATTTGAAGATGTCTTTGTTTCACCTTTAAATGAAAGAGATTTCTTGCAGACATGCCTTGACAATCACATTCATTCGGCTTTGTAAAAAGTTCTCAGCATATACAACGGTTAACTGGGACATTCAAGTCACACTGACTAAGCCAATTTGACTCAACAATTCTTTGAATAAATAACAATTTTGAATTTCAGTTACAGTTTCTTATGTATGATAACTTTGATTAGAATAGATTTATCAAGAGTTTAAAAGACATTCAAATATTATGATAGTTCTGCTACTCAAATTTCCTTGTGAAAGGCATAACCAACCAGGAGGCTATTTGACACAATTGAGTGCAATTCAATTTCAATGTATTTTTCGTACCCTAATTCCTCCAGAAATGCCATAAATGTTTCTTAGGGCTTTCTTGTTGGTAGAGGCTACATGCAAAATGGTGATTCCAGTAACACCCAACCATGAAAAGCTAGTGAATGGGGATGAATCATTAGTACCATCTACCCGCCCTATTGTGTTTAACAACAAGACTTATTTGAGACACCCAACATACAAAGAAGCCTCATCACTATCAGACCATAATGACCCTTTCCTTTGTCATACCCCAAGACAAGAAGTTACCTTTCTTTGTCCCTGGCTAAGAGTCCCTCAGGAAAATAAATTGAGCTGAGGAGTCACCAAACAAGGAAGGGTACTTGTGACCATTAGGCTGATTCGGGTGCCATATACGCTATTGGACTATGTCTATGGATGGCATAATCACTCCACTATTCAGGAAGAGTTCCAAGCTTAGGGAATGTTGTTGCCTGACCATCTCAATTGAATGAAACACAAAGAGCAGGGTCTCTGGGGAAAGCTTTTAACTTGTAAACTTGCCACATCTGTGTGATAATTAGGTTAATGAGGATTTTTTTCTCCCTCCAGGATCTAGAATATAAGAAAGGGAAAGCTGGTCAATAGATGTATAATGTTGACCTATAGCTCTGCCATGACAACACATCTTCTGTCTCTTTATAAGAAATTGTGATAATGAAGTTAATGAGCTTTCCCCTCCAGGATATAAGCTCCAGAAACAAATAGCTGGTCAATGTAGGCCTATACTTTTGAGTTATATCTTTAGAGACAATACATGATCTTTCATTCCTAATCTCACTTCTCTTTCATGAAACATGAAAAGCAAATTGTTATGAGGATTCAAGCTTTTCCCTCCAGGATCTAAAACATACAAAGTGATAAAAGTAAAAAAAAAAAAGAACTTTGAAAAGATTAATCACCTACATAATGACAGCACAATATATGTACATAATGTACATTTAATTCTTCCATTTAAATCTCTTCATTCTTCCAAGGAATTTTTTGTTTTGTATCTGTGCTTGCCATACTATGTAAAGTCCTTTGTGTGCATGTTGAGAATGTATACATATTCATAAACCTTAATTATGCTGTCTATAAAGCTACCAATGTATCTGAATTATTAATCCTCCATATAAATTTATCTTCTTCAAAGTAATTTGACTTGATTTAGATCTTCTTGTAATCCTACAAATTAATGATATACTACTCATGCATACAGCAATGATTTTAAATTGTGTTTTAAATTACTAAAACCGAAGTAATTCTAATGTATGTACATCATCTGTATGCTAGAAATGAAGATATTCAAGGCTAATAACAAATGGGCAGAATACATAGCAACATACCGTTAGGTGTACCTTTAATGGACGAGCCTATGACATGAATGCGATCAAGCCTCACAAGGCTCATTCAATTTCAATTTCTAGGCTCTTGGTTCGAGCCGAACCCGCTGACAAATTGGCACCACGGGTAGCCCTATTAGAAGACAGGAACCAAGATGGTTGATATGGACTGGGTGACAAACATTCCGCTAAACCAGCTGTGTCACTGGGGAAAGCGTCTTGCTGAGCGCAGGCCAAAGATGAAATTGAAAGGGAGGGAGATATGCTATTGAAATGATAAGATTGGTAAAGGGAGAGTTATTTACGAGTAGGCAGCTAGAGTATTTGCACCCTGATGGCCGAACTGAAGAGAGGGTGAAAGGAAGTAGGACGTGGGTAATTGCATTTCCAACATTGATTTTGAACATTTATATGGTGGTATTTGATTTAGCACATGAGATTGTGTGAAATAACATGGGTGACCTAGCCTGGTTTTTTAGGTAATTTTGCCCCCACCCTAACCCCCCCCCCCAAAAAAAAAGAGAAAGATACACTGGTATGTAGGAAAAAAAAGAGGAACTGTTAGGAGATAATTTATTTTAGACTCGGTCCATTAGCATGAAAGACACTCTACCAATGCCTTGCAAACAATATTTGCGTCACAAGCCCAAGTATTATTAGAACAACACTTTTTTACACTTTAGAGATTTCAAATGTCAAATTAAAATCATCAAATAATTTCATCACTATAGTAGTGAACAAGACAAAAATAGATTCCTAACTTTCTCTTACCATCTAACCCCTCTGGCTTTTGGCTCCGGTAACATCTATTTTAAAATGTTTGTTCATCCCCCAAGAATTAAAATGAAATTTGCTGTACATATCCCTTTTTCGGACATTCGATGTGTACCTTTCATTTGTATCATACATGATTAGTATCAATTAAGTTCTGTAAAGGGGGCATCTCACCGAGTGAGAATGCTTGCAAATACTGCAGATGAGCACAGTGACATTTATAGAAAGAGTCTAACCTACTCTGTTTTCAGATGGTATAACTATGATACATTATTAACTTGCCTAACAATGCAGGACAAAAGAGAATGCGCCATGGTGATACCTACTGTTCACAGAATTGGCTAGATCAACTCTATGTATGGCATGGTGCTCATTGAGATTCTGTTGTCCATCTTTCAAGACTATCCATGTTTGTCACCAGCTAGAGGAGATGATGAAGATGTAGATGACAGCTTTCAACTCACACACCTGTCATTCTTGTAAGATGGCCACATCCAATTAGTCAAATAAAACACTTCTTATTTCCCAAATCTACTTAGACAGATCTGACACTTATTATTACTTCTTTATTCTTTATCTGTCTGTCTGCTTCCCTCCTCCCACACTCACTCTCTCTCTCACTCTCTCTCTCTCTCTCTTTCTCTCTTTCTCTCTTTCTCTCTTTCTCTCTCTCTTGTACTCTGTCTGTCTGTCTCTTTCTTTCTCTTTCTCTCTCTCTCTCTCTTTCATCCTGTCTCTCATTTATTATGCAAGCTCTATATTGGGAAAGTTCAGCTGACCCCAGTCCTCATGTCACACATTCATGTTTGCTAGTACTTGCACATGAGATACTCCAGTTATTTGATCAGTAATAGAACATTACTTTCTATGTGCAGATCATGTTTGATAAGGATGAAGAACTGGCCCTCTATCTAGATTTAGAATTGTAAACTACTTTAGTCAATCCCAAATAGACATTAAACTGCTGCATAAATGGTTACACTCACAGTGGCATCATTTTGAGAATTTCATGAATCAGTCCTTGCTAAATGTTTCCACTTTGACCGCTGTATATAGCTAAAGTAATAAAAACTTCACAGAAATAGTGAAATATATGAATGCAAAAATATTGGCTTATTAAAGAATCAGTTCCTAGGCCTATGAGTCTACATCTCATGAAGATTAGACCATGCCTCATAACGGTTTGTATTTAAAAAGAGATTCCCTTATTTTATTCTCTCTTTTTTAATACTTTTATTAGATTTTGGGATGCCTGCCTACATACCCACCATTCATCAGCGATTAGGACTGAAGTTTGCTCTCTTCTTCCCGGAGTTCAAAAGTAAATTTGAGATGACCAAGGAGGACAGGAATATGTGAGGTTGTCATCTTCTTAAACACTTGTCAGGAGGAGTGGACGGAAAAGGGTAAGACAGAATAAAAAAAAATTGAGCTATATATAGTATAGAAACACAGGATAGTTTGAAAGATGGGGGAGGGGGGGTGAGTAAGAGCAGGATGGGGCGGAGTGGGATTCCAGAATATCATTGAAAGGGGGGGGGGGTGGTAATAAGGATGATGATAGAGGGTGTGCAAGAAAGGGAATGACAGTACTTCTCAAATGGGTAAAGATAGAATGGGCGAGGGGTATTATACAGACATTATATTCTTGTTGAAATTAGCAGATGAATAGTTTGTATACATGTCATCATTTTATCCCTGAAGATACCAAATGCCTTAATATATCTCGGGGAGATGGTATAACGTGGCATATGAAATCTAAAAAGAGTCCCTCTTTTTCATTATGAAGGGCTGATAAACCTGAGCCCTGGTGGCCTACCATTCTGTCTACGCCAATTGACCCCTCTCCCAACAATTTCTTGTAAACTTATAATTCCTTGCACATTAGAAAATTTAAACATCCATCACCAAGTTAAACAAATTGGGAGGGCCTGTAGGTAAGACTCCCCATTCCAGATCCCCCCCTCCTCCCCTTTCTTGAAGATGAGTCTATCACAAGTTACACAAAATTGGAGGACCCAATTCCAGATCCCCACCCCCTCCTCCTCCTTCCTTGAAGATGAAATCCATCACCAAGTTTAACAAATCGGAGGACGTACAAGAAAGACCCCCGCCCCCATTCCAGATCCCCCACCCTCATCCCTTTCTTGAGTCTGAAACTCTGCTACTTGACGGACTCTGGATTCTGAAGGTGACATGCCCATGCTGATCGTCATTAAGTTGGGAGTGAGTTTGTCACGTCTGGGGGATCGTTGGATGAATTGTTCAAACACTAATATCGTGAACGGAATACAGTTCCGCATCTTCTTGCATGTTTAGTGAGTGAATAGCATAGAGTCTGCACTGTACAGGAATGCAAATGGATCTTGTATGATGTAACAAGCTACAGGAATTTGATTGTGCTATAAATGTATAGAGTATCAAACTGTCCAGGAGAATTTTGCCAATTTCACACCACTTTGGTTCGGTCTAGTGTGTTCTTTAAAAACCGTATGAATTATATAAAGTTTTTATTTATAGTTTGTCAAGAGCGAGTAGTTCTTTCCCTTTTTCTTTCCCTCTGTGGTACATGTATATTCTAAATCAAAATTATGGTCAATTTTATTTATCCTTTGGTTCCTACATTTTCTATTGACAAATTTCTCACAAGGGAATTGTATTTTCAAATTTGGCATCAATGAAACCCATATTGAGAACAAAGCAATCTCAGTACTTGACACTAACTCATGCTGTCTTCATCAAAGTATTTTAATTGCAGACACCATCGGTCATGGACCAAGTGAGATATATTCAATGAATCTTCATTTGTTTATTATTTAGGAAACAGAATCCATAAAGTTATAAATGCCATGTCAACCTGCGACTCTGATGGCAAGATTTGTTTATGGCAGTCGGTCATTCACTTATGAAAATGCCTCGAGCCACGAACCGGAGACACAACTTTTTCAACACTATCCTAATTTTCTCCCTGTACCATCTTTGAGATATAAAAGGTTACAAATGTCCTCCAAATATCCTTAAAATTGTTTGATGTTGGCTGGCCCATGGCAGTGACTCTATTCATACAATGGACATATGGTTCTGAAGTTCGACTTGTCCCGATTTAAGCGATTTTTTCAAAAGTGTCATCGCTGATCAGTGATAGGTTCGGTTTATTGTTGTCTACTTTGGTTAAGCAAACATGCAATCATCTGACGGACAGCTCGGCTTCTGAAAACATATCAATGTTGACCTGTCAATGGGATGATGATGATCAAATTAACAGTGAGGTATCCAAACAGCACGACGATGCCAGATTCATCATGATTAGGAATAAAAGAGTTCAGATTCAATCACTGGACTGGAGGAAGTCCATGATTAAAATTTATTGCCTATATAATGGTACAAAAGTGTGAATGTTGTTAATGATTACTAGTTCATATAGCCATATCCTGGGTATGCCTAAAAAGTTGTATCTATTCAAATGGATTCTATGGATCCTGTGAAACCATTAGTAATAATATGAAGCCTTAAGAAAGTTGAAGCGAGAAAATAAGTCAACATTAAAGCCTAAAACTCAACATATTATGAAATATAGATATTAATGTAAAACGGGAATGAACAACACATTTTATTGTTGAAGAAATGTGTTAGCCATCATCAATAGATTTAGCCTACATTTTTATTTCTTTTATTTCCATATTCATAAAGACAACTTGAAAAGTATACACTTGATAAAAAGTACAGAAATCTAAGAGGGAGAGAGAGAGAAGAGGGGGAAAACCTTTTTATAAACTTGGAGGGATAGCCAAAAGTTAAAGAGGATTATATGCTGTGCGCACCTCATTTTGATGGTGCCTAGCTGGAGTGGTCTCAGGGAGGAGAATGTGCACACATTGTATGCGGGGCAAGCTTCAAGGAATCCGATGACCGGATTAATAACATGTCTTTAAAGCGCTTAGAGACGTAGGGTAACTAGTATTAGGTGCTATACAAATCCAGAATATTGTTATAATTATCATTATATTCAGAGATAATCCCAGAATATAACTGAAGTAAACTATAAGGCAATAAGATGAAATGGAAGATGGCATGGAGAGATTGAGAGAGAGATCAGAGATGAGAATAAAATATTCTCCCTTCAATCCAGTCTCTATACCTCATCTAATGAAAACCTTCAGCTCTATCAAAAGTTTTTTGTTTGTTTCCATGGCAACAGAGAGCCAGATTTGAATGTGCACTGTAGGAGGTTTCATTTGAAACTCTTCTCATCACCAAATATGATAAACAGGTATATTAAATATATGAATAAATGGTTTACACGAGGTGTAAATATATAAAGTCACATGGCATAATGAAACTCGGCAAAGGAATGTTAGCTTACTTATCACATGCTATAAAATTGATTTTGTATGGTTGTATATCATGTTTTGCTTGTCTAAATTAGGTATTCTGTAGTTTGACCAAAAACATAAAGCCTATAACATCAAAATGTAATTTGAATGCAATAAGAAGGGTATTGAAGAATGCGATTGGATTAGCTTCAGAAGTGTGCATGGTTTCAGCATTTTCTGAGGGATGTGCCATAATCTCTTTGAATTCCCTATAGCGTTTTATATATCACCATGACAACCATTTTCCCACTTAATTCATTATCATCCATTACTACTATCCTAATTATTCTTCATTATGATCAGTGCATTAACCAATGCACAATTCCTTTATATGTCATACTGCCCCCCCCCCCACTGTATCTGGACTACTACCTCCTTGACAGTTTGCCTCAGGACAACTACCCCCAGAAATAGGGCTAGGTGTAGTTTAGGCGGGGTTAGTTGTCTGGTGGGGGGGGGGTAAAATTGTTGAGGGGATAGTTTTCCTCGAACCCTCTCCCACAAAAACCAATGTGACATTTCTCCAAAGATCACTGGACATTATTGGTACCTCAAAATCTTTTTTAATCTCATTTTTCTGAGCTCAGCCAGTCTAAACCCGCTTGGAAGTCCAAGGTTGCAATTTGACATCACGTTCCCTGGGCGAGGACAACAGATATCTGCTAACGTAATTCTCACCCTCCAACCTACCCATCCCATTTCCCCCTACATCATGATTTAAAGGGAATCTAGTGTAGTGGGAAAGATTAAGAAAATTATTGTGAGCTTTCCTGTTATTTTCATGCTATTTGTGAAGAATATCATGATAAAAAGCTCCACAATAAAAAAATTGCTCTTCAATCGCCCTAATAGGCATAATATGACCCAAAATATACCAAAACAGCTGATATGTTTTTGTCCTGAACATTTTGTGTTGCCCCACACATTCATTTATGTGTAAGTGCATGTGAGTCAAAGCTGAATTGGGTTAATTTCTTATCATTTTTTTGCGATTCCAAAACTTCACAGCACAAAATAATGATTAGGTGAACTGTTGTTATCAACCTTTCCAAATCAATTTTAGACAGTGTCTTCCAGATTCCAATGTCATGACCAGGACAATAATTTCACTTTAACTCTCGATATACTGAGGATTTTTATAATGCAATTTGGAAAGGCCAGGTGTTCTGGTGATTGGATTCAATTGTACGTAATGTATGTAATACGAAACTCATAATGGGGCAACATGAAATATTTCTCGCCTCTGATTTGGGGTGAGTTTGTAGGTGAGGTTTAGGATGGATAATGCTGAAGTGATCGAAGGAGACTGGATAGTATATTTTATACAGATAATGCTAGTTTACGACTTAGTGTTACCTTTGTTAATGTCTTTTTTAAAATCTGAATATTTCTAGTAATATTGAGTTATTTGCTACATATTATTTCTCTTTTCTCCATGTCTGTATATATCTCTATAGTTCTTTTCTCTATTTCTCAGCAATAGCTTTGTATTTTGTAGACATAATTTGAAGTACTACTATTTCGCACCGGTATTGTGCTCAATTTACTTTATACTGGTACATGTATTGCCAAAAGAATTAAAGACACGAAAGAACTTTGACTGTTTTATATAATGAAGAAGTCTATTGTTATCATTACAATAAAAATTGTTTCCAAAGTCCATCAAAAGCAAGCCATTCCTTCCACACCTTACAATCTGGCTGACTCATGACTACCGACTTTAGATGTGAAATAACAAAGCGCTTATATTTTGCAAGTGCTGTTTTATTTCAGATCAAAAGTGACCCGTCGTGAGCCATTTGAGACGTACATGGCTTTATATCTCAAAGATTAAGTCCCTGTCTTATTTAGGTGAATCCCCTTGCTTTTCAATTGCTCAAAATGTAATGGAATTTCTTAATGCCACATTAACTTATTTTGATTATAGCTGTGAGTTTTTGTTATGGGTATTGATAGGCCTACATGTAATCTTCACGTTCTTTTTAAAGCTAAATGACCGATGTGGTCATGAGATTGAATTGTGGAAGAAACTGCTTCAAAGTGATTGGAAAAGGTTGATAGCAATTCATCTAAGCTATGAGGTTGATAGCAATTCATCTAAGAATTCTTATATGCTGTGAGGTTTGGGTATCAAAAAATTATTTAATTCTAACCAAATTCTGCTGAGACTGGCATGCACTATTCACAGAAATACATGTATGGGAATACGCAAAATGTTCGGCATTAACATTATATAATGACTATGGGGGCATTTGAGGTGCAATCCTTGCCATTGAATTAACTGCTCTATATTCTTCCTAAAATAAATGAAAATAATTTGAAAGCTTGCAATTATTTTCCCATTACACAAGATTCTCTTTAATGTCTTATGTTGGAGGTGTTAATGTCATCCATCTCAAGCAAATTGTCTCTCTCATCCTCGTCTTCCATCTTATCATCTGCAAGCGATACCCCCCTAACCTGTCCTATAAACGCCTCCCATTTCCAATGCCAGCTATTTTCCACCAATTGTTTTTTCAGATGCCCTGAGTTGGCGAACCGACGTAGCATACCAATTAGTCTCGGGGCAGGCGGCATAGACTCCTTATCATGATGATGTAGTGTGAAAGGTAAATTGCCAATTGGTCTAAACCCGTTTGGTGTCATCCCATATGGTCTAATTCCATTTCGTCTACAACCAGTTCATCTAATTGCCATTTTGTCTAATTGCTACTTCGCCTATTTATCATTTTGTCTATATTCAGAGCTTCCAAGCGCTGCCTACTAGTTTCCTACTTTTTTCACTACTATTTTTTGTCAACCCCCTACTTATCCTATTTTTCTTTGAAACTCCTACTTTTTCCTACTTTTTAACTACTTTTGATAAAGTGAAGAAAAAAAATTGTAGGCTTAGCCATAGATTTGATATGAAACCAAAAATCCTGTCACTTGTTTTATTATTAGAATTAATGTATTTTGGATATGTTTGGGTCTGCTCATGTACATGAAGCATCCCTATTAATAACCTGTCCACTTTTCCCTTGCACATTATGGCACAACCAGTCACAGCATCAGATCAGACATGAGTAGCTGTGCATTTAAGTGCATTAATGTGTTAAATAGGTATTTTGCTTTAGTTCAGAGAGATACATGTGAACTGAAGATCTACTCAAATTAAAGGCAAAAACAAAGCTGGAGACAGAATTTTCAGTCTATTTTAATGTTTGTTGGAGTAGGAGTCTCTACAGGTATTTATTAGAACACAGAGTACTGTAACTACCATTATGGAAAGATTGAATGGAATCAACTATGTTAAAGCTGTTTCTGATGTTGGGATCTGAGCTCAGATTGTAGATTTGAAAAATTTTCAATTATGACCAACTTAGAGAAATTTATGCGCCTTACATTGTTTTAGAGTGCCAGCTCAGCTTTGGCATTGTTTGGCATCCTTTTGACTAGTTCCAGATCCATAGATGCATGCAGTAATCTACGATTGTGGTAAGATGATTTTCCTTTTTACTTTTCAAATTACTACAACCGTGGTGCCACAGAAAATACAAATGGCTCTTTAAATGAGTATAATTTGAAAATTAGCAAATCATATTGTATATAATTTTATAATCGTAAACTTGTATTTATTTTATACAACTGACCTAAATTTTATGCGATATGGTCCATTGAACACATTAATTATGAGCTTCTTTCAGCACTCATCAAGAAAACCTCTCTTATCCAAGTTTCGTTATTACATTGAATAAAGTATTGTAGTCAATTACGTCTTCATTTTCACTCTTATTTTATTCCTCTTTTTTTTTTTTGTATTTGGGCCCACAACTTGCTGGTACATACTTTAAAAAAAGAAGAAAAGTTATGTTTTTAATGATGCATGATACCTTAATCAGACATAAAAATCATTAACATTTTCTGTGGGACATGCTGTATATATTGATGGATTTCAAATGCAAAAAGAATCGTGATCCATTGAATTAGGACTTTATCAATTGATGTATCTCTTTTTTACACCATAAATAAACATGCAATGCCTCTTTCCAAAAAAAAAAAAAAAAATCCAAGAAAATGATGTTAGGTTACAAGCTTGAACTCCAGTGGCAGAGACTGTATACAATTCCTATATACGGTATCCAGAGTCGGTAATTGAGGTTTCTTTTAAGTCATAGGCATGCAAACAGAAAGAAGCATGGTGATCTTGCAAATGCAAGATTTATTGGAAATTAGAAAATAAACACTTTGTACTACATGTACCTAGTGAACAGAAAACATCCTAAGTCATGTACATAATTATAGAACCTGTGGCTCGATGCCAAGCACCCCTGAGAAAATATGAAAAAAATTCTCTTTTCATTGAAGGTTATTTAAGGTTATCTCAGCTTTGCATTATGCAATGGCACTCCAAAATATTCCGTGCAATGTCTTTCTCAATGAGTTAAACCATGGATTCTACGAGGTCCTAGTTTTCTTTAGTGTCTGATGGCCTTAGACCCAACTAATGAAAGCAGGTGAGATTGGGAATGCAAAGAACCATAATCAGTTTAAATCCAATAATGTTCACCAGAGATGATTCAAATATATGTGAGATACCTGATGTTGATGTTTTGCCATGTACAAGAACAGAAAGTTGGGACAAGCAATACCTGATGCATTGTAGAAGAAAGGTTTACCAGCTACCACTAAAACAGCTTGTCAATCTTGGCTCAGATGGACCAAATTTAGCAAAACATTCTGGAATTATTTCAACCGAAATCTCGCTGAGATGGAATTGACTGGCATAGTGCTATTGTGGTGCCTTTCTAACCTACACGTGGTCTGTAATGCCTCCAAAGTTCATGCGTTAGCCTGGAGATGGTGATGAGCAGACTGTGGTTCTGGATCTCTTCTATAATATCTGAAGACATCCGCTTGCAGGAAGGAATTGCTGAAACCTATTGGTCTCCATGAAATAAATTTCCTTCAACACATACAACATACAAAGTTACTGGCTCACTCCTTTAAAAACAAGAATGAATAGCATGCATTAAGCAGAGAATCAATAATTTGTTCAAGATTTCTGCATGGCTACTGAAGAAAGCAAGACTGGAAAGTCTCATGGAAAGAAATGAGTGATACAGAAAAATCACAAGGAAATTGAAAGATCCGAAGATGAAAGTGCAGCTCTGGTTTTTTGAGAGCATTAGCAATTTACTTAATAGCTTCTTGATATTAAACGGTTTTGGATAGAGGCAAGCCCTGTCTGTTTATGCTGTAAAAAAAAGAAGAGAAATGTTGATTAGAGTATAGTCATACATTTGATCACTGTTTGTTAATTAACAGCATCAGTTTGATATCCTTTTAGGCATTGGGTATCCCTCAAGCATAATCTCAGATTCAATCCAAAATAAAAGGTAGGGACTTTCATCTAAAACATTTATCTAGTATGTATTCCATCATTGAGGTTGGGGGTAGGGGGTATAGATGTACTGCCTTGACTTTGAGTATAATGGATCTGGATCTATTAAAAAAGGATACAGTGCCAAACTACTCTGCGCAATGTACATATAGGGCATATCATTGAGAATGTAATTTCGTGAGCATTTTTTAAATTTACATGTACCTTATTGAACTTACCCTACAATCAGAGACAGCTTCAATACGATCCCATGCAGAACTGTTATTAAGACATATAGGGATTTCAATTCATAAACAGGTGATGATCATAATGATGGTATATGTAATACTATTAGAGCAACCTGTAAAGACTACTCTAACTTTCCAAACAAATATTATACTTGACTGACAATTCTATCACAAGTTTGTTTTTCTGGTCTTATATGTGTATATTCGGCCCTTGTCATATGGACGAAATCCTACTTTTTTCCTTCTTTTTAAGAGTAAATCCTACTTTTATCTTACTTTTTGGAAGATTAAATCCTACTTTTATCCTACTTTTTGGAAAATTTTGCTCCTACTTTTCTCCTACTTTTTCATTCAAGCTGACTTGAAGGCCTGCTAATTCCAATTTCATCTAATATCCATTTTGTCTAATATCCATTTCGTCTAATAACAAATTGGTCTAATACCACTTGGTCACTTCCAGTAACAAATGGGTCATAGACCAAATACTCATTTGGGAATTAGACCAAAATGCAATAAGACCATTGTCTATTAAATGAATTTTAAAAATTCAACCATTTGGTCATTAGACCAAGTACATATTAAACCAATGAAAACTTAGACCAAATTGTTAGTAGACCAAAAGGGTTTAACCCATGTGGTATTAGATGAACAGAGAATGGACCAACTGCTGTTAGACCAAGTGGATATAAACCGTCTGAAATACGGCTGAATCTTGTTTCCATGGACTTGTTCTCTTGGTTTTGACAGGCTCCCAGCAGGTAAGATAGAACCAGAGAATGTGCTGCTATGTTTTGATTAGACATCCTATCCCACGTTTCATGTTCCCCTCACGTCTTCCAATCATGATCTCAGAGAAAAACTTCATTCTTCATCCCTCTCAGCGCATTCACACGCAACACATCTAATACTAAACTTCAGTTCATATCAATTTTTTTTTTTTTTTTTTTTTCTCAAGCAATAAAAGCATGACAATAATGCTAAATATATACAGTGTAAAACATATAGCTGTTTACATTAATTACAAAAGAAAAAGTAGAAAATCATCAAGAAGTTCAATGATCATCCTTTATCAAGTCATGTCAAGTAAAAGGAAGCAAAATTGCTGAAGGTATACATACATACATTTTATACAAGAACATTTACAATTTACAATTAACAGATGCTAAATGTTTATATCAGTACATGCTTATGTTCAACCCCTCCCACTTACAAAGTTTTGACTTTGTATCTGTTCACTGTCATGCATGATGAAGACTGCTGAAATCCAAGTTTTGGGCGTTTCTACTGTCAATGTTGGCAAAATTCGTCATACTCCTCTGACAAATGCTCCTGCTTTATGTAGTTTTAAGATTGAGGGTTAGGGTTAGGATGGTGATAGGGTTAGGATTAGGGATAGAGTTATGGTTATGTCTAGTGTTGAGTCCTGGGCTATAGTAAACCATTTGATTTGTGTTATTGACTATTGTCACCGGAGCAAATGTCATAGAACCAGCCAGGCATGGATCCAGCATTTGTACTCACAAAAGATTGTGCAGGCCCAATTGTCTGGGAACAATATGTTCAGGGTTCCCAGCCCATCAGGGAAAATTATTTTAATTTTTTCCAGTCAGGGAAAAGTCAGGGAATTTGATAATAATGCTTCAAAATCAGGGAAAAGTTAGGGAATTTTGATTGGCCCAAAAATCGAAAGTTCAGTAGTCAGTCAGACTAGTGTTTTATACTGCAAATAGTTCACTGCGATAGCTAGGAAAATATGCGATACTGGAAATGGGTTTAAATAATTATCAGGGAATTTTTAAATTTCATCAGGGAAAAATCAGGGAATTTTGTTTTCTTGAAATGCTGGGAACCCTGATGTTTGGGCATGGGCCGATACAATCTTTTGAATGAGCTCAGGCTGGATCCACTACTTACAGTTGAACATTTTACTTTATTGAGCTTAAACATACAAATATTTGTCAAGGTCTGAACTAGGGGTTATAGCAATGAGATGTGTTCAGTTACAACCTGCTCCAGATGAGACGTTGAACTTCAGCAATTAAAATCCACTTGAACTTTCAATATATAGGGTGCACCTTCGCTCCAGAAGGATCTGTGTGGTTCGATTTTTCAGCTGTCACTGAAATAGATGCTTTCAGTAAATAGTAACTCTAGAAGTAGAAGAAACTAGATATATTTTCATAGCCACATGAAAGGGTGCCTGTTCTTATTCCCTAATGTTCCTATGACAGTTGCGAGAATAACATTGTACCTCTGCTAAAAATATCTCACCATTTTACAAGAATTCATACTGGAATCCACTTAAAATGTATATTCACACTTTCTACAAGTTGCAAATAATAGATTTTTTTTCTGCATTAACATGCAATATTTTTAATTGATATATGCTGCAAGACGTGATCGAAATTATCATTTCGTTGAACTGCAATTATTTAAGTATGACATAAATGATGATATATTCATATTTTCAATATGATAAAAGTGTTGGGTGTTTTGTCTACAACCATTTTCCATTTTTCTTAGGTAATAATCCACAGCGCATAAATAACCATCAACCAAACATTATTGCATTTTAAAATTATGATTTTTTTTTTTTTTAAAGCTGGACTTTTAGGTGTGATCATTTATTGTGGAATGTTTCCATACAAGCTCCATATTTTGTCACATTTATGTTCCACTATTTACATAACTCTCCATTCTCTCTCGTTGCACGCTCTTTAATGAAAGCTTAATGTATCATGATATATGAGTCATGGTCTTTTCTAGTTTAATTGCATCTGAAAGCAAGTGATACCGAATGGTAAACGAGAGAAGACATGAGCAATAACCCTATGTCACCACCCATAAAGTTTTATGTCACTCTTTCCGTCTCCATCTCCCCTTCAAGCTGTCTTCATGTAACCATCTCTTTGTTTCATTAGGTCTTTACATTTCTCACATTAAACACGATATTAATGTCTACTCCGAGATCTTCCAAATATTGAATTTGAAGGGATCTTGTTAGTTTATAGTTTGTATAATTTTTGTTTTGCTGGTAATCCCTGTTTGTCTGTTTGGGTTATGTCTCCTATCTATTTCAAGGCACCTGCATTATGTTTTGAGGTTTTATTTCTGCGACAGTCTCTTTCTTTCTCCTGCCATCGCCACCCCTCATTCCCCAGACATACCCATTTCTTTTTCTCCCACATATTGCTATTTCTCTCTGACCCTCTCATATTTTATTGTAATTGTTTGCTCATGTTTTTTTTTATAAGAATGATTCCCGAATAATGAAGTGCGCTAACAGATAAACATAACATATTGTTAGATATATTAAGTACACGTAACTACATGACGTATATAAAATAACACATGTGCACATTCTGAATAGAAAACACTGAAAAACTTATATAAAAACATTTTCAAAAGCTATTTTGGGTTTTCAAGGGGAAACTTAATACATTCACAGTTTATATTCTGTTAATAGAATATTGTTATTTTCAGACTTCTTTGCTCGCCCTGTCCATCTCTCTCTCTCTCCCTCCCTCTCTCTTTGTCTCGTTCTCCCACTCCACCACTCCTTACCATTTCATATACTGGTTCTCATTGTCGATTCATATTTCCTGCTATGCACCTGCTATAGTATTCATAAAGAGTGCATGTTATCTATTCTGAGAGATACATGTTGTGATCAAATAAATTCACATGATCATATTGGCAGGTATGTAGGATCGGCTTTTGGGTAACATATCTCAAAAGTACACCAATCTTGTGACTTCAAAAAGATACATTGTCACTAATATGTAGACATGTCATCTTACAAAATCATGGCTATTTCTATAAAGAACGAGATGATACAAAAATATTCGGAAACTATGTATTGTCTGTTGTGGACCATAAGGGCGTTAATGCATCTTAAAGATGTTCCGTTGAGAACCAGAAGGGCGCTATTGCTTTACAAAGTCAATGGTATTAGCGCCCTTCTGGTTCTCAACAGAACATCTTTGATCTGTAATAGTGCCCTTCTGGTTCTCAGCCAACGATATGGCGTAAATATTCATATTATGAATGACAGCGCCGTAAAAACCAAAAACAACAACTAGATATACTGTAAATGTTTATTTTTATTATTATTTTTTTTTATATATAAGAGATCATTTTGATATCAAACCAGGGTGATGTTTCACTAAGTTATTCATAAAGTTACGAATGACTTTATGAACGAGTGGAACACATTCTTGGGTGTTATACTAATCACATTCTCAATTTTGTAGCCCAAGAAGTCATCACCAGTCTTTCGTAAGGTTGCTCGGAAATTACGACTCGGTGAAACACCGCCCCGCTTAGTTAGCTTTATTGAGCATGTTGATTATATATTTATTATACAATGAATTAATTTAATTTTTTTGAAATTTCACACTCTCATTTCAGATAAAGTTTAAAGAAATAACTACAATACCAATTTGCAATTCATGAAAGCACTCATATCTAGCTGTGAGTTATGCACAGGATATAAGAAGGGGCAAATCAATAAATTCTATTTCTACTTCCAAAACACCAGGTGCACTGAAAAGGGGTGATTTGTTAAGTATTTAATGAAATGTGGCAACTCACTTTTAAATATATTTTCAGGTACACAAAGTACATATTTTGTTTCTTCTCTGCCAGAAAAGTGCAAGAATACTTGGGTATGATTTAAGTTGAATGAATCGGTATCTTAGGAGCATGAAACATGCGAAAGGAAAAGGAAATAAGACAAGTTAAAATGGACAAACAGGAAAAAGGAGTTCAATAAATAAATACATAAAAATAATAGTTTCATATCTTGGGTAGATAGGTCAGGGAGGGGGGGGGCAGCAAAAGACCCAGTCAAAGAATGGTTGACAAGTGTAACTTTATATTGTACTCCATACCACCCTGCATGGGAGGGGAGGAATGACATGACAGGAAAACATAATACAGAGATTTACGTATGGCGATTAATATTTGTCCCCCTTTTTTGGGGGGTGTCACATTTATGTATTAAAAGTTGTAATTTTTAAAAGTAGATATGAAATGGTAGCTTCCCATTTAAAGCCTTGACATTATGAACTTTCTGATTTTTCAAAAATATTCATCTTGAAGTCATAAATGGAAAAAAAAAATATTTCACAAAACAGGAAGCCTCTTGTATACTATAAGTTCTAAATGTCTTGCTAATAATGACTTCTCAATAAGTAACTCTTATTTTATTATTATTTTGAGAAATATCTAAGAATATCTATTTTATTTATTAAGGTAAGATTTGCAGGTGTTGTGTGGAATAAATCTCTTCATCTTTAAAAGCTTGATCACACATAGTCTGCCGAGTCCCATAGTAAATGTAACTGCAATAGTTATTGCTCAATTAGCCTTGAGGTCTTTAGAGTCTTCTATAATCAGATATGCTTATTTGAAATGTAGTTTCACAATTCATTTTTGAAATATTACTTGAAAAGTTAATTTCTCATGACATATATCTTTCATGGAATTTATCAAACTGCTAGGCAATCAGAAAATAATGAAATAGTGTAGTATTCTATATATTTTTAGACAATTGACAAAGTCTTGTGGTGTAATGGTCATTAAAAATCCAGAGATTTCCTTTTTTTGGCTGCTTGAATAACCTTTGTGTAATGGTCCTTCATACTGGTATTTCTGATTGTGATTTGGGCTTATGCTAAAGTGTCGCGTTGTGGCGCGGCGCGGCGCGTTAAAAAGTGGAAATAATCGACGAAATAAAAATAAGTTGTCGGTTTATAAAAGCGTCCTTACAAAAAGGAAAGATTCAGAATTGTTTGGCAGTTTGTGTTGGTGTGGCGGTCTGTGTGTGGTGTGGTGTGTGTGTGTTTGTGTATGTCAAAAATTGTGTGACTAATAGTTAAACGATGAAAGTTCGGTCGATCTGTTACGGGGCTATCGGCAGCTATGACATCAGGCAGCATAGTAATCGCCGATGTCTAGTCCTGGTCTCTGGTCCCTGGTCCACTGTTCCATTGTTTAAATTTGGCGAATTTCAATGAAATTATTCATGAAAGTATAAAGGCAGTATATAGCTATGTAAGGGTCACGGCTCTATATGTCAAAATAAGAAATTCTAAACTTTTTACCATTATTTTGCTAGTAAATTATACAACAATTTTTTTGGGTCCAGATTCGAGTCCAGCATGGCATTAATTTCTTTCCGCAAAAAATTCATCCATATTGTCTGCACTCGATCCAGGTACAGGTGAGGTAACTACTGGAATTGTTTATGCATCCTTATTGGCAACATATTATATACATATGATTTCCGCGTTAATTTGCTATTTTAAAAACTATTTGACACTTAATTTGGACAATTGAGTCCAATTTGATAAATAATTGAAATGATGTAGAAGTAGAAGGAAATTCTATATGCTGGCAATTTGAGGAGGAGAAGATATAGTTTGATCTAAAAACACAGTTCTGTCCCGAATTGAGCCAATTGGCAAGGAATAAGGGAATACTGGTGCTAATTGTTGTTTCACGAAATTCCCGAAATGCATTTCAGAACATTTTGCAGTACATATCACACACAACAAACTACATCACTATTACAGCACACATGAATTCCCCACAACATCCGACAACTCGGGGACAACCTACATCGGACACACACACACACACATGCACATTACTTTGGGTTGCCCACACAAGGGTCTTTAAGGTTAAAGTCTCGAGTCTGAAAAAAGTGATAATCATTTCCAAAAATTTCACAAACATCGATCCAGAATCTTTTCCTTTTTTCGTAGGACGCTTTAAAGACACCTTATTTTTTTCCGTCGATTATTTCCACTTTTCAGCGCGCCGCGCCGCGCCACAACGCTACACTTTAGCCAACGAACGTAGAGGGCGTCAACAGCTTCGCGTGTTGCTCTAAGGAAGGCCAACTCCGCTCTATTTTTGTGACCAAGAAAAAAATAGAGCGGTCGTTTTCGATGTTTGTAGATTTGACAAAGGACAAGAAATACAGATTTTTTTTAATTCATGTATGTATCAAAAAATATATATTGAACTCAAAATATAAAATTTTTATTTTGTTGATACTATAAAATATTTTTTAGGTAAAAAATATCTAAAATTTAGAAACATTTTTTATTTTGTATATAACAAAAATAAAGTTATTGGCGAGGTTGACAACTTTCAAAGGAAATATTTCGCTGTGAAACTGCAAGTTACACTTTATCGTCTGCTATGCTGGCTGTTGAAGAGTTGGGATAAGGAGTAACGTTAAAACTGCAGGAATATGAAGGTCAGATTCTTGTTTTTTTTTACCGAGAAATAGATACGTGAAGGTTTTTGTCGAACGCTTAGATCTTACGTTATCGTTAGACCTAGATTTCTAGTAAAAACAGAGTAAAGTAGGTAACGGTACTGATCGACATTCCCGGTATATAGACGTTAGGCCTAAGTAATGTTACGCAGCCGGCTACGCCGGGCGACAAGTAATCTGACATAGACCCTAGCTAGCCTAGGCCTAACAACATGTCTGTTAAAAGTTTAAAATGTCAATGTCAATGGATTTAGATCTTTTAACGTTACTTAGATCTAACAGTTAGATCTAGATCTACTTCTTATTAGATTTATTTATTTATTTATTTCTGATGACTGGGGGCATCAATTAATTCCTTGGGAGTCGGGGCATCATCACCTCTTTCCCGGAAAAACAAGTCAAGTCTTTAAAAAAAAATTAAAAAAAGTTAGGCCTTAGTTAGGGTGCCTAGTTGGCGTCTCTTCTCGAGGGTTTAGTTGAAAAGCAGAACCTAAATTTTAAAGCAGAACAACTTCTCTAACGAAGTAAAATTCGACAGAGTCAACTTCAAGTTAAACTTAACGTTAACGTTAGATCTAACTTTACTAGTCTTACTCTATCAATACTCGTAGCGTTTAGATCTAAAATTCTAACGACAACGTTAGACCCTTAACTAAGTTAAGTTAGGCCTAACGTTAGAATCTACTCTGTTTACGAAGCTGACAATATAATCCAGGGCCTTGGCCTCATTTTTAATGATCTGACGATATAGGAGGCTTCCTTGGAGTTTCTTAGGTCAAAGGCAGGCTATAGCCCCGGGCCCCGCTAGGCTAGGAAATTCAGCTCAATAGACCCAAGCCAGGTGATCACGCTAGTGTCGCCGTGCGCCGTGGGCAGGGTTGGCAAGGAGGGGCCGCGCGGCGGGTTATCTGCGGCAGCAGCTCAGCTGCTCGAGCCGTGATCAGATAGGCCTACATGCACTTCACCTGCGCCGGGGGCTTAGGCGCAAGGGCTGTTGGCGCTGCGCTGGCTATGCAAGCTAGTAGCTGCGCGTCAGCGCAGCGCTCATGCACACACGTGTGTATGCGGCTCAGCTCAGGCTCAGCCAAAAAAATAGAGCGGTGTGTGACCATCCCGACATGCTTTGCGAGCGGCCCAAAATCGTCTTGTCAAAAATCACATGAATGTAGCCGCCTGGTACAATCGCTGATAACAATAATCATTAACATGATAAAGATTATAGATTTTAAAAGTTAAATTTGCAGGTTGTGCAATATTGATTTATGTTAACCTTATTTATTTCTAACAATAAATATTTTTTAAACATCTTAATCTTACTTAAAATGGTCATAATCTTTCATTTTGTTTTAATGATCGCTAACTATCCATCGTAGTGTTGAATCGATGTGTGATTTCGTTGGCATGCCTACTTAAATGTGCGCATATCTCAGCTGCATGCGCGTATGCAGTTGGCCTTCCTTAGAGCAACTGGCGAAGCTGTTGACGCCCTCTACGTTCGTTGACTTTAGCATAAGCCATGATTTGTATTATAATGAGTTCTGCCTTTGGGAAAGCATTGTCTGGTACAAGGGCTTGTGGGGATGACTTCATAGATTGATCAGAAGATTGAAGAATTGTCTTCGCCGTGAAGTGTTTGTCTAAGAGTCATTGAGTCAGCTCTAATTTTGTCTGTTGGAGCTAAGAAAGATGTAAGTGACATGACTTTAGGAGAGTAAATGTCTTTCGCTTTACCAACTATGAATCGATGAGATTTCTTTTTGAAGAGTTTCACTCAAAAAGGGACTAAATCAACTTTTGATTAAAGTTGCATTGTTAATATCAGACCATCTGTGTAAATGCAAGTGCACTCTAAGCGAATTGGGTTAATTTTGTATTGTTTTTATGTTTAAAACTCAACCCACACATATAGTGGTTTAGATGAATTGCATCCCAACCTTTCAAAGCAATTTTAGAGACGAGTGGTCTTCCATTTCAATCTCATTTCCAGATAAATAATTTCACTTTAATTTTAAGAGCAACCATACATCATATTTTAAAATACAATATTCATAGATGCCTGCACTCGTTAGGAATGAAGTGCCTTTCTCTCTCGTTGAACAACAAAAGTTTATTTAATGCATTTTTAATGATACTGTTATCATTATGAATTTTAAATGATAACTTCTACTTCATGACTCAGAGCGGGTGAGAGTTCAGCTTTTAGCTGATTTGGCTTTTTCAGGTTTTGATTTAGCTTAATTTCAGTTTATTTTAGCTTTCCTCTATTGTAAAAAGTATGGAGCACTTGTAATTGCAGCTTTTTCAACTTCTTCAGCTCTTTTTTATTTGTGATAACTCACACTCCCAATGATTTTACATAGATTGAATGCTCTTTAGCTCTGATAACTTGAATATACTTGAGTCTGTGATTCAATCTCCATCGTGACCCTTCGTGGTGCTTGATATGTCGTCATGGGAGATGTATTCTAAGGACCCAAATCATTATTATTCCACAAGGTAGAAGAGATGACTTAGATGGATGTGTGGATGACTAAAAAATGTTTTTTTATTTTTTTCTGTTTTGTTTTTGTTTTTTTATCTGGGAACCAATGCCCTTTTTCTCAGAATTTTACAAAAGTTGATGTAATACCTTTTAAAACAAAACTCTTTATGTCATGAACTTCATCTGCTTGAGGACGAAGGATGCTATTCTTAACTATTATCAAAATTAGGGGTGTGAAATTCAGCTTTTAGCTATTTCAGTGTTTTTTGGTTTTGATTTTTCCTAAGTTTCCTCAGTACAAAAGTATGGGAGCTCTTGCAACTTTAGCTCTTTCAGCTTTTTTGTTATTGCACTCTCACACCCCGATGACTTTACATAGATTAAATACTCTTTAGCTCTGCATAACATACATATACTTGAGTCTCTGATTCGTCCATGGTGACCCCTTCATGTGCTGCTGATTGTCGTCCAGGAGATGTATTCATGGACTACCATCATCTTACTCTCCTTCAGACAGAGTCTCATAGAAATCAACATCAGTCTGTGATTCCACAATGTAGAAGAGTTGAATAAGTCAACAGACGGATGTGTAGAATAACTTAAAATGAAATTTAGAGTAAGATGTGAAAAGAATGGATAGATGTTATATGATGTTTTTGTTGATTGAAATAAGTTTAATGATATGACTGGTATTCAAATAAGTTGTTCATTGAGGCTAAGTGAACAAAAAGGGGTGAATAGAAAGAGAGAAAGAAGATTAGGAAAAATACAATAATAAATAATAGTTATATGCACAATGAGGAATATACACTCCTAATATTCAGGGTGTATTGGGAGAGCTGAATTTGACAATGAATTATAAATAAGTTAGTTCAGTTTAAAAGTTAATAACAAAAATTATTTTTTTAACTGTATTACTGTCATCTTATGTACCTTTTCTTTAATTATATTTTATTATTTGGGCTATTTTGGTCTTCCCCCTTTATAAATCCATGTCTAACTATTTCTGATCGTAACCACTTTTCATTATGAATAGAAATGAACAAAAGAATAGACCAAGAATAAAAGAGAATAAATGATTGGCCACAAGTATGGAATGGAAAAAAAAATAAGTCCGAAAGTGGAATAGGGGGGGGGGGGGGTAAGAAAGCGAAGGAGGTTGGGCAGCACTATTGAACACTTCAGCTCAATTCATAACCTCTCATATTGATTGCTGAAGAGTAGAAGGTGTCCAAAGAGATGCAAAAGGACCTTAACTCATATGCATTAACATACACCTAACACCCCTCTCCACCTCAACACACCAAGGAGGGATGATCAAGTACAGAGCAAATGGAAAGAGCCCGGCCCTCTAGTCAAATTCAGATTTCTTCAAGCAGATGATGAGAACGTGTGAAATTGGGAGGCACCGTGAAAGGGGGGCCATCGTCGGATGGACAGGAAACTATTAAAGAGATTGGCATTTTAAAGTCCAGCCATATGTGATGAATGTTTGACATATTTTAGGTTTTGGGTGTAGAGGAATGATAGAATCATCTGCATGGGACCTATAAAACATAAACATTGCTAAAAAGATGTAAAAAGCAAAATATTTTTCTTAAATGGAATAAGCCGCTGCTATAATTCTACAGCTTTCTGTATGGCCCGTCATAAATAGGGATTAGCTGCACATCAACCATGTGACTACTAAAGATTATTTGTATATTTGTCGTATGGGGAGAATATGGCCGCAGTATCCTCGCCACAGAGCAAATGTGACTGAGGTATAACAAACACATTCCAACTTCATGCTCTCATTCATACCATATTTCTGTAAAAATTTCTCTAGTTCCTAAATAAGTCTCTGTAGTTCAAAGGGGAAGATAAAATGCTTGAATTTAGTTTACCAACTCGGTCTGCATTGTGACATATTTGTTTGGCCAGTTGAACTGGGGATTAGGGAATGGTTCCTGTCTCCATATTGCACTAAGCCACAAAAATCTAGATTATTTCACATATTTTATGTGAATTAACTATTTCACAGATAGAAATGATGATGGTAATGATTCACATATCACATTCTATGTGATTAACAATACCAATAAAATCATATTACTTGTATTCACAGCAAATACTATGTACCAGTTACATTATAAAAACAAAGAAAAACAAGAAAAAACACTAGGAGATATAGCTTTTTCAGAAATCTTTAACAATTAAACATTTTTAAATTAGAAAGATTTATTGAACAACCTTTATGTTTTTCAATCAATTGCACAATTAAGTTCCTGTAATCGTTCTCCGTACATCCTTGCTAACCAAGAATACTATTATCAAATAACTACATATATTTCCTGAAAGAAATACTAAATCTGACCAATATGTGCAGAAATAACTAACATTCTCTTAATCCTTCACTAATTAACTTACATGTTGAATGTAATCGTCAGATATACCTAACAGAAATATAGGCATAAGATCAGAGTTTGTCCAAAACGTTATATAGATGCGGGCATATCATAATATGTTACATGATTGAAACACTTTGCCTTATTCACAAAGCTAAATTAGGCCAGGCTTAAATCTTGTTTAGATGTTACAAAAGTACTAATCCTGAAATGTAGATCAGTGAAACTATTTAAAAAAAAAAAACTAAAGGCTGGAAAAAGGATTACACTAACAAAAAAATATAAATAAAAATAATAAAAATCCTTACAATAACTGATCCAGAATTAAAATCGTGTAAGACACAGCAACAAGACATATTTTCGGCCTAGTTAAACTCATCAATTAACCTAGCATCGATAAGACACCTTTGACGTGAATAGGGCTTTATGCCTTCAGAAATATTCTGGGATGTTTCACAAAATTAAGAAAAAGCGTCTTCACGAGCATCGACAAACTAAAACGAAAATCAAATCGCATATGGTGTGTCACAGCGAATGTTCACAATGCTTTAGACAGACATAATAGATCGTTACAACCCCACCAATCCATCCGCTTAGAGCGATTCCGATACAAAACATGTGTTGATAATTGTGTATAAAGCACTGTATCAGGCATGAGTGAATACCTGGGCGATACATGTCATTGTTCTGCATCCGAGATTAAGTATCACCTTCTCCTGCACCGAACATCGATAAGAAATGGACTCATGACTCGCAATCTCGGTGTTCTGCTTTCGGTTATTTGACACTGCTACAGAGTCGCACATTCTTGGATAATGGAGCTTGCAAAGTCCTACCGTGATTTAACTCCCTCAACACAAACGACATCTTTAAGGTCACTAACTTCTACCGCATCGTTTAAACGCACAATTAAATTGATAGATTCACAATTCAGCCATCCCCTAAGAGTATAAATAACGAACACATAACGATTAATTCGATTTTAGTCTACTAACTCTTGCGCATGTGAAAACCCCACAGGCCATGAGAATTATGTCACACCACCTAATGTCAAAAATAGAATTATAATATGTCTCGTCTGATTACCAAAACGTACGTAATACAAAAATAGTAAGACCCCCAACACTCCCCTACCAGCTACATAATTATAAATACATACGCTACACACCAATGTCATAGCACACCTTTTAAAAAAAAAAATAGCATTATATGAAACATCATTAGTTCTAATTAAAGTAAAATTTTAACATCTTCACAAATACATATGTTTTTAGTCTTAAAACATATACATAGAAATTTAATCCACTGTATTGCAACAAAAATTAACAAAATACATAAATAACAAGATGTACGGAAAACAAATACATTTCGACTTATAATCTGGGTTCTGATAGTGAAAATTTTAACATTCAATCATTATATTAACCTAAAATAAAATAATCACCGGATTAAATAAATCACAGAAATAAAAAATTGCTAGTTCTTAAAATTTATATATCAACTTATCTATCTAACAAAGCCAATCCAAAGAAGCAGGCATAACTGTTTATATTTTAGCTTGCTACCTACCAAATAAAAACAAATTTGTCCGGAAGCTCTTATTCATTGGGCTCAATTCTAAAATTTGTTTTGTTTTGTCTGTATGGTTTAATCAATGCTCCAAAGGAATTATTCCCAGCAGCATGAGCATGCAATAATCAAATCAATTACCTTCTCAAAATGTTTAATATTTCATGAAGGAAATGTGCTGCTCTATCAAGAACATGGAGTCCCTCACACCCTTTATCCCACATCGAATTCATCATTGAATTCTCATGCATCATAGGATCTATAAAGAATGAAACCGATTGCACCCCTTCAAAGTTCCAAAATCAGAATCATACACGTTTAAAAATCATGCATCGTGCCGACATGTGTCTGGCTGTACAAAGAAATATGATCATTTTTTTGATGCAAATACTCTTGATACTTGGTAAATATATGTTTAATTTATACACTGTTTTTGTAGCCATCTATTGGCCACATCCATCATCATCCTGCACCAGGATAAGTCCATACATGTCACATTATATTTTAATCAACGCCACACATACATAATCTACAGTCTGTGTTAAAAAAATGTACACGGAGAAAAAATTATTTAGTGTGAAATATTTCAAAAATGCTTGATGTGTCACCAAAATAACCAAAAGATTTTCCTTCTGATGCGCTCTTGCTTAATTTGCTTCGTGAAATCAAAAGTTATGCTAAATTTGCCAACAAGGAAAATCGAAACTTGAGCACTTTATGCCATTATACGATACCTATACACAAAGCATGACGCTGCAACAAACGGAGTCGTTTTCTTATTGCCAGAAACTACATGTATCAATATTTCAAAAAATACAACACCAAATGATAAAATGCAGGAAACTATCTTCCTGCATGATAAATACCAAACAATAGCAGGTTATTATCTTCATACTAAAAAAAATGTTTGCACGACCATTATTGACACAGCACTGTAGTCTAGAGGTCACAAGAGAACACTTTAATATAAAACCTTGATGTAAAAATGCATAATTATATGAAAGCGCGTTAATCTAAAAGCACAACAACCTTAATTGCATATTTAATATTTTTATAAACAAATTAAAGTTCACCTACTAATATTGATTAGACAGATCAAATATACCTTCAAAGCAGATAAACAATAAAAACAAAATAAACAATAAAAACCCCAAATTAAAGAAAAAATATAGCACTGTCGCCACAAAATAAATCACATTCATCTTCCTATCAGCATAGGCCCGATGTCCTTGACATCTCTCAGAAATAACCATGTGTATTTGATTGCCCAATTCCATCATTATTAATGGTAGAATTAACCTCATTAGGCATCATCCTTCCTCCACATCAAACCACATCTGCTCGGTTATAAATAGACCAATCAGGATACCAACCTATACACTCTTTCGATTTTATATGCTTCCACAAATATGTTTCCTCTGTGTTACTCTACTCTTTTAACTGACTGGTTCAATTGACCCATTCAAGTTAATTTGGCATAATATCTCATTCTGATCAACTATGATTAGCACTATATAAAATTACTCAAAAATAAAATGATATACACAGGAATATGCCAACTACATATAGCCCACGCAATGCAGACCAATGAATTTAACTCTTCATTATTTAGATCTACTTCTATTTACTGCATCTTTTTTAATTATAATTTGCAAAACGGTTATAAACAAAACCTGAAACTGTTTTCAAAAAAAAATTAAAGCATCCCATGAATTATTCATTGATAGTCCCGCATCTCTCCAAAATTTTGGCATTGTTCTTTATCTCCCCTTTGTTCAAAATAACTGGGTCGGTCAGTCCATCCTTCGGAATGAACAACAATAACACCCTCAAATACACCAAAATGCGCTCAACACACATATAACAACATAAAAAAAAGAACTGAAAATAGAAAAAATCCCTTATTAAAAGCCATGTTACAAACGTATGCAGTGAGGTATTATATTCAAATTCAAAAACTTTCAAATATAAGACGAATAAAAGAATAAATAAATATATTTGTCTTTTTTATGTATACATTCCTATATTCCTTGTCTATGACATTCATAATTTGACAGAAAAAACCTCCTGAGAATATAGGGAATGAAAATATTAATGTCAAAGGAAGTACTATAACCATATATTCCTTGTGACAAACACAATTACATTATTCAAATTTCCATATTGATCCAAAATTCCTATTTCTAAAATGACTTATTATTTATCACCATATGTTATCTTCTAGATCAATCAATCAATCTCCCTAAACAATTTATTTATTTTCTTAAAATCGCATATAAATTCATTGTTCCTTTTTTACAACATATTGGAACCAACTTGAATAGTATTGCCCTTGTGTTTTATAAATAGCTACATTATTAAATGGAATTATACATATTGTGAATTTTCATGATGAACTCTCCCAGTTCTCACTCACTTTAAAATAAAAACCAAATAGTCAAAGAAACAGAATATGTGCACACTTGCATAACAAGACCCTGCCAGCAAATATACAGAGCGAATTCTGGATCGGAATTACGAGAACCAAAGCATAAATCAATTTATGAGAGGTACCCATTTATCCTTTAAAGAGTTATTTATATTCACTTAGAAATATGAGACGCTTGTCAATTCTGCTCATATCCCCCCTCCTCTGAATCTATAAGAAGACTTCAATTTTGAATTAAAGCTGAGTCCATTCAATCTCGCAATTGTCTTGTTCTTTTTAATGAGTTAGAACCCTTACCCACTTTTCTATATTCATACTTTCTCGAGCAGCAGTTATAGAAACTCTCTAACATGAGGAACTAGTTACAGACGCCGTTGATGTATTTTATATCATGACACATCTTAATACAAGAAGCAATTTAAATTGAGTTTGAAAAATTATGAGGTTTCCTATTCAATATTCGTATATATCAATTTTCACTTCCTATATGATTCAAATTAAAATGATACAGCAAGAAGATTAGAGCAAACTAGCAAACTTTAAAGAGCAAAGTTTTCATTGATAAAAACATTGGCCAAATATATTAAAAGCATGTTCATCTTCTTTTTTCAAGAAATAGTAACAAAAAAAGCACAAAGTATGCGTAAGACGAGCTGCATGCGTTTATAATTCTGCAAGAAAAAATTATTAAAATGTAGATAGCCAAAGAGATTGGATTGATAGAAATTTTACAAGATGGGAACACCAAATAAAATATGAAGACATTAAAACGAAGCTTTGTAAAGTTTGTTTTTAACTTGTGATTTAACTAACTCTGAAATTAGGAAATAGCTGTCTAATTTAGATTAGAACTTTGTAATTTCAAGAAAATTCCTGTTCATATGACTCTTATCAGATGCTGACTTCTTTGACTAGCCATACATGGGCAAAATTGGGAGGAAGGAAAATTACCTTATTTGTAACATATGACCCACTTTATCTGCCCTGTGAGTGCAGACTTGGAGGGAGTAGGGGGGGCGCAGGGAGACCATCTAATCACCCTATAGCCTACAGCTACCGATTTGATGAAGATGAATGAATCCCTGTTCACCACTATACATCCTTATTAGCTTTATGCAACCTTCTATTCTCATGGGAAACTAATGCTTTTAAACCCCCACATTAAGTCATCTGTAATGAAATTATGTGCAATATTGACGACCTGCCCCTATAATGAATGCATTTGAGCAATTCTCATATCTCATAGCAACTAACGTTTGTGATATTAGTCTGTTAAATGCACTTCGAGGGCCAGTATTATAAGAAGCATCCCCAATATGCAATGGATTCCAAATTATCCAGGAAATTTGTGTTATATGCGCGCATGTTAAAGTCATAGCATGCTACACAAAGCAGTTGAGGAAGGGGTGGGAGCCAAATATGCTTCGCAGCCTGTATTCCAATGCTTTAGGATAATATCAATGATGAACAATATATTTATAAAGTATTTAGGAATGAAGGAATATGCTAATAAAACATTTCCAATGTATGGAGTTATTCATCTTTCATAGGCAGGAGTTAAAAAAATATTATTAATTTTTATCTGCACTAAATGGCCATCCGCCATACATTATGATAATAATTTCCATGTACATACTTTATATGGAAAATAAAAGAAATCAAACATAAGCTGTGAATCGATGGCTGAGCGACAAGTATCAGAGATGTCAAAATTTCAGAAATTTAAATGTTATTACTTTAAACACGCTGAGAATATTTTTCCATCCTTTTATTTAGCTTCATTTACTTTTTCTTATATATGCCTACCATATTTCTAGCTTCTGTACACCCCTAAGAACTTTTTCCTTAATTAAATAAAACAAAGTATTAATAATTGAAAAAAAAAAATTATCTTTATTGAAGCTCACATGGCTTAAGCTCTGTCAACTCTTAGGAACATCTCTTTAGATCAAATACATCCCCCTATATAAATATATCTCAGGCATTTATATTTGTTTTATCTCTTCCACTGAACTGGATGATGAACTTTACTGTGGTAATCTACAGTAGTTCTCTGATAAGGTTTTAATTTGGAGGGTAGATTTGAAATAACCCTTCGGCTCAGCGGAGTCATTATTTAATGTCTGATTCTAGATCATATGAGTCCTTCATAAAGTTGTTAGTACGTAAGCCACGTTTTGACTTCATCATCGCCTATGTTTAGATTTGTCTGATATCAGTTGGTTTCAAGATTATTGCATCGCTGGTTATAAGAGAACAAATGCTGCAATCTACTTCAATTATATTTTCATGTAGATGCACTTGCTTAGTCAGCGCTCAGTTGAAAAGGTTCATTTGGAAATAACCCTGGTCTTACTCTTCACTACCTGTGGCATTGGTTCTTAATTATCATTTCGATGTTGTCTATTGAATGTTCAGAGTATCAGGAAGCACCCACTACCCCAGACAATACCTCCAGGGCGCTGACTAACAACAAAGGTTTCATCAATTGCAATTTGAAAAGCATTGATTGGTCATGGATCCCAGTCATTTGAACAAAATTCATGATTGCATTAACCAATGAATCTGTATTGGAGCTATGCAACTCTTACCCAGAATAGTAAGGTTGTATAGTATGGACGTTGGTTAAGTTTCTAGGTAATTCGTTCAGTGGTATTTTCATTAGAAGCAATTAGGAACACATCCAATCGTAATTCACTATATGTTAACATACAATCTGCATCTAACATGCTTGTCGACCCACTCATGCCTCCTAAATAATTATACAATTAGGATAATTTAAGCATAGGCTAACACAGCTAAGTGCCTGCATCAGATATTCAAATCATTAATGATTTACCCCTGCCAAATTACTTTACAGACAAAAAGCTAAAATAGATCAGCTGAGATCGTTGTCAGCAGTATTCTTTTCTCATTCTTGAAAGCAGTTGCAGATCCTCTAATTGGTGAGATTGAATCTATGATAGAGCTGAGTTTCATACATTGCTCTTATGTATTTAGCATGGTTAAGGTATTACTCACTAAAAACCAATCATTTTCTCGAAAATCATCTTCTTTTGTGCTCATTGCCATTTTCACAACTGAGATTTTAGCATACCACATAAGGTAGATTCAAATAGAGGAAATTGATTAATCTGTGAAATTCTAAACTTAAAACCTAATAACGACAGCATTCAATTTTCTATTGTTTAGAATCCATAAGAGAAGATACACATAGCCCTACATCTTTTAGGACGTCTAAAGAGAGAGTCCCCAATTTCCATACAGTGATTTTTAAATGCTATCCGGTCTTCCAGTACACTCTGTGAGCATATATTATATTTTTCTCTCATAGATATGTTTTTTTTTGTGGGGGAGATAATCTGACCCATTAATATCTTTACCTTCACTGCATATTCTTTTTTACACTTTGGGTTGGTCGTCTTCATCTTCTAAATGATAGCCCTTCTGCTGCCAATAATACTTATATTCCATCTCTTTGCCGGTAGATGCATCTCCTATGAACTCTCAACGGGGGCATTCTCAAAGGACTTGTCGACATTCATCCGACAAAAATTTGCTCTCAGCCAATCAATGCAAGCATTTCAGTACTATAACAGTTTTCGGATAGACGTCCGACAAGTCCTGATAAACACCACCTGGAGTCTTTTTTATTGCTGCACCAGCCTCAGTTAAAAGAAACCGCCCTCTAATTTGATCAGGCGTTATCAAAAGACTGCGGACTATTTATCAACAAAACTTTAAAACTAACTGAAAGCTGCATCATGTGCTTATGAAAAATGTCGAGTAAACGTCCACATCCTATTGTATGAAATGCCCTCAGAATAAAACCTCATAAAAAATAAATCTTCTGCATAGCTCAAGCTTGCCGTGAAGTTTCACAATAACGACCTTGACCTGACTTCAACAAAAAAATGTTTAGATTTCTTCCAAAGTCTGTATTTTTCAGAAAAAGCCTGCATCTCCTCTGATAGGGTTCATTCATCTATCACAGATAGCTACTAGTAAAATAGCTTGAAGCGTATTGCAGGACCGCCTTTTGTCCTCTCAATATCTCCGCTTCATCCAGGCAACCTCACAGCGTTGGCTGCCATGAATACCAGTAGTAGGTGGCTCATATGCCCTCTTTTCAAACTAACAACCGCCCATTTTCATCCAATCACAATCTTGCACACTGACCCCATGTGACCTACCCCAATCCTCACTCCACTCAGGATATATAAAGACTTGAACAAGGATCGGTTGAGGGGGTAATTTCATTTTAATTCTTAAATTGAATTTATATATATTTTATTTTTTTTGAAAATTTATATCATTAAACATAACTTTTTGTCATGAAAGAAAATATCCTGAACTTGTCAGCTAAGGAGGACCTCAATAGTCTATTACGTACCAATCATTGATATAGGCCTATATATCTCTCTTGGGAGGGTCTCACAATCTGCGACTCATGAGTGTTATGTAAAAAAAAAAGAAAAAGAAATAACATCTCAACTTCTTTTTACCAAAACAGTTGACAGAGTTGTGCAGCACCCAATAATAGCAGCGAGTTAATAATCATTCAAATTTATAAGGTAAAGAGGATGGTGAAGCCCTCAATGGGTCAAATAGGTTCATTTCAGACAGTGCTTAATAATGCTCTAACCTTTTTTCAACAAATTTTGTCATCCACCGGGCTCTATTCCCATTAAGCATATCCAGCGCAGTGAGCTCTCACCTCCCATGCGTATCCATCCAATGCACACCACCATATTGTTAGATAGAATCTTCCTCTGAAATTAGAGTCTTGTCTTAAGTGTATGTTCGCGCGATCCATCTATTTCAATCCTTCAATAATTTGCAGGCCCATTCTCTTCTCAGACAGTACCAGAGCTACATTATTTTGGCACTAGCCAAAAACTTATTGCTTTGCGTAAGATCTGAATCCCTACCTGTATTCTTCCCAACCAACATCCAAGTTACGATCTTACCATAATTCTGCATCCTCCTTCATCACCCAGCCTGACG
>CALNVZ010002974.1:38359235-38392899 GCA_940671915.1 Paracentrotus lividus
ATAGGCTTTTCAGAAATGTTAAGAACAATTTAACATTTTTAAAGAATTAAGAAATTATTGAAACCTTTTGTGTTGTCAATGTAATTTGCACAATTAAGTCCCTGTATCTGTCCCTGTACATGCCTTTGGTTAACCAAGAAGTACTGATTATCAAATAACTATATTTTCTTGGAGGGAAATGACTATCTGCCAAGTTGTTGGTGCAAATAACATTTTCTCTTAAGTTTTCTATTAACTTACATGTAGAGATTGTTAATCTGTTCATATATTACGCTTTAACAGAATATTAGGATAAGATCAAAGTTTGTCCCAAAGAGGGTTATTATAGATGGGGGGCATATCAGAAATATTTGTTACATTGATTGAACACTTTGGCCCGTATTCACAAAGGTGGTCTAAAGTTAGGCCTAGCTTAAATCTGTGGTTTAGCTATGGTTAGCAAAGTGTGACTGAATCCTGAAATGTAGATGGCAGTGAAACTATTAAAAAACTAGCTGGGAATGATAAGTACAAAAGTTTCCCTTACAATTAAAACATGATTCCAGAATTTAGAAATCGTGTAAGGAACATGCAACATAGACAGATTTTGCTGGCCATAGTTAAACCACAGATTTAACCTAGGCTTGAATTTAGGACACCTTTGTGAATAAGGGCCTTTATGCTTCAGAAATTACCTGGGGATGTTTCACAAAGAGTTAAGTAGACTTAAAGGTGGTCCTTCACGAGCATCGCTAAACTAAAACGAGAAATCAAGATGCGCTATGTGTGGTCACAGCTATATTGTTCACAATGCTTAGAGCATGACTTAATTTGCATACGGTTACACCCCAGCCAATCGCGATCGCGCTGTGAGAGCGATTCGCGATACAAAACATGTGTGTGGATACTGTTTGTGTGTATAAAGCACTGTATCAGTGCATGAGTGAATACCTGGGCCGAATACATTGCAGTGTTCGGTGTTCGGATCTCGAGATGTACTAGTATCACCTTCTCGCTTGCACGCGAATCATTGCCGATAAGAAATTGACTCATGACTTCGGCAATCGTTCGGGTGTTCTAGCTTTCGGTTTTTGGACCACTGCGTAAGAGTCGCACATCGTTGGGATGAATGGGCAGCTTGCAAAGTCCGTTACCGTGTATTTTGAACTCCCTCAACACTATGGGGAACGTACATCTTTAAGGTCGCACTTAACTTCTACGCGCATCTTGTTTTATAACGCACAATTTAATTGATAGATTTCACAATGGCATGCATCCCCTAATGAGGTGATGCGTAATATAACGCACGAAATTAACGATTTAAGTGCGATTTTTATGTCTACTTAACTCTTTGTGAAACACCCCACAGGCCATGATGAATTTATGTCAACTCCCAGCCTAAATGTCAAAAAGAGAATTATTAATATGTGTCTCGTCTGATGTACCAAACACGTTTAGACGTATAGCAAAAATAGTAAACCCCAACACTCCCCCATACTGTTACATTATATATAAAACATACGCTCACACAAATGTCATGGTCGACACTTCTTTAAAAAAAAAAAAGCATTATGAACATTCATTAGTTCTATTATTGAGAAGTAAAGATTTTAACATTCAATCAAGATACATGATATTTTATTAGGTCTTTGTAAACATAGTTACATAGAAATTTAGATCCCACTGGTATTGCAACAAAAGTAACAAAAATACATAAATACAAGAGTGTAGGAAAACAAATAAATGCGACAGAAATCTAGTGAAAGATTTTAACATTCAATCATTATAAGTTAAGCTCTAAAATAAATGATTGAAGTCAACCTGTGATTAAAATAAAGTCACAAAATAAAAATGTGCTAGTTCTTAAAGATTTGATATATTCTTATATCTTGATCGTATTAACAAGCCAATTCAAAGAAGCAGGGCATAACTGTTTATATTTAGTCTTGCTGACCTACAAATAAAAACAAATTTGGTCCTGAAGCTCTGGTATATTTCATTGGCGTGGGCTCAATTCTAAAATTTGTTTTGTTTTGTTTTGTTGTTGTATTGGTTTTAATTCAATGCTCCAAAGGAATTATTCTCCAGAGCATGAGCATGCAATAAATCAAATCCATTACCCTTCGTCAAAATGTTTTAATATTTCATGAAGTGAAATGGTGCTGCTCTATCATAGGAACATGAGGTCGCCTCCAACACCCTTTATCCCCACATCGAGATTCATCATTGAATTTCTCATGCATCATTAGGATCATAATGAATGGATAGAGGGATGCACCCCTTCAAAGTGTCAAAATCAGAATCATTAACACGTTTAAAAAGTCATTGCTAACGTTTGCAGACATCTGGTCTGCTGCTGTACAAAGAAATATGGATATTTATTTTGATGGCAAATTACTCTTGGAGTACTTGGTAAATATATGGTTTGATATTTATCACTGTTTTTGTAGCCACTATTGCCATCATCATCATCATCTGCACCAGGATAATTGCCATACATGTCATCATTATTATTTTTAATTCAACGCCACCATACATTAGGATCTACAGTCTGTGTAAAAAAAATGGTACAGTCGGAAAAAAATTATTTAGGTGTGAAATATTTTCAAATAATGTGTGTATGTGGTACCAAAATAAAGCCAAAAGATTTTCCTTGCTGATGCGCTTTGTTCTGTATAATTTGCTTTCGTAAATCAAAAGTTATGCTAAATTTTGTGCCACAAGGAATAAATCGAAATTGAGCACTTTATGGCCATTATACGATACCTATACACAAAGGCATGGGACGGCGTGCGAAAAATGGATTTTTCTTGATTGCAGAAAACTACATGTAGTCATATTTCAAAAATAACAACACCAAATGGGATGAAAAAAATTGCAGGTAAAAGTCTGATCTTCCTGCTTTATGATAATACCAAACAATAGCAGGTTGTGATTGATCTTCATACTATAAAAAAAATGTTTTGCACTTGGACCATTTTATTTGACACAGACTGTAGTAGAGTGTACGATAGAGTATACAACTTTTATATAATAATACTCTTGATGTAAATATGCATATAATGAATGAAAGCGCTGTGAAATCTAAAAGCAACAACAACTCTTTAAATATTGCATTATTTAATATTGTTTAAATCAAAATGTAAAGGTGCCTACCTACTAATATTTGTATTTATGACAGATCAAATTTATACCTTCAAAGCAGATAAACAATAAAAACAAAATATAAACAATAAAAACAAAATTTAAAGAAAAATATAGGACTGTGCACAAAATAAATCACATTCATCTTTCCTATCAGCATATGGCCCTGTGTCCTTTGACATCTCTCAGAAATATACGATGGTGTCATTTTGATTGCCCAATTCCATCATTATTTAATTGGTAGATGTACCTCATTAGGCATCATCCTTCCTCCACCCATCAAACCACATCTGCTCTGGTTATAAATATGACCAATTCAAGGATACACCTTATCTCTTGATTTTGATATGCTGTCCACAAATATTTGTTTCCTCTGGTTACTCTACTCTTTTAACTGAAGGGTTCAATTGACCCTATTCAAGGTTAATTGGGGGCCATATACTAGTATTCTGGATCAACTATGATAGCATATAATAATAATTTACTCAAAAATAAAATGATATACACAGGGAAATTATTGCCAAACTAATATAGCCCATGCAATGGCAGAAATGAATTTATCTTCTATTTATGTTGGTATCTTACTTTTCTATTGTACTGGTATCTTTTTTTAAATTATTAATTTGCAAAAAGGTATAAACAAAACCTGAAAACTGTTTTCAAAGAAAATTAAAGCATGTCCCATGAATTTATTCATTGATAATCCCGATCTTCCAAAATTTTGGGGGCATTGTTCTTTTATCTCCCCTTTTGTTTCAGAAATAACTGGGTCTGGTCATCCAGTCCTCTAGGGAATGAAAGAGGACAAGTCTTCCCTTTCAGAATACACCAAAATGGTCGTCAACACACATATAACAACATAAATAAAAGACTTGTAAAATAGAAAAATTCCCTTATTTAAGCCATGTTACAATACGTATGGCAGGTGAGGGTATTGTATTCAAATTCAAAACTTTCAAATATAAGACTGAATAAATGAATAAGATAATATATTTGTTTTTTGTTATGTGTTATACACTTTTCCTATATTTCCTTGTCTATGACATTCATAATTTGACAGAAAAAAAATTCTCCTGAGAATATAGGGAATGAAAATGATTAATGTCAGGAAGGAATGTACTATTAACATATATTTTCCTTGTTTGAAAACACAATGACATTATGGTCAAAGTTTCCATATTGTATTCAAATTCCTATTTCTAAAATGACTTTTATTGTTTATTTTTATCACAAATATGTTATGCTTCTTAGTATCAATCAATCAATCTCCCATAATACATATTTATTTATTTTTCTTAAAATTGGCATATTGAAATGTCATTGTTCCTTTTTTACAACATTATTGGAAAACTTGATAGGTATTGCCCTTGTATGTTTTATAAATAGCTACATTATTAAATGGAATTATTACATATTTGTAGAATTTTCATGGAATGAACTCTCCCAGTTCTCACTCACTTTTTAAAATAAAACAAATGATGTCAAAGAAACATGAAATATGTTGCACACTTGCATACCAAGACCCTGCAGCGAATATATATCAAGAGCGAAATTTCTGGAGCGGAATACGAAGACAAAGCATAAATCAATTTTATGGAGAGGTGCCCATTTTATAACCTTTAAATGGTTATTTGATATGTCATTAGAAATATGAGTACTGTCTTGTCAATTCTCTCATATCCCCCCTCCTCTTGAAGTCGTATGAAAGAAGAGCTTTCAATTTTGAATAAATGCTTGAGTCCATTCAATCTCCTGTCAGATTTGTCTTGTTCTTTTAATGATGTAGAACCCTTGACCTCACTTTTCTATATGCATACTTTCTGGAGCAGCAGTTATAAGAACTCTCAACATGAGGATGAACTAGTACAGAGCGGCGTTTGACTGGTAGTGTTCTATATAGTGACACATCTTTAATACAAGAGAGCAGATTTAATGAGGTTTTGAAAGAATTTATGAGGGTTTCCTTTTTAATTATTCTGTATATATCAATTTTCACTTCCTATATGATTCAAATAAAATGATACAGCAAGAAGGATTAGAGCAAACTAGCAAACTTTAAAGAGCGAGGAAGTGTCATTGATAAAAAATTGGCCATGAATATATTTAAAGATATGTTCATCTTTTTTTCAGAGAATAGTAACAAAAAAGTCACAAAGTATGCTATAGAGGCGAGGCTGCATTGCTTTATAATTTGCAAAGAAAAAATTATTGAAAATGTAGATAGCCAAAGAGGATGTGGATTTGATAGAAATTTTACAAGATGGGAACAGCAAATAAAATATGAAGACAATTAAAAGCGTATAGCTTTGTAAAGTTGTTTTTAACTCTGGTTGGATTTTAACTAAGCTTCTGAAATGTAGGAAATAGCTGTAATTTAGATTAGTAATTTGTTAAGATTTCAAGAAAGATTCCTGTTCATATTGACTCTTATCAGATGCATGACTTCTTTTTGGACTAGCAGTAATGGGCAAAATTGGGAGGAGAAAATTACCGTCATTTGTAACATATGACCCACTTTATTTGCCTGTGAGGTGCAGTGATTGGAGGGGAGGTAGGGGGGGGGGGCAGCAGGGGAAGACCATCTAATGCACCCTATAGGCCTACAGGCTACCGGATTTGATGAAGATGAAATGGAGATCCCTGGTTCAACACTATACATCCCTTATTAGCTTTATGCAAGCCTTGTCATATTCGTCATGGAAACTAATGCTTTTAAACTCGCCCACATTAGAGTCATCTGGTAATGAAATTATGTGCAATATTGGACGACCTGCCCCCTTAATTGAATGATTGTGGAGGCAATTTCTGGCATGATCTCATTACGCAAATAACGTGTTGTGATATTAGTCTGTTAAATGTCACTTCTGATGGGGCCGTATGTATAAGAAGCATCCCCAATATGCAATGCTGATTCAATTTATCCAGGTAAATTTGTTGATTATGACTGCATGTAAAGGTCATATGCATGTCTACACAAAGCAGTGTGGAGGAAGGGGTGGGAGCCAAATTATGCATTGAGGCCTGTATTCCAATGCTTTTAGGATAATATCAATGATGAGTACAAATATATTTATAAAGGTATTTAGGAATGGAAGGGAATTTGCTAATTAAGAACTTTCCAGATGGTATGGAGTTATGTCATCTTTCAGTAGGGGCAGGAAGTTAAAAAAATTATTATATTTTTTATTCTGCACTGAAATGGGGCCATCCGCCATACATTCATTATTTATATAATTTCCAATGTACATTTTTTAACTTGTTGATATGGAAATTAAAAGAAACAAACATTAAGGCTTGTGAATGGATGGGCTGAGCGACAATGTATAGAGATGTTCAAAAATTTCAAAATTTAAATGTTGATGTACTTTTTAAACACGCTTGAGAATATTTTTTCTCAATTCCTTTTTTTTTTATTTTAAGGCTTTCATTTACTTTGTTCTTTATTAAATGCCTACCATATTTTCTAGCTTCTGTACACCCCTTAAGAATTTTGTCCTTAATTAATAAAACAAAGTAGATTATTAATTGAAAAAAAAAGTTATCTTTATTGAAATCAGCAATGGCTTAAGCTCTGTCAAGCTCTTAGGGACAGCTCTCTTAGATGCAAATATCGATGACCTAATATAAATATATCTAGGGCATTTATTGATTTGTGTTTTTCTTCCATGAACTTGGATTGATGAACTTTTACTGTGGGTCATCTACAGTAGTTCTGCTGAGTAAGAGTGGGTGTAATTTGGGGGAGTGGGTAGATTTTGAAATGAACTTTCGGCTCAGCGGGTCATTGATTTAATGGTCTGATTTCTAGATCATGATTGACCGTTCATAAAGTGTGTTCAGACGTAGCACGTTTGACTTCATCATCCGCCTATGTTTAGGATTTGTCTGATTATCAGTTGGTTTTCAAAGGAATATTGCATGCGGCTGGGTTATAAGGGAACAAATGCTGCAAGTCTTATTTCAATTTATAAGTTTTCATGTAGATGGACTGTTGCTTAGTCAGGCAATCAGTTTGGAAAAGGTTCTATTTTGGAAATAACCCTTGGGGTCTTTATGTACGCACTCTCTGTGCATTTGGGTTTTTAGATTATTTTCGATGTTGCTGATTGATATGGTTCAGATGTATCAGGACAACTACCCATGGACAATACCTCCAGGGCGCTGTAACACAAAGGTTTGCGATCAATTGCAATTTTGAAAGAAGCATTTTGATTGGTCACTGACCAGTCATTTGAACAAAAATTGCATGCAACAATGATTGTGATTGGCTATTGCAACTTTACCCCAGAAATAGGGTTAGGTGTAGAGTTATGGGACGGTGGGGGTAGTTTCTTAGGGGGTAATTGTTCAGGGGTAGTTGTCATAGAACCAATTAGGAAAAGTCCAAGTCGTGATATCACAAGTTTAACATACAATCTGGGCAATCTGAACATGCTCTTGTCTGACCACTGCATGCGCTCTCTAAATTAGATTTAGTACAATTGATGGATAAATTGAAGCATATGGCTAACACAAGCTGATAGTGCACTGATCGGGATATCAAAATCATAATGATTAGACCTCCTGCAAAACTATTTACAGGACAAAAAGCTAAATAAATAGATGCAGCTGAGGATCGTTTGTCAGCATGTATTCTTGTTTCTCATTCTTGAAGCAGGTTGCAGACCTCTAATTGGGATGAAGATGTTGGGAAGTTCTGATGATAAGCTGAGTTGTCATGACATTTGCGGTCCTTTGTAGTTAGCATGGTTAAAGGTTATACTCACTAAAACCAATTTTTCTATTTTCTCGAAAATCATCTTCTTTTGTTGCTCATTGCCATTGTTCACAACTGAGAGTTTTAGCAGATACCACATAAGTGTAGATTCAAATAGAGGAAATTGGGATTTAATCTGTGAAATTCTAAACTTTTTAATAACCTTAATAAGACAGAGTTTCAAGTTTTCTTTTCATTGGGGTTAGAACCCATAAGAGAAGATACACATAGGCCCTACATCTTTTAGGGGTACGTCTAAAAGAGTAAGAGATCCCCAATATTTCCATACAGTGGATTTTTGAAATTGCTACCGGTCTTCCAGATTCACTCTGTGAGCATTTATAGTTATTATGTTTGTTCTCTCATAAGATATTTTTTTTTTTGGTGGGGGGAGGGATATCTGGACCCATTAATATCTTTGACTTCACTTGGCATATTCTTTTTACCCGGATGTTTGGGTTGGTCGTTCTTCATCTTCTAAAATGATAGCCTTCTGCTGCCCAAGAATGGACTATATTCCATCTTCTTTGCCAGGTAGATGCATCTCCTAGATGAACTCTCAACTGGGGGGCATTTCATCAAAGGACTTGTCGGACATTTTATCCGACAAATTTGCTCTCAGCCAATCAGATGCAAGCATTTCAGTAGCTTATAACAGTTTGTCGGATAAGACGTCCGACAAGTCCTTTGATGAAACACCACCCTGGAGTCTTTTTTAGGTTGTGCTGCACCAGCTCAAGTTAAAAAATAACGCTCTAATTGGTGGATCAGGGGGGCGTTTCATCAAAAGACTTGTCGGACGTTTTATCAGACAAACTGTTAAAAGCTACTGAAATGCTTGCATCTGATTGGCTGAGAGAAAATTTGTCGGATAAAACGTCCGACAAGTCCTTTGATGAAATGCCCCTCAGGAAAAAACCTCAAAAAAAATAAATCGGTTCTGCACTAGCTCAAGCTTGGCCTGAAGTTTCACAATAACGACCTGACCTTGACCTTCAACAAAAAAATTGTTTGAGATTTCTTCCAAATTAGTGCTGTATTTGAGAGAAAAGCCTGATCTCCTCTGATAGGGTTCATTCATCTGATCACAGATAGCGTACTAGTTAAAATAGCTTGAGCTAGTGCAGGACCGCCTTTTGATCCTCTCAATATCTCCGCTTTCATCAGGGCATACCTTCACAGCGTGGTGCCATGGATCACCAGTGTAGGTGGGCTCTAGGTGGGCCCTCTTTTTCAACTTAAACCTGCCTCATTTTCATCCAATCCAAACAGATCTTGACACTGACCCCATGTGACCCTAACCCAATCCTCACTCCGCACCTCAGGGATGATATAAAGGACTTGAAAAGGGCATCGGTTGAGGGGGGGGGGTTAATTTCGGATTTTAATTTCTTAAATCTGAATATATATATATTTTTATTTTTTTTTGAAATTTATTTTTCATTAAAACATAATTTTGTGTCATGAAAGAAAATATCCTGAACTTGTCAAGCTAAGGGAAGGACCTTCAGATATCTATTCTTACCAATCATTGATATAGGCCTATATATCTCTCTTTTGGGGGAGGGGGTTGCTCACAATCTGCGGACTCAGGTAGGGATGTTTTATGTAAAAAAAAAAAGAAAAGAGAAAACATCTTCAACTTCTTTTTACAAAATGTTGAGGAGGGGGTGGCAGAGCTATAGCAGGGGAGTAGGATAATTCATTCAAATTTTTATAAGGTGAAAGAGGCATTGGTGAAGCCTCAATGGGGGTCAAACTGGGTTTCATTTCAGACAGGTGTTGAAATTGCTCTAACCTGTTGGTTTTCATACAAATTTGTCATCCTTACGGGGGTTCTTTGCCCTATAGGGCATATCCATCGACAGTGAGCTTCATTCCAGGCGTAGCCATCCAATGCTACACCAGCCATAATTTGTTAGGATAGATCTTCTCTGATAAAATGTTAATGAGGTCTTGTCTTAAGTTGTATGTTAGGCGCGGATCCACGATTTTCAATTTCAATAGATTGTGCAGGCCCAATTCTCTTCTAGGGACAGTACCAGAGGCTCTATTATGTTTGGGCATAGGCCGAAACTTTCATTTGCTTGACGTAAGGCTGAATCCGCTACTGTATGTCCTGCCCAACCAAACATGCCAAGGGGTACGGATACAGTATTCTGCATTCCCCTTTCACACCAGCTGACGGAGGAGGGTGCCTGTGTCGACACTACCCCTTGAACCCCTAACTCCAGTTTGATAGTACTTGTGTCGGTTGGGGGTGTTGGTGTCTTGTGTTTTGATGTTGGCCGCTGTGCAAGAAAGAAGCTGTCAAATTATCCCTGTCCCAGCAGATCATATTTTGCCAATTAATTAGATTCGTAGAGTTGACAAATTTTGGGGAGAGGTGAACAAAAATGTTGATCAGCTGGGCCGCTGTGACACCAACCCGCAGAGGGTGGCCAGTGCAGCACGTAGTCTGCTTCTTCAGACCTTCATCAGCTGGGCCGCTGTGACACCAACCCGCAGAGGGTGGCCAGTGCAGCACGTAGTCTGCTTCTTCAGACCTTTATCAGCTGGGCTGCTGTGACACCAACCCGCAGAGGGTGGCCAGTGCAGCATGTAGTCTGCTTCTTCAGACCTTCATCAGCTGGGCATCTGTGACACCAACCCACAGAGGGTGGCCAATGCTGCAAGTAGTCTTCTTATTCAGACCCTAACTCTTCCTTTTCTTGAAAAATTGTGCTACTCAGTATTGACTTCTTTTCTTCTTTCCCCCCCCCCCCTCTTTTTTCTAAATCTTTATCTTTTAAACAAGACGTAATGAAGAAAGTAGATTTAGATTTTGGGGAAAAATAAGCCATCCTGATCAATCATCAGTAATAAATGAATAAAATTAAATGAAATTTTACTGTATAATGTTTATAGTTGATTAATAATATAAGGCATGGAAGCAGGTGCAAATATTTAACAGGCGTGAGAGCACTGTCCTGAGCTTGTAAGCTTTAGTCATACAGTTGGGATCAGAAGTTATATACCCAGTGAAATTAATTGAAAAATGTTTACATGCCAAACAATCAAATTTGTTATTTACAATCAAATATATCTTGAAATATATTTGTGCTACCATCAAACAAGATTGTTCATGTTCTGTCATCACACTGCAATGTCATCAGGAGATATAGAATATCTAAATGTCATTTTCCCCCCCAAATCATCACATTTGAGAAAAATTTGATATCAATCTTGTCCGCTTTGCAAAGACATTTCATATTTTGGCTCATTATATCTCACCCAAACTTTTCATATATTTGACATTAATATAGTGCTTTGAAAATGATGTTTGGAAATGTTTGAATGTTTACTTTTTTATACAAAGGAAATTCCCCCTAAAATGTGCTTCTGTATGTATTCAACAACTGAATAGCAATGTTCTATAACTTTCTGTTTGTATTGTTTTATTTTACCTGAAATTGTGTTGTCTGTGCCCTTGAAAGCTTCTAAAGTTATTTATTTCATACCTTATTCTTAGGATGGAAATACAGTTTTTTTTTATCATGCAGCCAACTCATACCCTGTCTACTTTAGATGTGAACATATACAACAACAGATCCATTTAAAAAACAAATCTCACTTCCTGTTGATAATTTATTCCCTCCGACCCCCTTCTCTCTCTCTCTTTCTCTCTCTCTCTCTCTTTCTACCTCTCCCCCTTCTGTCCGTCTGTCTGTCTGTCTGTCACGGTTCCTTATGTTCACACACCAAACATCTCTTTCTCTTGTCATCTGTCTCTCATTGTTTGTATGGTGTGTATATTATTTCTAGCCTTCATTTACATGAATATACTGCGATCTTAGTATTTATCTACAGTATTTAAGTCAGAGTACCACCAATCCTTTTCCTTAAACAAGGTATATTGCTGTGTATGTATTTTGTTCTCAATACATGTTATGTAACCCAATTATTTCCTTTGTAACCAGTCTTTTCTCTATCTCTCTGTATTAATCGGTATATAGTTCCCGGACATTGCACAAAGCATCTTTAATTTACATTTTTTCTCTCCCCTTTCTCTCACAATCTCTCTATATCCTCTTAATTTCTCTCTTCACTAGATGTTTTCACTCCGTAGGTTTCTCTCTCTGATTACTTATCACTCTCTTTTGCCTATTTTACACAGCTTTTCTAAAGTTAAGTTGACACACCTTCCATCTTTCCTTCATTTATATTTCTTTTATAGTTCTTTTATATTCTCAGTCTCATAACTCTCCGGGCTTTCTTCTAGCCCGGCCTCTTTATGTATGAAATATTAAAGAGTGAGTAAGAAAAGCAATTCTGACAATGCCTTCCTTAAGACAAATGACTCATGTGGGGGTTGCATAGGGGTTTCATGTCACGTAGCATCTATCTACGTAGGAATATGCCTCAAATTTTGGCATGCATGTAATACATGAATTTTAATGGAGAGTGCATAAACGGAGCTGAGCATTTGGTAACATCGACGACAGAATGATGTATGTGACATTTTAAGTCATTTGTTTCATGTTGGTAGTGGTTTGGAATAACAAGGCAGATGGCCTGCAGCTAAAATTAGGAGGAGGAGGAGGATGTTGGAAACTGGAGAAGATGCGGGATGAAGAGAGATGGAACTATTTAAGATGGGGGTGAGATAAGAAGAAGATGGAGAAGGGAAAGATGAAATATTGTGACCAAAAACAGTCAGAGGTATAGATTCAGACTATGATTAGAGAGGAATACATAATACCAGAAAACATGACTGAAAGAGATGAATTGAACATGAGAGAAGAAGAGACAATAGGAGAATGGAGATTAAAAGAAAATAATTGGAATAAAGTGATGTTCACAACTTAGAAGGGGGGATAGGAAAGAAGACTTGTTACAACATCATCATCACAAAGGAATATTGCTAACATCACAGGCTTCTTGAGGGGAAATTCACTAGAGGTTTTCCAGACAAATGCATCTGAAAACTATAATAATATAATATAATATAGGAATTTATAATTCATATGAAGTGTATTGCTAAAATTCTAATTAATAATGGATTAGTACATAGATTTAGAAACACAATCATTGTCAAATTTTAGTCAGGACTAGAAATTTTATACACACAGTTTTTGTATGTTATCTAAGAAGCTATTCACATCGATCTCTAAAATTGATCTGTGCCCATATTATGTCCCACCAAAGCAAAAACACAAAACTGATCAAATAAATTTTGAACCTAAAGAGATGAAAATAAAATTGTTTGATTGCATCTCCATTACATGCTATACCACCTTTCCAAAACGAGACATGCACTTGTCACATCGAATTCTCCAAATCCATAAAGAATTCCTCACCCTCAAAGTTTATCAAACGACTAGAAGTGATCAGCAAACGTAGATGGCAAGGGAATTTGATTTTCTAAATCTGCTATGTTGCGCTTTCTCCAATTTCCATTGCCCTGGCACCCCCAATCAGCCCACCCCTTGTGTATATCTGACTAACAGTAATCGAAATAGGCTCGCAATGTATCGAAGATGAGCTTTGCGATTGGACCAGTTTGCATAGGAAAGATAAACCAATTTTATACTTGATATCTTTAAGATGGGTCACTTTTTAAAGACTGTTTAGGAACCACCTGTATAAGGAAACCACATTTCTATAAAATACCAAACATTTAAATTGTCAATTGAAAAGTATTTGCTTGTGAAGGCAGATTTTCTTTGTTTCATTGAGTAATCTTATAAGTAAATGTTTCCCTGTTTGAGGGCATGTTTGTAACATTATACCTTCTAACCACTCGGCTGCGGACCATGTAATATTACGTGCTCATGCTATTGTCTGAGCTTTGTCTGTTTTGACACACCAGCACCTCGCTGGTCATACCCGTACTGTGCAATTAGCACCATGCAGCAGTCAAGTGGTTAAGCCTGTAACACCCCCTCGAAAAAAATAGATAAATAAATAAATGAAATGTAAAAAATAGATGAATAAAATGAATAAATAAATAAAGATTGATTAATTTACCAAAGAAAAAAACTAACAAATAAGTCAATTCAATCATATCAGAATGTCATATCTTGCTCATAAATTGCAATTCTAAAGTGTTATATAGCTTTATCTCCTGAAGTAAGACCATCTTGAAAATGGTGTTGCTACTTGTACCTCACATATACCTGTTTCATATGAAGTGTGTATACATGAATGCTTATCTTTCGAGTGTAAAGCGGGTCAGTCTTGTAGCTTGAAGCCACAGATTGAAGAAATGGGTATGCGTCTGGCTGGCGCCTCGGTTTGGTTTGTACCCCGCTTATTGACGTTAAATGCTGATGCATCTTGCTCACTTAGACGTCTGTATTTCAATCGAGTTGAACTCTACTAGCCCTCAAGCTACTCAAAACCTTCATGCTTTCCTACCCCTTATTTATGCATTTTGTTTTTAACATCTCCCTTATCTTCATTATCATCACCTTTTTTCTTCTTGGATTGTATGATCGTGAAAGAAATGATAATGTTGTTTTTGTCCTTAGTTTTTTTCCACCCGATGATTACATGTATCTGTTTCACGCGCGTCACATGCTGTAGGCTGTCATGCTCATATGTAATGCATGTCTTTACTTCCTCATCCTCCTGGTTTTTGTTTTTAAACATAAATTTGTACATTTTTTTTTCCATCCTTCTCTTTATAGGCCCAACTTGAGATGACAGAAAGCTGTTTCTTCTGCATAGTTCTTCACAAGTCTGCTGCCTACAATAAGTGGAGTTAATATGTGGTCATTGAAATCATCATAGGAACTTGACAAGCCTTCTTGATCACTGATTCAAGGTACATGTGTTTCATCCCTCAATAATTTAGGCACACTTCTTATATTTTGTTTCATAGCTGCTGTCATATTTGGGTGCCAGAAGGTGGATTATATCTTGTAAATAATAGTATGCATTTATATATAATTGCCTGTACATCTCATGTAATGCTTTTCTCTACTATTGCATTCAATAAAATTAACCAACCAAAATATTAATTGTACAAAATGTATTGGGTATTACAGCCATATCAGCTAATGTGGCACATAATTATAGCGTTAACACCTGTATATTTAACAACTGTATTATCCCACAAATTCAACACTTTGAAGTGCATTGATTCTTTTACACACTGTTGTAAAGAAGAGATTCAGCAGAAAAAAGAAGGCTAAGAATATATAAAACATATAGAAAAAATGATACGAGTTAACCCAGATTAAGGAATCCTAGTGAAGAAAGAAAATTTATTTATTAACCCGCAACTTTAGAAGTAGCATTCGATTCAAGCGCTGTTATAATCATGGTTAGTTGAACATGCATGCATCTCTTTATGCAGGCAAGGCTGGGGGCAAGGCTGATCGCAATATAACATTCAATATGGAGTATGGTGATCATGTAAATAAAAGTTACTCATCCAATCCTCAGGCATAAAGAATATCATTTCTTTTCTTCTTAACTCCCTCTCAAACATGCCGCTGTCATTTGCTTTTCTTTGTCTCTCTTAATGAGAGGCCTGGGGGTGGTAGAGAGTTTTGATATCAAAGAGATACTGGTCTGATATTGATACGCAAACTTGCATTCTTCATATCTACCATCAGCAGACAAAGTGAAAACTGAAGATAACTAGCCTGTGGTTCAGACTGTATAGAGGCTATCAAATGAAATTAATTAGACTGCAAAGCTTCATGGATAAAACACTTAGTGATAATGGAGTATAGCATTACCTTGTAATATGATTAATAATGAAGAAAAAGGTGAATGGAATGGCAGCATAATTAAATAAAAATAAAAACAAGGTCATTAATGACGGAAATAGAGTAACAAAAGGATAATGATAGAGGCTTATTCTTGTATCTTCGAGATAATTTTGATTCTACCGTTAGAGCAGAATCAGTGCCCTTTTTGGCAGCGATATTTTACCATCAACCTGTTGAGGACTGAGCCCGAATATATTCTCTCTTAGGTCTATGAAAAATGTGTGTTATAGCAAAATCAGCTCAACTCCAACAGGTTAAAAAAGGCCTTTCGAATTATCATTTCATAGCTCATTGTTGTTAAAAAGCTAACAAAGATATTAAGAAAAGATATTAACCATACATTTTCCTCCCAATCTGTGCCTGTAGAGGTGTTTTTTATTGAAAATATGATATAACATATGCCAGGACCACAACTTTTGATATAAGACAATTTTATAGTAAATATAATGCACATTTATAATGGTTTTAGATCTCATTTTCAAGCATATGAGTTTTATCATATCATCTTTCACTCTACCTCAAAGCAAAACCAAAATTTGAAAGATTGTAAATGTATATTTAGATTAACCAAAACTTTAAGTCCGGTTTAATACACTCCATGTTTAATACACTACTGTGTAAGCCAATATTTTCGCATATTAATTTTAATATATATTATATTAGATATTATTTTTTTTGATTTTGGACTGGTTTGGGAAATTTGCTTGTAGGTAATTTAGCTATTTTTGTGATGTTTTCATTACTATAAATAGTCTTATATTGAAGAGGAAATTTTTACGAAGATGGACTCACAAAATTTGCAAAAACAAAACCGCTGGGAAAATAACCACTTATAACCATATTTATGTTATTAAAGGGCGATGTCCTAATGGCTGTCAGCAGATGATACCACCATTCCAAGCCAATGCAGGTGGGGGTCCAATCAAGTAGATATCCTTCTTCCAATGCAATCTTAAAATGATTGACACTTCCTCAAATCAGCTTTAAGCATCTGCTTCTACAACTCAAATCAATCAATCTATTGGCAAATGTTCTTATCCCCTTCCTCATTAATGAAAGCGGCACTTGCCAATATTTCCTCTCTTACTTAATATTAAATATTTTCTAATTCATTCCCCTCCCCCTCCACAGGAACAATTTCACCAGTTTTATTCTTTGCTTCTTACATAAAATAATAATTTAAATTTTTTTTTTTTTTTTAATCCATTTTTAAAAAGGGAAAATTACATAAAATTTTGATGGTTATATTAAGTACCGGTAAGGGAGGAAATATGCTGGCAAGTGCCAACTTCATAAATGAGGAAGGGAATAAGAACTTTTGCTAACAGAAATGGTGGTTTTAAAGAGAAATATTGTTAAATAAGAAAATTTTTTTTTTATCGTTATGATTTCTCTTCTGAAAACACTCTTGTCATTATTACACACCCAAATGAAAGGTTTTGGGTGTGTAATAATCTGTAAATTCTTTGTAAGCCTCATTGAGTGAGTCTCCTCCATATAAAGCGAGCTTGGACAGTTTATTCAGTTTGGAAATATGCTTGATGTGTTTCCTATATTAGGAGTCTCATTTTGAAAATGTAATTGATAATTGGAAGCCAACATTCATACCTCATGACCTAGAAAATAAGTTATTGCTTCTTCTAGCATTTTACTCATGCATTTTCATATATAGAAATATGATAATATGAATATTTTCCATTCAAAATCCTAGCAAACTTCAATGTTTAGAAATCTTTTTTTGCTGTTTTCTTTACCATTTAATTTTTCATACTATTTAAATATCTTTTTGACTTCATGACTATTTTAATGGATAGACTAATATGGATTTTATGTTTTATAAAAGATATCATAATTTATGCTCTTTAAACATTCGTACAACAATTCACATAAAAAAGACAATACATATTCACTTTGATATTCAATTCATAGTTCACTGACCTAACTAACACATCCATTTTCTTTTCAACCCCTGTTTCAACTTTCTGAGCTCTATAGGGCCAACACCAATCCTTTGGATCAGACTAGAATGAGATTACCATGGTAATGTTCTCCGCCTACCCAAATGTTGATGTGACATAAGCTGACCTGTGGTTGGTAAGTCTTCCCTGAATGTTTGAGATCACAGGAACTCTGGGCTGAGAGGGGCAGACAGACCCCAGAGGCAGGGCTTTATTTAGGCTGGAGTTCAATGAACCTCATTTGGATTCGGGAGTAGGGGTCTAAGGGAGAGAGAGTGAGAGAGAGAGAGAGAGAGAAAGGGGTGAAAAGGAGATTGTGAGGAGAGAGAGAGAGAGAGAAGTAGAAAGAAAGAAAGACAGAAAGAGAGAGAGACCTAGAAAGGGATGGAGGAATGCTGGAGAAGAGAGAGAGAGAACAATTAGGCTTACTACAAAGAATTAACTCAGATAAGAAAGACATTGAATATGATAGAACGAATAAAAGAGGAGAGGAGAGTTAGGGAGGAAGGATCATTTGAAATAGGTTAAAACTATTGGGCAGAGAGGGTAGTGGAGAAAGATGAAAAGAGAGAGGATGTTTTTAAGGTATGGGGGACCGAAATCATGATGTAGCCCTCTAGTGGAACAAGTTCTAGTGAAAACAAAAATAGGAATGGTACAGGAGAGGGTGAAAATCAGGAGAAACATAGCAAACAGATATGGAAAAAGAAAGAAACAGGGTTAGTACTAGTAGTAAAAGAGAGTGAGACCGAGACAGAATAATAGATGGAGAGAACAAAAAAATGTGGGATGCATGGACCCCATAGTTGGGAGTATTTGAGGATTATGTTTTCATTGCCAATTTCAACAAAGAGGCCTTAGGGTTATGTACTAAGCACTATGCTAATAGAACTGAGTAAACTGAGCCAAACGATAAGAAATAAATTTGATGATGGAAGGAAAGGACGGGGGAAACGATGGAGCTTTAAAAATAAAATTGAAAAGAATTTCTAGTTTCTACGGAAAAAATATGACCCCCTCTTGTTTGTGTTCTCGAGGCCTCTTTGCCTCCAAGTTGATTTCAGATGGATTTTACAAATAGCATCTTCAGGGAATATGGCTCTTATGGGAAATGCCCCGCTATTTAAAGATTTTCTTTGGCACATTTCCATTCAGTGATACAAGTAGGAAGCACACTACATCCCTCTCTCTCCCTGTCTATCTCTTTCTATTTCTATTCTTTCAATTCCCCCTTCTCTGTCTCTCTTTTTCTCTCTGTTTGTGTATAATGTCTTCTGATATTTGTGTGCCTTTACACTTTTCTTGACGTATGGTTGATCAGCCGATTTGCACAAAATTCGCACATGACCACCACATACGAAATAGAATAAGATATAGATAAAGAGCTTGTTGCAAAAGGTGAAGGTCCACTTCTGTTTGTTATTTGTTTGTTATTTCTCCCACTTACCAATACTGTTATAAACTGATTTTTTTTTGTAGCCATTTAAAAAAATATATTTCGATAGGAATTTTAAGTTTTCTTTGGTATTCTGATAGATGTACCTGAACTCAATACATTCAGACCAAGTGAATCTAATTTGATGAAAATTGGATCTAACTCCTTTTGCAAGAGAGCTCTTCATTTATGATACATGAGGGATGTTATTCTTTGTGTTTTATTTAAAAATGATCTCTGGAGAGCCTGTAGACTGTACATACAGCAAAGGAGATTATAGGAGACAAGCCCAGTCCAGTCTTAGGTAGTTCCTTGACATAATATATGTCTCTGCATTTCACAGTCATCAGGCCTTTCTCCAACTCTCCAGAGGAAAGGTCTATATTGAAATCCTAATATTCAATTCTATTGCTAAATTCCTTCCTAAATTTAGTGGTAGTGGGGTCAAAAACCAGTGCCCTCGGTTTACCCCCGTCCACCTTTTCACATCCACCTGTACTCTTATACTCCAATCATTGTAATTCATCATTCTGACCCCCTTACCACCCAATCAGCTGAGCTTAATCCTTCCCAAACCCCCAACTCATGATCCACTCTAAATCTCCTAATCAAATTTGTATAGATTGAAAGTATACCGTTACATATAACCATGCAACTGAAATGGGCATGGACCCAATATATACATGTTACTTTAAACATCCAACATAGATCATATCGCCAGGAGAGAATCAAGGGGGATTTATGTCTCTTTAAAAATAAAAGTATATGAATGTATGCCTATATGGTTCTGACATTTTCAAAATAAAAGTATCAGGTTTTTGAAGATTAATATTCTTAGGTAAAGCAAGTGTGATGAAAGCAATAGCCCTGTGATTTGTATTCTCAACCTTTTATTGTATACCATATCGGTTTTTGGTGCAAACAATGTGGGCTTAAATAACTTTTATATGATATGATCCCAGACTAGCAAGAAATCCAAGAGATATGGGACTATATAACTTGTGTATATCATACATGCCAAGTCTCACGCATCTTGCGTGAGAATCACGCATTTCAGGTCCGTCTCACGATCTCATGCAGAACACCCCATTTCTCACGCAAAATGAGAAAAAGTAGCATTATTATAGATTTTTTTACCATTTTGGAGTCTCAAAACCCTAAATATCGGCAGTTTTGTCGCGCATCAGTTGCAAGTGCGATCGTTATATGCAAGATAGCTTACTACTAGAAACGTGTGTAGCGTGCGCGCGCCTCTTTTGTGTACAAATTACTATTGCGCGTGCGCACATGTGGTAACGTGCGCCGCGTGCGCACCGCTTTCAAACACGATGTGAATGATCTCACGCAAATTTTTTTTTTTAACTTGGCATGTCTGGTATATTAGGGACACCGGAGTGTATATCAATAATTTTTTTTGACTTCTCTTCTCTTTTATTCTTCCTTATCACCCACTCTTAATCGTAAACGTCAAACTGATTAATGCTCTTTGATTTCTTATGTCATTTTTTTTCACATTTGAATAATTTATGTGTATTGCATTTTCTTGTATGCCTTTCATTGTATGTTGGAACCTGGTATTGGCCTTTAAATTCATCCAAAAGACTGTGACATTTGACCCATTAACAATTTTAGTTTTATTCTTCTCTTTTTCTACAGATCATCTTCATAAGATGTGGACTCAGAGGGAGAGGGTAATTATAAGCGATTTGTTATGTAACTCATCGAAATCAGTTCTTATTGATTAGAATATCAGATGTAAGTGTTTAGCTGGTCATTTGCAACTAGGAGATGGATCTAGGGCATTTATGGTGCAAATAATAATTGGCTCTACTTAATATTCTGACTACTTCACAAAGCTAATTAGCTATGAAAACCATTGGATGAACATTGCATTTCATGCAAAATTGGTTTTAGAATTAATGATGTTATTTTCACAAAGTACATTTATAGCACACACGTACTTGTACGGAAAGTTAAATCCTATTCTATATTTCATAGAGATGGAACTCGAAGAATATCTTTCACTAGAGTTACATTGTTTGATAAGGTATACTATTTTTGCATGTTAAAGTTTTTATTTTAGTGTTTGCTTTGAAATGTTGTATCATAAAAAGGCAATAAATTACAATTGAATTCCTTGTATTTCCAATGTGAACTGAAAGCCTTTTACAATAATTAATAATCAATAAAATATACAACATTGAAACTTGCAAAACAGTGTCATGAAGCTGATAACTATCTGCAAATCTGGACTATTTTAGTCATGTGAGCTAGGGGAGAAAGAGAGAGAAAGTTTGGTGAGATAGATATGTGCCATGTAATGCACTCTAAAAGAAATGATAGGATGGAATGGAAGAGAGAGAGAGTCCCCTTACAAGAGCCCAGTAGTGACAGCATTTTTTTTTTTTAAGGTGGAAAGCGCAGTCACTCCTTACCCCATCTACACTTTTCCAACCTTTCCGCCCTTTGTGTTTTTAGATTTTAGAGTGAGAAAATAATGTTCGGAAAATCTTCAGAGAAGGGTTTGTGAGGACAAAATGGGAGTCAAAATGGGAGTAAATGAAAATAAATGGGTGGATAAGAGGAGATACGAAAGGGGGATTGAGAGAAAAGGAGAACTCAAGGGGGATAAGGAGAGGGAGGCTCATGTATTGATAGATACGCAAACATAGGAAGAGAGAAAAAGTGTGTGAGAGAGAGAGAGAAAGAGGGAGAGAGAGATGGAGAGAGAGAGAGATGGAGAGATGGAGAGAAGGAAGTCCAAGCATTGAAGGGGAGAGGAAGAAATGGGAGTTTGAGAAAGCTCTGACAAGAAAAGGAAGGGTATGAGAGGTGTGAGAGAATTCTGAGGGAGGGTTGTGAGTGAGACAAATATGGGGAGCTGGGGCAGAGAATGAGAGAGAAGATGGTGTTGAAATTGGTTGGTATAGAACCCTTTCTTCCATCATGAATATGTTATCATCAGTCTAGGCAAGAAAGGGAAGGATAAGAAGAGGTATGTGGAAAGTGTGATAGAAATCTGGGGGGGGGTTTTGAGAGAGAAAGATGGTAACTGGGGAACATAGATGGAGAGAGATAGATGGTGTTGAAATTGGTTGGTATAGAAGCCTTTCTTCCATCATGTTATCATCACTCTATTGCCTTACATTGATGGATGGATATGATGTAACTGAGAACTGAGTTCAAAGCTATGGTATTGCAACAAGGCATGTATGTCAGTGAGAGTCAATTATCATCATTCATTCATTCACCCACCCCACATGCCCCCTCCACTAACGCTGGTATAGGTATATTTCTAGTAAGTATGCACACCAATGTTTAGCGGGGGGGGGGGGGGTCACATGCCCTAAATGTTTCTTTTAAAAGGAGAATTTCTTTCTTTCTTTCCCACTATGCTATAGAATCCAGTATGCCTATGTGTTATACATAATATTGGAAAAAGTAAGAGATTATCTATATACTTGTACATATTTGATCAACTGTCTTTCACCTTCAAAATTAGAACAATAAAAATTATTTTATTAAATTTATGTAATTACAGGGTATTTTACATTTATGAATATTATAAACATCATTGTTTCATAAATTAATAAATATAATTATTGGAGTGAATGGAATCGAATATATACATGCTCAATGTTTCAGTTCCTTTTCTTAGTTGCTCATATAATGTTCTTTATCAAGTTCATTTAGTCCATGTGTGTGATGTTTCATATAGGTAGCTTGATCCTAATGGTATGTTGAGGTCTGAGATATGACATGTTAGTACTGCTGCACATGATGTTATGTGACATTGAAAACTTTCTACACCATCTACATTGCAAACACTACATATGGATGTAGGAATCTGTTAACATTGCCAGTACTCACGGCATGAGTCTGCATAGTAAGATTAAAGCGCTGTTTATAATATTATTTTAAAAAAACAACCTTAAAACATAGTTTAAGCTGGTCACTCTAACAACAAAGTTTAAAATTTTTGAAATGTCGAAATTTCAAACAATGAAGATACAAATTTCATTTGAAGTCAGATTTTCATCATTGGTAAAATTTTATCAATGTTGGTTAAAAATTAAAACTGTGTAGTTAAAGTGATTGGGTTGAATAACGTTTTAAGTTCTTTAAAAAATTGTTTTTTTTTTACAGTGTGGTTAGACCCAGCTTTCCATACACATGATACAAGGAATCCAAGAGATGAAAATGGTTTATAATTATATGATATAACATTTGTGACAAATTTGTCTACTCATGTGAAATTATAATATGTAAATTACTGTATTTTTGTAATGTTTGAAGCTTTTTGAATCCTTAAAAACAAAATAAAAATTTCAGGAGTTTTAATTGTCATCCTGACACAATACTTTAGTTTGAGATATTTTTTGTATTTACCAGGATGTCATGCTCACCTATCTGTGATGAATTTTTTGTTATCAATTTTGTTTGACGGGCTGTGCACCACACTCAAGCAGCTGAAATGGTAGAAGATTCCATCCCGTGTGGACAGACCTGCAGAAGAACTAATCCCCATGCCCAGACAGCTGATATGCCAAATGAAATTCAGAGCACAGGGGCTGTGCACCACACTGAAATGACTGAAATGGTAGAAGATTCCACCCGTGTGGACAGACCTCAAGAAGAACTAATCCCCATGCCCAGACAGCTGATATGCCAAATGAAATTCAGAGCACATGTTTGCACTTGTAAATGCAGCCGGAATTCAAGAATGAGACGAAGGGATAAGTGAAGATGGGAGATGAAGAGAAGAACCAAAGATGGGAGATGAAGAGAAGAACCAAAGATGGAAGATGAGAGAGAAGAACCAAAGAAGGAAGATGAGAAAGAAGAACCAAAGATGAAAAATGAACAGTGAAGAAGAATTAGAATGTCAGCTGGTCAGCTGGTCTATTTTTAGGTGGAAGTGATAAGTAAAAAAGAGTAAAATAGTAGGGATAATTTTTGTAAAGAGAAACCAATGAAACGTAAAGGAATTTACACCGTTGGGAAGTTAAATAGACAATTAATTTATTCATTGGAGACAAATGAATAAATTAATTGTCTATAAAAACCAATGAGTTTCCACATTTAATTGCATCTAAGGATGGGCGATGCCCATGACTAGGCCTATATGAAAAGCAAAGAAAAATCAGATTTGCATGATGATGTTAATAATAATAATAATGAATTTATATAGTGCCATGATCATCTGTCTAGTTAAACTATGCCGAGGTGCATTGTAAAATAATACAAAATGTGTTGACAAATATAATTGATACCATCAAAACATCATTGGGGGAAGACAGTGAAGGATCCAGGCGGGGTTGCAATGGGAATTCGCCCCCTCTATTTTTTTTAGAATTGCTCATTGAACAGAGGCCCTGTATTATAGTATACATGTTAATGAAATTGTAACTTTTGAAATTACCTTTTGGCGCCCCCTTTACTTTCAAATTTTCTGTGTGCACCCCCCTCAGTGTTCCCAAATAGTGGATCCACCACTGGAAATTGACAGAGAGAGAGAGAGAGAGAGACAGGGGGGGGGGATAGACATAATATAGATGGAGGGAAATTAAGTGATGACATATTATCCTGCATTTTCCCACCCAATTATAAAGTCAGATTACTTCCCACCAGTGAATGAAAATCCGTTAAATTGCTCCAATATTTGCAAATGGATTACTGCTGTTCTAGGTATAGAAATGGGAAAGTATTTGCATTGTAACCACATACTACCCTATTAATATGAACAGTGCATACAGGGATTAATTGTAGTTATGCGGTACATGGTGTAATTACCTGGATGGGAAAAGTTGATTCTCTCTCTTGGCTTTTGGATGGACATGCATGAATGGGGCTTAGTTCATTCTGGTAACTGTCATTTTCTACCATAATGAGTTCCAGTAGCTACCTTTGGATTCCCAATACAAATGAACTAATATGATGCTGTCAATTTCACTGTATTTTATCTACTTTTTCCTCACATAATGCCTACCGACTGAAAAAGACTTAAAATCGCAAAATTGCCAGCTCGCCACAGAACGTGCGTTCACCCGGGTCTCGCCAGCTCTCTTCTTCGACCGCTAGTCTCGTTTCGGCCACCACTTGACGAGGAATATGGCCAAGTCACAGGGCCTTGCCAAAAGGCTAAGTATTAGCAATCATTGTGCTTGTTTTTCCAATCCGAATTGACTACTGAAATGCAATTGTTTAAAAACTGAAAACCCCAGAAACAACAGTTAATTTGAATTTTTGTGACCATTAACCAAAAATGGGGTGCCAAATCCATCAAAAAATGTCCTCTCGAAATTTAGTGTTTTTACGTATAGTAAAACATCACTTGATAAACAATGTTTTTGTCTGTAAGAACACTTGTACATATGCAACAAACTTGTAATGTTTACCTCGCCCACATCCACTTATTTTTCAGACAGTTCACGTTGCAATGCTGGAAAACCACGTTCCGTCAAAGAGCGTCCTCTTCAAAAAATGAAGCAATTGACTTTGCGTGTAATAAAAATTTTTGAACCCCAATAGAAAATAAGTTGGTTACCTTATGCCTCAAAATTTAAAAGCAATATCATTTCACTTGTCTAGAGCACATAGACAAAAATTGAGGAAAAACAAAAAACAAAAAAAAATTCTGCAATTTAATAGACTGAGTCTGTTTTAAAAAATGAAAAAAGTCTTTTATTACAGGAAATTTGCAAAGTTTCATATCCCATTTACCACTTTTTTGTAATTTTACTGCAAATTATGCAGTAAGATTGTCGGGTGTTCTAGAGACTCTGCTGCAGGAACTAGGAGAAATTTAGCAGTGCTAATTGTAAAACAACCCGTAATGTAAATTCATTAATTGTTCATTTAGATATGAAAATATTTTTATCTTGTGTTATGATCAAGCAACACTTTTCCACATCTACCCCACCCCCTCTCTTTCTCTCTCTCTCCCTCTCCTTCTCCATCTCCATCTCCCTCCTTCCCTCCCTCTCTTTCTCCCCATAATGCTCCCATCTAGTCTCTTTCCAATTTTCATTATTCCGGTCACTATGGAAGACGTTCACCAACACTCTAGTAGAATTAGGCAAACCGCTCAAATGTCATGCACCGCCTTCACTTTCATTTCATCAGTCAATAGACCTTCTTGGGATGGTAAATAGTACAGAGGCCAGTCAGGGAGAATGGCTACCTCTTTCTTGTCACATCTCATTTCTTTATTTCCTAACAGCATTCAATAAAAAAACCAGTGGAATTTGCTTTTCCCAGATCCAATCACTCTCTTCAAATCTGGGAATGCATCACCTCCGAGCAACCCTTTTCCTCTCGATCTCGCCTCCCTTTTTTTTTTTTTCTTCTTTCTTTCTTCTTCTTCTTTTCTTGTATTTTGTTCTTTCTTTTCTTTTCATCCCCCTCTCCTTTCCTCCACTCTTGTTCCCCACCACTTCGCACACGACACTCTCTCTTCTCTCTCTCTCTCTCTCTCCCCCTCTCTCTGTCCCTGCCCCCCCTCTCTCTCTCTCTGGTGTGTTTATCCCCTCCATCTCCCTCTATGTTGTGTATTTTTGCCAAATTGTGTTTATTCTTCATTATCTATCCATCTCTCCCCCCCCCCCCCGCCATTTTTTTTTCTCTCTCTCTCCTTGTTTCTCTTTCTCTATATCTCTCTCTCCCTCCCCCACACACACGCACACACACCTTCACATACACAACATCTGTTCATCAGCAATCATAAGAAAGACATGTGATTATCTTCTTAAATGTAAGAGTGTAGCTTTCAAAAGGGTATATTTCTATGATTTCCAAATTACTTTTAACATGTATCCTCAATCATGTCAATAATTTAAACAGTTGCTCATTCTCATTTTTGCTTGGTTCATTCAAAATTCATTTTCCTTTTTTTTTTTTTTTTTGCTTGTATTTATCTCAAAGTAGTTCTGTATCCTAATTTTGTATTGGCTATGTTTCCGTTCATGATACAGCCCACTTACTTTAGCTAGTTTGATTTCTGTAACATATCTTTTCTTTTGGGGGATGGGAGTCATTGGTTCTAAATTGCATGTTATTGTTGTTGAATAACGCTAAACTTTATGTTAATTCATCATGCAGCTCAGAGAATGAGGCCAACTGATTTCCCGTTAAATGAAACTCAATCAGAATAGATGTAAAATACCACTCTTCATGAAGCTCCTTCTTTCTATGTAAGTTCATATTTTAATCGTGCCATCCAGGCATTCCAGATCCCCAAGGCAAAAAAAAAAAAGTACTTTTTTCCTCATTTTCACGACCCATTTCGCTCTGTTTTTCCAAAATATCACTTCCCCTCGACTTCCCACATTATGTTGAGGGAATAAACACACCCAGGAAATAAAGACGAACAGACGAGCATGTCAATTTTTCCGTGTTCGATCGCCCTTAAATCTGTCACAAACTTAATCAGTCATTTCAAGTAGACAACCTGGAGAGTCAAATCAAAAAAAGAGGGGGAAAAAAGGAAAAAGATGCGAAAATCGAAAGTTCAATTTTTACGGGTGATCTACATTCACAGAAAGGGAAAGTGCTTTACATAATTGCAACGAGAGTTTAATCATGTTATTCCTATATTTTTCACTGAAATTCTAAGTTACGCCTACCATTTTCTACTTTCGAAAATGTGTTGTTTTTCAGGCTGGTGTCACCAATTTGATGAATTGAATAAACATGTTTTGAATTAACGCTTTCATATAGTATTATTGTCCACTCTTTCAAAATAAGTCAGCATAAATTATGATCTACTTGAGCGACATAAAACTGTTTAGTAATAATTGTGTCCACAACCATTATGTCCGCAATATATTGATAATAATGAAAATAAATTATCATGTCTATGTCACCGTTCGTACTCAATATTATTTGATTTATTCCTTGTTTTTTCAGATCTTGTTTTTTTTTAATTTTCTTAACAAAGGCCTACGTGTAGAGGAAGCATATGTTATGTTATTGTAATATATAATATATAAATAAAGGAAATAAATCAACTGAATTGTATCCAGTTAATGTTCAAGTTGTAGTTTCTTATTTTATCTCGACCGTAGTCATTTCATAACGTATAATTTTCACTTTTTTATAAATAAAAAAATTCACTTACTGGGTCAGCTATGTCATTGAGGTTTAAATAAATTTAGAAGTTTCTGCAATCGGATAGTGGTAGTAAATCTAATAACTCCATATTAATTTCAAAGTCCCTTAAAACTTAGAATATATTTGAACGCCCTTTTGCCTTCACCCATCCTCTACCCTCGCCCCCTCTCTCTTCTCTTCCCCCCTCTCTCTTCCATATGGTCCCTCCCCTCCTCCCCTCCCTTTCTTCTTCCTTCTTTTCTTTTCTTCCCCTTCCCTCATCATCTCTCTCTGCTTTCTATCTATCCTTTATCTCCTTCCTTTTTCAATTGCTCCCTTTCCCTTCTCTCTTCTCCCATCATTAGGGTCTGAGACCCATCGTGATTGCCCTTGACATCGAGGCTCTGATAGGAAAAAAAAAAGTGGTAATAAGACTCCATGGGAGTAATGGATTGATGTTGTGTTTTTGCACTCGGTATATGCCTTTTTCTGTTTTACTGTATTTGCGGAAAACTGAGGCAAGCAAACCGAGCGAAGGTATATAATAGAGTTATATTAATTAGGAAAGGATGCAGGGAGCAACGAAAAGAGAGAGGGAGAGGGGCGCGCGAAAGAGTGAGAGAGAGAGAGGGGGGGGAGATGGGGGAGGTGGAGGTATATGGAACAAATGTTGAGTATTTTGGAGATACTAATACCTCCATGTATGAAGTATGGGGTGTAGATCAAATTTAGGAGACCGAAGAAAGATATGACAAACAAAAAAGTGGAATACGAACAAGGATAATAAGCTTCTGTTCTCATTTGAAGGGGGGGGAAAGAGAGGTAGTTGTTCTTGATGAGCGATGATAATTTTGACAAAGAAGATTCTGATTAATGAGTATCAGTATGAAAAGATGACCCATTGTTGTCAAACTCGTTATATCATCCCAAATTCAAGTGAAAGAGCTATTCAGATTACAGAGATATTTCCCATTGATCATTGATGAGATACTCTCCCAAAATTACCCGATCCAAAAGAAAGCGGGATAATATTTAGCTTTTTCATATAAAGAAGAGAGCTTCGAGTTGTTAATAATTTGTATTCAATACATGACAGTTTGAATTTACAATCAATCTTCATGTCAGCCATTAATACATGTGCACTTTTGTCAGTATATTATTTACGGTATTTCATTGTCATCGTTTCGCTTGCCTCTTTAAGTTGCCGACGGTTCATAAATCAGTTTCATTTTATAAAAGGGCACAATTGAGATTTAAGCTGTTAACTTTATGCAAGTCTTTATTGATCTTTGCATCAAATCGAAATAACGAACAAAATCTAAGATAAACACTATCCTGTATGAAAAAGTTCAGTCTCATCATATATCCCAAGAATATACACTGTTCGTCATAAAAGTGGAATATTTTTTTCTGGCTCAAGCGACATTATGTTGCTCCGTTGTTAATTTCTTGAATGTGTTTGCCACCGCTTTCACTTTCTGGGATCCTGGGTATATCTTGGACGTTCCCTCAACCCTTATCGGGGATTTTTCTTCAAAAAAGTTTGTCATCCCCAGAGGATGGCCATTTTTGTCATTTTTTCTTATTTTTGGGGCCCTTTTTTGTTCACGCGACCCACCAAGGCCCCCTCAGTCCTATCCCAAGGAAACACTTCTGAGGTGGAGATTTGTTATTGTTCTTTAAATTAAATCAAGATTTATGGTTACAGGCTCGACTCTTTTGTCTAGGGGAGGGGTCAAAATTTATTTTGATTGGGGTTCAACATTAATTTTATTAATTTTTACACCATGGAAATTTCTATCTTCCCTAAATTGTATTGTAAAATCTCAACCAAACATAAATCGAAATAGAATACTATCAATAATGACTATTTACAGCCTTGTCATCTAGGCTACAAAATGTAAGGGGAAAATGATAATATTTAAGGGTTAAAGGTGGTTTTTCATTTCTTTTGTTTTCAGCATAAAGATGGAATAAAATATTCCGAATTTTCACCATTCTCGTTTTTTACTTCAACCCCTCCCCTAGACAAGAGACCTTAGCCTGTCCCCGGAAATATAGATTTAACTTAAAGAACAATATAAACAGTACACCTCAGTCGCGTTTCCTGGGGGTAGGACTGAGGGGGGCTTGATCGGCCGGGAAAACAAAAAGGGGCCCCAAAATGAGAAAAAATGACAAAAATGGGCATCACGAGGGTTGACAAAACTTTTTTGGAAAAAGGTCCACGTAAAGGGTTGGGAGAATGTCCAAGATATAGCCAGGGTCCCAAAAAGTGAAAGCAGGGACAAATATATTCAAGAAATTAAAGTCGGAGCAAAATCATGTCGCTATAGCGGCAAAAGAATATTCCACCTTTATGACGGACAGTGTACAACATGTTAAAACGAACCTACGGAACAACGAACCCTATTGCATTTTCGGACGAATGAACCCTATTTCATTTTAGGACCAATGAAACTTCAGACAAACGAACCTTCGGAATAACGAACCCGGTTTCATTTTTGGACGAATGAACCTTCGGACTAATGCATCAAATATTCGGAATAGCGATCCTTATTTCATTTTCGGACAAACGAACATCCAGGTATAGGAAATTTACGTGTTCGGACAGACGAACCTCCGGAACAACGAACCTTCGGACAAAGTTATGTTGTTCTTTCAAAACTCACACGGAGATCCCCAGGTTCAGATTGATACGTCACCGTTTCATTAGTTTCCGAAAGTCAATCAAAGGCGAGCAAAGGCAATCACATCTAAAATAATCTTTAAAACCAAATCACAATCTCACATCTTGAAAATAAACAAAGCAAAAACGGGCAATTCAGATGTTTCCCTCGCTTCCTCTTAACTCATCCCCATCCATGTAGTTTATTAAAATCATGATAGCAGCATTATCATCCAAACTTAGCCAAACCAATAAATGATTTTATCTGCCTAAGATGGACATCCGGTTGAGGAAGTCAAATGATTTGTTGATGTTTTTATTTTGGAGAAGAGAGATATGAGTATACGAGGTTGAGTTGTTCCACATGCCAGGCCGGTTAGAAAAAAAGAAGACCAGTATAATGCTACAGTCACACAGACACTTACGTATAGATACGTCCGGTTGCGTCCAAATATCATTTCATCTTCTATTCTATCATTTCTTAATGTATTTCTTTGTTTTACTGGATGACGAAATTATCAATATTTCCACTGCTGATATGACGGGTAGGCATCAGTGGGGATCCGCAGAAAAGAAAATAATTTTTGGACGCATCGGACGTAATATACGTAAGTGTCTGTGTGACTGTAGCATAAGCATACACTACATTAGTGATGAAAGTCAGCAAAGATCCTCATTTTGTTTTGTTTTTGTTTTTTGTTTTTTTTGGGGGGGGGGACTGCAAAAACAAAAACAACAAAAACCAAAACAAGAGCAAGGTTTTGTTTTTGAGAATTGAAGCTACAACCAAAATATGACTAATTCACGCTCATTGAAATTAGTTCTGATGGACGAAATCACACTTTATAGTAGGGGAGACCGGGTATGGACGTTACAAAATTCACATTTTGGGCCAGATGATTCTAATGAAAGAACTCACGCACTCCATATTGGGTCTGTAGTTAGCCTATTATGTTGGCTAAACCTGAGACATATAAAACTGAAAACATGTAAACACTAATTAACTACAGCTTAATTAGTGAAGACATTTTTTTTGTAACAACCTACCCCATAAACGGGGTAGGTTGTTAACAACCATACGGGGTCAATTGTTACAATATGTAAACATACGGGTAAAGTTGACAATGTGTAAATCTCTTATACCATACTTTAATTCAACTTTCCAGTTTCTTGACATAGTTAACAGTGGATCAAGCAGAGCCTAGAATATACAAAAGTAATAATAGAAAAATAAAAATATTAACACCAGAAAATTGAAAAAAAAAAAAAAATTTATAGTGTATGTAATTGGGGTAGGTTGTTACATCGACATGGGGTAGGTTGTTTGTAACAACCTACCCCATGGGTGATTTTACACATAAAATCACTGTAGCAAAGCCATTAGGCAGAATTACAGGGCATGGCTCAGGGTAGTAATTCGTGACATAATTGTACTATATTTACAATACCAGACTATCATCCATCTGCCTTAAGTTTAAGAGCTATTACAATTTCAATTTTTGTCCAAATTTACTTGAACTGTAAAAAATGGTTTTTGTGATTTACTTTTTAATAAAACAACGGAGAAACCTCACGACCCGGCAGTTCATCACAGCTATGTGTAGGCTGTATATATAGATCCAGTTAGCACATCCTCTCTTGTTCCATCTTAGCACACTGAGAACTGTAACAACTAACCCGTGTAACTTCCATACCCGGTCTCCCCTACCTATATTGGCATTTTAGGGAAATATAATAAAACTACTGTAAGTGACAATTTTTAGTCTAATCTACATTCCAAATCGATCCAGACATGAAAGAAGCATCTGTCGATCATCTTTCCAAATTTTATCTGACCACGAACAACAAAGCATAATCTAGAAAATAAACAAGAGTCCATCAGTGCTGGTCGATGGCTGACTAAAAGCTGTGGATCGGACCAGCTATAACCATGGATCATTTATGTGTCTTTGCATTGAAAAACGTTCTACGGTAGGGTACATGCAGGTAATATGGGCCAGCAGGTAATATGGGCCACCTGAAGCAAATCATGTCGTGACCGTCGACCGGTGACCGGTGACCGGTGTGAGCACCATAATGTTGTTTATATGAACTGTATACGAAAATATATCGTCGTGAGAGCATCTGATGCCAAAATTTCTCTGAGAAAATTGCTGAAAACCTACAAGGTAGGTAAAACTATACGGCTTTTTTTTACCCTGATGTAAAATTTGATATTTCACAGAATGTGATGGTGAAAGAGTGTTTGAGGGGGTAACCTAAATTGTTTTGTATATTTAGTAGGCTTATAGTTTCATTTTGATCATATTAGCGTGTACAGGTCAATTTGTTTTAGTGAAGGGGTGCAATGTGGCACTGAATGCTTGCCTGACACAGCAACATTAGTGCAGGTAATATGGACATCCAAAATGGCGGAAATGATTCTGGTACTTAGTATTGGGATGAGGCATCAATCTCTTTGCTACGATTTTTGGGGGTATATTCACAGTATATAATTAATACAAATAACTTATTGTAGGTCTATATTGACTTGTATAATGAAAATAATATTTAAACTAGATTTTAATTCGTCATGGGGACGAATTAGGTGGTCTGTCTCTCAGTCTGATCAGCACATTAACGATAGGGAATATGTCAGCTACAACATACTCGAAACTGGGCGAAAACCGACCAGAAATAGGGCTGTTGCAGTATAGCTTCAGTACACGTTCATTATAAATTTAAATGTCAAATTTGCAATAGGGTTGTATTGGATATTGATTGATATTGATTGATATTTATTTACATTGATAATGATGATCAATGATAGAAATAATAGAATCAAAGAAAAACCGTAAAAGATGGTATATGAAAAGATGAACAAAGAGGAAA